>CM062816.1:1995480879-1996080879 GCA_031772625.1 Pinus tabuliformis
GTTCCTTTGTTCGACGATGCTCAAACCATGACTTCCGCTCCTCCAGAACTTTGTTACACTGCGTTGGATTTAATATAATTTCCTTTGACCAAAAATTGGTGGTACATTAAGAACAATGCCCTATATGCATTTAATATCAAAAGAATAGCGATACGCATAAAACACAACCAGAAAACAGCATAACAATACAACGGTTTATAAATCTTATGCTTGGCGGATTCAATGCATAATAGATGTATATACATACACTATATCATATAGTGTTACACCTTCTCGAGCCGCATACAGTTCTATACCCAACGATTACCACGCCTCCTCACAACCAAAGTTATATATATATATATAAGCAACTGGAATTTTAGATGTCACCGGCACGCTTTGTAATTGAGCATATAAACAGTAATTACGCCAATACCGCTTCAGAACAACAGGCATATAAACAGTAGTTTTACTTTGGTATGGCGACAATTTTAAGTTGGTTGTTTACCATGCACAAAGGCTCAGTCTTACGGACTAACCGCTGTATATATCCCCCTTGAATACATGTGGAGAGGTCTCCGATGCTGCACCCAAAAGGATGCAATCACGTATAAACGAAAATGGAATTTCAAGTATTTTTAAAAACAGAGCCTACGCATAACTGCAAGTTCCAAGCCGGTATGTCATCAAACGAAAGGCCGCGGATTCAATAATTTATACGCACAGCAACTGCGCATTGAGAACCGAAAGCTATTGCGTATTCAATAATTAACCCATATAACAATGGCGCATTGCGAAAATATAACCACCCGCACTTCATGCAATTTCAACATTATAAAACATCAATTTCTGCTCATGTGCAGATCCATAGCTCAAATTTTATTAAACGCAATATGCTCATACAAGATTGAATTCAACATAATCATATTAACATAAAACAAACATTCATACAGAACTTGCTATTCATGGCCAGATATACAAATCTATGGCCCTTTTACACACTGCCAGAAGGCTCCCAAGGAGAATCCTTGCTCACTTCTCACACACTCTCCTCCCCTCAATGCCTTTGAGGCTCCATAATTTATTAACTTAAAAAATCCTAAAATCACTCAACTAAAGCTCTAAGATTCTACATGCAATGCATACATATGGCAAAAGCATTTCCTCAGCTTTATTCTGTCTTTTTCCCTATTCTAAAATAGAAAAGCTTTCCTTATCGCCTAAAGGTCCACATCCATCCCTTTTATGCCTAAAATCTCTCCTAGTTTTATTTATTTATATCTAATAAAAAGCCTAAATATTAAAGTGACTTGGAATTTAGGAAACTAATGCATGACCCCTATGTCTATTATTTACAATAATTTCCCTTTGGGCTAGATGCTCCCGCATAATACTCCCAAGGTAGAAAAATTTCATGATCTCCTGATCATGTGTTCAGTTCTACGTTTGCCTGGATCCCATATCTTATACTGTAACTTTGCATTTGCCGCTACGTTTGTTTGTTGTTCTTCTCTAGGTCTCCACACTTTATGCGGCTTTGCTCCACTAGTTGTACTCTTGCAATCTTCTGTTGTCTTCCTCTTGCTGCTTCTGCTACTTCTCTTCTTTGCTGATGTCTTTTTCTGAGACACTTTCAGCATGATTCTCCTGATTAATTCAATTTCCTTGTGCAATAAATCTTCATGTTGCTGATTTCTTGCTTCTATACTAGTCTCTGTTCTGACTGCCACCCGATCATCCACCCCCTCTTGTCTTCTGGAACAGAGAACTTCTTTTTCCTTCAATTGACTGTTTAGTTGAGTCAAATGTTTCTCAGCACCGGCGACAATTCCTGCATTCACAAAACACATGTTAAAAAAAAAATCACAAGGCTTCAGTGCCTTACTTCCCTCTGCCAGCATCTCAGTATGTTGTTCCATCTCAATCAGCACACCAGTATGCTGATTCTCTCTGGCCAAAGAATTCTCTAAAGAACTCTCAAGACTATCAACCAGTCTTTCTCTCATACCATCTGTTTCCATGATGTCTTTCTCCTCTTCTTCACTATACTGAACTCTTTCTTTTGCAATCTGCCTGTCATATTCTGGATTCTCTAACAAATATCCTAATAATGAAATTTCTCTGTAGCATTGCTGAAGCATATCATCATCACCTGCATTCATACATAAACTTCCATTTTGAAAATCACCAAGTTTAACAGACTCAACTGTTGGTTCACTTATCCGTGCTACAGACTGATCCACTTCTTCTGCATCCATAAGAACTTCCTCTTGTGTTGTAACAGTTGCACAAGGTTGCACATCCTCCTCAGCGAAACCTGTAATCACAACATAATTGTCAGCTACAAAAATACATGGTTTTACATTATCCATCTGATCTGGATTTGCACAATAACTCAAGAAATCATCAATGATCTTCTCCTCTGTTAACTGCATGCCTATCTGTAAATCTCTTTTCTGCTGTAGCCTTTGCCACTTCACTCTGTTCCTCATCTGTAACCCATGTCTCTGGTCTTTCATATTTTCCCGTAAAAACTCCATAAATAGCTCAAGATGAACTACTATCTCAACTTTCTCTTTCTCATACTCTTCCTGAGTCAACTGCCGTCTTATGCCATTCGCCTTGGCATATTTCTTCTCTTTTTTACTGTGGCCTCTTTTTGAACCTATGCTTTCTCCTTTATGACCTTCATTAGTCATCTCCTTTTCCATGAGTTCCTCACCTATGAGTTGCATGAAGCTTCTACCACATCAAACTCTTTTGCTGCCACTTACCTCACCAATCCTTCCCTCCGGATCTGGTCTTTTGGTAGTCATTGGTCCTCTGATGGAACCTTTCGAGCATCCTCTACTGCTCCTGTAAGATTCTCTCATCTGCAACTTTATTCAACCTCTGTTGAATCTTTAGGTTCTGCCACATTCACTTAGAATCCCTTGCTGGACTCCTTTATCACTGCACTCCAGCTGTGATCTACTTCTTCCTGCTGAGATTTCTTCACTATGCCTGTAAATCAAATTATCAAGCATAACCTTTAAACCAGAGACAAATAATACCTGTCAACTCACCTTTCAAGATCCTGTTGATCTTGTTTCACTTCCTCATCCACACTGCATCTCTGTGCTACAATATTCATCAGTTGCAAAATCTAACATTCATTCATCACATACAATTAACTTAACTTAAAAAAAACTTGAATCTTCAACCAGAACTATTCTAGCTCTGATACCACCTGATGCAGCCCAGGCCGCAAATACCAGGACCTTCCGACAACCATGCATATAAAAGTTTATGTAATATTATGATTTATAAAAACCCTGCTTGGCATTAACACACAATGATATGAAAACCATACTTGTTTAACACGCAGAGCTTTTCCTGAAATTCTTTAAAGAAACATATCATTGGTGGACTTACGCACACAATATATGTATATATACGCCACAGTATATCCTCCCTTTCTCTTTTATAGCGGCGACGGTTATATAGACTTGCTTTGCCATGGGCAAAGATTCATATGTTATGAACTGATGCTATATGTATGATTCTACTTACCATGTGCGTTTCGGGCGATATATATATACAAGTCGCTATATCTCTGTCTCTAAATTGATTTCAGTCGGTGTATATATAATCGCAATTGCTCAAACAAACGGGCCAATTATGTGGTCTTTGATAGATCGCCGTTCCTCTGTTCGACGATGCTCAAACCATGACTTCCGCTCCTCCAGAACTTTGTTACGCTGCGTTGGATTTAAAATAATTTCCTTTGACCAGAAATCGGTGGTACATTAAGAACAATGCCCTATATGAATTTAATATCAAAAGAATAGCGATACGCATAAAACACAACCAGAATACAGCATAACAATACAGCGGTTTATAAATCTTATGCTTGGCGGATTCAATGCATAATAGATGTATATACATACGCTATATCATATAGCGTTACACCTTCTCGAGCCGCATACAGTTCTATACCCAACGATTACCACGCCTCCTCACAACCGAAGTTATCTATATATATATATATATATATATATATATATATATATATATATATATATAAGCAACTGGAATTTTAGATGTCACCGGCACGCTTTGTAATCGAGCATATAAACAGTAATTACGCCAATACCGCTTCAGAACAGCAGGCATATAAACAGTAGTTTTACTTTGGTATGGCGACAATTTTAAGTTGACTGTTTACCATGCACAAAGGCTCAGTCTTACGGACTAACCGTTGTATATACCCCCCTTGAATACATGTGCAGAGGTCTCCGACGCCGCACCCAAAAGGATGTAATCACGTATAAACGGAAATGGAATTTCAAGAATTTTTAAAAACAGAGCCTACGCATAACTGCAAGTTCCAAGCCGGTATGTCATCAAACGAAAGGCCGCGGATTCAATAATTTATACGCACAGCAACTGTGCATTGAGAACAGAAAGCTATTGCGTATTCAATAATTAACCCATATAACAATGGCGCATTGGGAAAATATAACCACTCGCACTTCATGCAATTTCAACATTATAAAACATCAATTTCTGCTCATGTGCAGATCCATAGCTCAAATTTTATTAAACGCAATATGCTCATACAGGATTGAATTCAACATAATCATATTCACATAAAACAAACATTCATACAGAACTTGCTATTCATGGCCAGATATACAAATCTATGGCCCTTTTACACACTGCCCGAAGGCTCCCAAGGAGAATCCTTGCTCACTTCTCACACACTCTCCTCCCCTCAATGCCTTTGAGGCTCAATAATTTATTAACTTAAAAAATCCTAAAATCACTCAACTAAAGCTCTAAGATTCTACATGCAATGAATACATATGGCAAAAGCATCTCCTCAACTTTATTCTGTCTTTTTCCCTGTTCTAAAATAGAAAAGCTTTCCTTATCGCTTAAAGGTCCTCATCCATCCCTTTTATGCCTAAAAGCTCTCCTAGTTTTATTTATTTATATCTAATAAAAAGCCTAAATATTAAAGTGACTTGGAATTTAGGAAACTAACGCATGACCCCTATGTCTATTATTTACAATAATTTCCCTTTGGGCTAGATGCTCCCGCATCAGTGGTCCAACAAAATTTTGGAAGACACTGGAGACATGTGAAATGAAGGAATCTTAACAATTTAGATTATTTTATTAATCTTATTAAACATTTTATTTAATTTTTAAATATGCATTATTTTATTTTATTTAAGATTGTAAGAATTCATAGTTTAGCAATCAAATTCCATTATTGCAGTCTTAGAGTATTCCTAGAAATATAGTTTATATATTATGTATAAAACGTTTGTCTAAAATATTTTGGAATCTTGTTATTCGGGTTTCTAGTTTCTATTAAATTTATGATAATTTAGATTTTCAATTTAGAATTTATCTATAAGTAGTTTTAAATGAATTTGATAGTTTTGGTTTTTAACTTTTTGAAAATTTTTATTTATGTAATTATTTATATTCATAAATAAATTAGCTTTATTTGAAATAACTGAATATTAATTTAGCAAACATACCTTTTATCAATTGTTTGAATTGAAAGTCTCTTTATTTTGGATCAAATTCTAGTTTGTAAAATATATAATTTTAAAAAAAAAACTGTGATTGTAAACCTTAAGAATATGAATAGGTATAAAAATTAATATAGAAGTTTGTGAACTTGACAATGTTTGTACTTTTCAACAGCTTGTAACCAGCAACATTCCTTATCCGATCCTCCTATGGGACCATGCCTGCCATTCTTGACCAATCTCTGCTCTATAGAATTACCAAGATTATTTTTTTTTATATTTGTTCATGTCTGTTTCTCTAATTGACATTTTGTGAGTGTGGGGGGCACGTTGTTGCAAAGAAAGTTCCACAGTGGCCTAAGCCACCAAATTCAGTCAAATTACAAATTTAGGGTACCATCCGCTCTTCAAAATTTATCGTACTTTTTATTCAACGTGTTTTTGCAAAGTATTGTGGCTTAGGATTTGTAAAGTGAATTTCTCAAAGAGGTTGTTAATAATCCTATGCCTCAAGTTTCTTTTTTTATTGGGACTTAAAAGTTTTTCCGAAGGCATTGGAGAAAGTTCTTTTTAATAGTAAGAAATAGCAATAGTAGCATCAAATACAATATTGACTAATTCTCAGATACCTCAATTTAATGGGAAAAATTATGATTATTGGGATGTTACAATAAAGACTTTGTTTTCTTCTCAAGATATTTGGGATTTGGTGGCTAATGATTTTCAGTAACCAACATACCATCAACATACAATGCATTCACACAAGTAGAAAATGATTTTTTGGGCTATTGCAATGAAGGCTTTGTTTTCTTCTCAAGATATTTGGGATTTGGTGGAGAATGGTTTTCAAGAACCAACATATGCAATGACATAAAGTGGTTTGACACATGTAGAAAATGATTTATTGAGGGGCAACATGAAAAAGGATTCATAATCCCTCTTCTACATAGAAACTAATTTATTGAGGGGCAACAAGAACAAGGATTCAAAAGCCCTCTTCTGCATTTTTGAAGCAGTTCATGAAAGTATTGTCCCAAGATTTGCATGAGTGAGAAAGTCCAAGAAACCATGGGATACTCTCTAGACAACTTAGTAAGGCATGGAAAAGATAAAGACAATAGAACCACAAATTCTAAGGAGAGATTTCGAAACAATTTGTATGAAGGAGTTTGGGAATGTAGACTCATTTTTCACACAAATAATTGGATTAGTTACTCAAATTAGGAAAGGGGAATAATTGAGAAAATTATGAGAAGTTTGCAAGAAATATTTTATGCCATTGTTGTGGCCATAAAAGAGATAAAGGATCTCTCATAATTTCTAGTGGATCGGCTTCATGCATCACTCATTTCTCATGAACATGGACTGAATAGAGCAACAAACTCCTCATTGAAGCATGACTTCAACACACAAGTTTCATTTGGTCAAAGTAGAGGAAAAGGAATGTCAAATAGTAGAGGAAGAGGAAGAAACCCACAAAGAGGCAGCTCATCAAACTCAAGTGGAAGGGGTAGCAATAAAAATTTGAGTAAGGGCTCAAGCAAGAATCAAGCACAAAGTCGGAGGTATTATACATCTCAAGTCCAATGTCATTATTGTAAGAAGTGTGGTCACTATGCAAATGAATGTAGAAAGAAGCAACATGATAAAAGTAACAAACCAAGTGAAAATTTCACAAAAGAAAATCAGAGCCAATATATTATGTTTTTGGCTTGTAATGTAGCACAAGAAAAGAAATGACCTATGGTTCCTAGATTCCCAATGTGGCAACCACATGATAGGGAACATAGAAATTTTTACACAATTTAGATGAAACTGTGAAATCTGAGGTGATATTAGGGACTCATAAAAAATTCTTTATCATGGGAAAAGGAAGAATAAACATTCTGACTAAGAAGGGGGAGAAGAAGTACATTTCATATGTTTATTTTGTCCCTCGTATAAATCATAATGTCATAACCATTGGACCATTCATGGAAAAGGTATACATTGTCTTTCTCCATAATGGAGAGTGCATAATTTTGGATAAATATCAAAGCAAATAGTTGATTGAAAAAGTTCATATGACAAGCAATAGAATGTTTCCACTAAAGATAAAACTAGATTTGAAGGACGAAGGTGCATAAGCAGAAATGACAATGAATTCATAAGAGGATGAAAGAGAAGTTGCAGTTGTCACACAGGTAAACTTTCAAGCAAAGGCCAAAGATGAAAATTGATTATGGCATTTGAGATTTGGTCATCTCGATTTTGGAGGTTTGAATTTTCTCAATAGGAAAGGCACGATGAAGGGATTTCCATTCATCGAAAAAATGACCAAACTATGTGAAGGATGCATCTTAGGTAAACAGCATAGAGATATATTCCTAGCGTGAAAGTCAATAAGGGAAAACAGACCATTGGATATTGCCCATCCAGACTTATGTGGACCAATGCAGACACCATCAATTGGTGGCAGCTATTATTTTTTGAATTTCGTAGATGATTTTACAAGGAAGACATGGGTCTACTTCTTATGGAAGAAAAGTGAAGTGTTTGAACGCTTCCACCAATAGAAGGCGCTTGTTGAAAAAAAAAGCGGACACTACATTGAAATTTTTGGGACTAATAGAGGTGATGAATACATCCCAAATGACTTCCTTCATTTTTGTAGGGAGCATGGAATTCACAAGAAATTTCCAACAAGGTATACACCTCAGAAAAATGGTGTCACAGAAAGGATGAATAGGACTATAATGGAAATCGAAAGGAGTATGTTGAAGGAAAATAATTTTCCAAATGACTATTGGGCTAAAGTTGTCATTTGTGTAGCATATATCAGTAATAGGTGTACAACCAAAATTGTCAACAATATGGTTCCTTAAGAGGCATGGAGTGGAAGAAAGAATGGTGTCAATCACATGAGAGTGTTCGGATGTGTGGCTTATGCACATGTCCCGGATGATGTAAGAAGTTGGACAACAAGGGGGAGAAATGCATATTTGTTGGATATAGTTATGAATCCAAAGCATACAAGCTCTACAATCCATTAAATAAGGTCATAATCAGCAGATATGTGTAGTTCATAGAAGAGGAAGCATGGGATGGAAGTTTCGAGAAGAAAATCAATGTGAAAACATGTATACCATGTGAAGAAAAATTGAAATTGACCGCAACAAGTAATTCCTCAACTAAGTAGTCACTAAGTGACACTATCAACAAATAATAGGGTAGTGTCACATAGGCAAGAAAGTACTACTCCAAACACACCGCAAAGAACCGCAACACCATTTACCTCTAGCACAACATCAAGTGACATGGTAATTCCATCTTCTGCAAGCATAAGAAGAAAAAATTTCATAAATTTCAAAGAAATTTATGAGCAAGTGATGTTGATACTAGTGCAAGTCTAAATTCCTTATTTTCATTGTTTTTCATGTAGATTACCCAATCCATTTTGAGGGTGCGGTCAAAGACAAAAAATGGATCATAGAAATGGATGAAGAAATACAAGCAATAGAAAAGAATAATACACGGGGGTTAGTGGAATTTTCGCATGGAAAAGAAGTTGTTGGAGTGAAGTGGGTGTATAAGACTAAGATAAACATTGAAGGAAATATTGAAAGCCATAAAGCAAGGCTATTTGTCAAAGGATACAAGGACCAACATGGAAGAAATTATGTGGAGACATTTGCGCTAGTTGCAAAGATGGAGACAATTCGTATATTGTTGTCAATTGTCACACAACATAAGTGGTAAGTGTATCAAATGGATGTAAAATCAACGTTCTTGAATGGAGTGTTGAAAGAGGAAGTATATGTTGCACAACCATCTGGCTATGAGGTAGAAGGACAAGAAGACAAGGTGTATAGGCTAAGGAAAGCTCTTTATGGGCTGAAGCAAGCACTACGTTCATGGTATGTCATAATAAACACTTAATTGACGGACAATGGATTTCAAAAATGTGATGGAGAACCTACTCTGTACATAAAAGAGAGTGATGGTAAGCTTATTATTGTTGTTTTATATGTAAATGATTTGATTTTTACAGGGAGTGATGATTTCCTCACTTTTGATGTTATGAAACCAGCTCAAGAAAAGATAGAAAAAATAGATCAACGCCTTAGAATTCAACCTCTTCGAGGGGGAAACCTACTTTACATTACATAAATGAACAATTCTTGGATGATTCAAATGACAAAACCTCCTTTCTATATATAGGAGTCTAAGGAGTCACAATATAACCCAGCCGACCTAACAATAATAATATAAAGCCACAAAAATAACAATAGAGGGATTCTATTGGGCACAATAATAACAATATGGGAATAATAGGGGCACAAAAATATTAATAAGGGATGGAACTACAATATTAATGGGGTAATCACTAGTATTATAGGGACCCAACATGCCCCTCTCCTTCAAAAAAGTGTTGTCCTCAACGCTTGAGTAGTTCTGGATGCTTTTGTATAAAATTCTCATCCTCCCATGTGGAATCCTTAGTGGATAAGTTATTCCACTTAATAAGATACTCTGAAATTGATCGATTTCGTAGCTGTCGAGTTCTTGTTTTTGTGACTGCTTCCGGTTCCAATATAATTTTTCCTTCCTCGTCAAGTTCTGGCAATATTGTTTGAACTGGGAGCTTGTCGCTTATAACCTTCTTTAAACATGAAACATGGAAAACTAGGTGCAATCGAGAAGCTGCAGGAAGCTCCAATTTGTATGCCATAGTACTGATCTTTTGCAACACCTTGTATGGACCATAATACTTTGGTGATAATTTATTATCCTTCTTAGCTTGCTTGAGGGACATTTGCTTATATGGTTGTAGCCGTTGGAATACCCAATCACCTACATCAAAACTTCTTTCACTGCGATGTTGATCTCTGTGTTGTTTCATTCTATTTTGTGCCAACACAAGGTTATCCTTTAAGAGTTAAAGGACTTGTTGTTGATGTTCGATGTGATGTTCCAGTGCTTGAACCTTAGAATTTTCTCTTAAATATGATGTGATTGACGGTGGCTGATATCCATGAAGTGCCATAAATGGGGTCATTTTTGTTGCTGTATGGAAGGAATTGTTGTACGACCTTTTAGCTAGAGGCAACCATTTGACCCATTGTTCTGTTTATCAGATACAAAGCAATGAAGATATCCTTCCAAACATTTGTTTACTATCTTAGTTTGGCCATCAGATTGAGGATGATAAGATGAGCTATGAGCTAACTGAGTACCAAGATAAGAAAATAATTCTGTCCAAAAATTTCCAGTGAAAAGGGGATCTCTGTTACTTACAATAATCTTTGGGTTTCCATGTAGCTTTTGAATTGTTTCCATAAATGCAGTAGACACTGTACTGGCTTTAAATGGATGTGATAATGCACAAAAGTGTGCATACTTGGTAAGTCTATCAACTACCACCATGATGACACTCTTTCCTTCAGACTTGGGTAAACCTGTGATAAAATCCATTGAAACCTCCTCCCAATGTTGGCTTGGAATGGATAAAGGTTGCAATACACCCAGGGTCTTAATTGTTTCAACTTCATTTTGTTGGCAAACAAAACATTCCGCCACAAAATTTTGAACATCCAATTTAAGGCCATCCCAAAAAAATTCCTTCTTAAACCTGTGGTAAGTTTTTAAAAATCTTGAGTGCCCTCGAAAGGGAGAAGTGTGCAATTCCATAAGAATCTTTTGTTTTAGTTGGGAATTCTTACAGAGGCATAAGCGTCCTTTGTACCATAAAGAATCATTTTTCCAGCTAAATCTATCAGATGTATTGCAATCTTGTTGTAACTTTCAAATAAGTGCCCACACTTCTTCGTCATTCTTCCATTCGTCCCTTGCTTCGTTTATCCTGTCTAGTTGGATAATAGAAATGGCCCACAACAATGCTTCCACGTCCTCATCCTTTCTTGAGAGTGCATCTACCACCACATTTTGCTTCCCTTTTTTGTAGATGATTTCAATGTCATAACCCAACATCTTTGTGACCCACTTTTGTTGCTCTTCAGAGGATAATATTTGTTCTAAAAAGTATTTAAGGCTATCATGATTTGTTTTTACCTTGAAGTATCTTCCCATTAGGTAGGGTCGCCATTTCTTAAGTGCATGGAGTATTGCCAAAATTTCCTTCTCATAAATAGCTTTGTGTAAAAACGCTCCCTTGATTGGATGACTTTTAAAAGCAATGGGTCTTTCATCTTGAATTAAAATAGCACCAATTCCATTTCCTGAAGCATCACATTCCAAAATAAAGGTTTTTGTGAAGTCTGGTGTAGCTAACACCGGTGCTTGGCACATTGCCTCTTTAAGATGTTCGAAGGCCTTTGTTGCTTATGGAGTCCATGAAAATGCATCTTTCTTCAATAATGTTGTTAGAGGTGCTGCTATTCTCCCATAATTATTAACAAACTTGCGATAATACCCTGTCAACCCGAGAAATCCTCGCAGATGCTTTATGGATGTGGGGATTTTCCATTCCTTAATGTCTTTAATTTTGCTAGGGTCTACCTTAACTCCTTCATGAGATACAATATGACCCAGATATTCCACCTCTTGTAATCCAAAGAAGCATTTGGATATTTTTGCATATAATTGTTTCTCCTCCAATAGTTGTAGCACCCTGTCAACATGTTCAACATGATCCTTCCAAGACTTGTTGTAGATTAGTATATCATCAAAAAATACTAACACAAATTTTCTAAGGAATGGTTTGAAAATGGAATTCATCAAACCTTGAAATGTTGAAGGTGCATTGGTAAGGCCAAAAGGCATGACCAAAAATTCATAATGACCCTCATGAGTTCTAAACATTATTTTTTGAATGTATTCAGTCTTCATTCTGATTTGATGATATCCTGAACGAAGATCCAACTTGGTGAAGTAAATTGATCCATGCAAGTCATCTAGTAATTCATCAATGACACGAATGGGAAACTTATCTTTAATAGTGAGCTTGTTGAGCTCCCTATAATCTGGACACATGCACCATGATCCATCCTTCTTGTGTACTAATACTACTAGAGCAGAGAAATAACTTTAACTCATTTGAATTATACTAGCCTCTAGCATTTCTGCAACCGTACGTTCAGTTTCACTCTTTTGGGCATATGGATATCTGTGTGGCCTGATGTTTGGAGGAACACTTCCTGGAATCAGATGAATAGCATGCTCATGATCACGAATAGATGGGAGACCCTTGGGAGTCTCAAATACCTTGGAAAGATTGTTCAATACTTTTTGGAGATATGGAGAAATAGATGATTCCAATGTGGAAACATCTAGCGAGCATAATTGTGCAATTACACCTATTTGTTCCTTTTTTAGAAGCTTTGTCATACCGTTAGAGCTGATTATCTTTCTTGGTTTCCCTGCAATCCCTTAACTCAACTTCCTTTCCTTCCACAGAAAATTTCATGAAAATTTCTTGAAAATTAAAAGCTATTGTACCCAAGGGTTGTAGCCATTGGACTCCTAGTACAACATCAGCACCTCCCATTGGAATGGAAAGCATTGGGCTAGTCAATACATATTATCCATCGATAGCTTGGTATTATGGCACTTTCCAGAGCAATTTATTGTTCCTCCATTTGCAACCATCACTTGACACTCTGGTGCTGGATATAAGAAGTAATTCGATTCTTTTGCTACCTTACAATCAATAAAATTGTGGGTACTCCCTAAATCAATCAACACTATTACCTTTTTCTTCTTGATTTGTCCTTCTATCTTGATGGTTTAAGGAGTGGTAATTCCAGCCAATGCATTACAAGATATGGTCGGATTCATTTCTTCTTTATCTAGGCTTTGTTCCTGGAGTATATGCTCTTCTTTTGACCTTTCTTACTCCTTTTCTTCTTCCTCTTCGCAATCTATGTAGAATAATTTCTTCTCAGCACACTTATGACCTTTAGTGTATTTGCTATAACAACTGTAAAAAAGCCCTTTTGCTCTTTTTTCTTCCAATTTTTGTGGTGTCAACCTTATAGGTTGTGGAAGACTAGGAGCAACAACACTTCCATATTTATAGTTGTGAGTGGTATGCTTCCTGGTTGCCATAATTTTGCTTTCCATTTTTCTTGCTAACTTAAATGCCTTCTCTAATGAATTAGGTTCCCAAAGGCGAACATCATGTTGGATATTATCCTTTAAAGACCCTATGAACACATCAATCCTATGATCCTCTAGAATATTTTTTACCCTTATGTTCAATTTTTGGAACTCCTTAATGTGCTCCATTATTGAACCCTTTTGTTTGATACATATCAATTCGCTAAAAAAAGTGTTTCTTTTTGTATCCCCATAATGTGCTGTTAATTCTTCCGTAAAAATTGCCCAAGCGATAATTTGTTTATGAGAGAAAAGCCATTGATACAATACAAACTGATTTGGTTCAAAATATAAAGTTGCAATACATACCTTTTGTGTGTTTTGCACATTATTGAGATCAAAAAATTGCTCCATCTATAATATCCATGTTGCGGGATCCTTGCCATCAAACTTCCTCATATCAATTTTTGGAATATGGTGGGTCTTCGATTCAAGTCTATGAAATCATGATTAACATTTATTTTGTTCGCATCATGAGTTTCCTTTACAACCTTTTCACCATTACTAAGTATTTCCTGTAGAAAATTTGTCAAATCTGTCTTCAAATCTGCCATGTATCTCTTCAAATCTGTCTTCAAATCTATCTTAAAATCATCCATCTTAGCTTCCATGCCCTTTATCTTAGATTCCATGCCATTTATCTTAGCTTCTGTTAGATTTTGTAAGTGTGACATTTGTTTCACATGTTCTTGTAATTTTGATATATCATGTAGCATTTCTTCCTCTTCTTCATGAGTCATGCTAAGGCTTCCAGGTTTCTTACTAGGTGTTTGCATTTTCTTTCCTTCGGGCATCCGTTACTGATAATAATGCTCTACTATGCCCTTTGAATTCCTTCAAAATAAATTTTCAGACCAATATTAAGCAAAAATTTAAAAGAATCTATACACCTTTTTTCACTTTGTAGAAGATCGATATTGCCTCTCATATATCTCTATACCTTCAGATCATCCAGTTCTAAAATTACGACCTATAGTAGCCCTCTGTGTCCTCTTTCCAATTCCACCAATTGGATCCAAATTGGATTCTCCAAGGAAGAGTTATACAAAATCTCCCACAGTGACCTGATTATAGACTAGTTCAGTAGAACGAATTTGTACGACATGCCACGCATCACTGTTTCGACCTTTGGTTCTAAAAAATACATAGAAGAAACTAAAGTCTGTCCTCTTTCTACACCTTCTTACGAAATTTCAATCAGATGCTCAGAGAGAATGTTGTGACAATTTTCCCCAGGTCACCTATTTGGAATGAAATTCAGAAGTCTGCAAGAAGATCAACTTCCTCAGATCATATCTCCGCAAATATAGCGCGAACAGCTCTGAAATTTGGACCCGCGATTCAACGCGATTTCTTCTCAAATGGGTTTTTTTTTTTGCTTCTGAAATGTCGCAGAAAAACAGTTATAGAAAAAATTCCACGATAACTTGTTTGGAGCAGCGAAACCCTAGAATCCAAAGCTCTAATACCAAATGTTATGAAACCAGCTCAAGAAAAGATAGAAAAGATAGATCAACACCTTAGAATTTAGCCTCTTCGAGGGGGCAACCTCCTTTACATTACATAAATGAACAATTCTTGGATGATTCAAATGACAAAACCTCCTTTCTACATATAGGAATCTAAGGAGTCACAATATAACCCAGCCAACCTAACAATAATAATATAAAGCCACAAAAATAGCAATAGAGGGATTCTATGGGGCGCAATAATAACAATATGGGAATAATAGGGGCACAACAATATTAATAAGGGATGCAACTACAACATTAATGGGGTAATCACTAGTATTATAGGGACCCAACATTTGATTTCAAAGAAGTCATGAAAAGTGAGTTTGAAATTAATAACTTGGGGTTGTTAATGTATTTTTTGGGCATATAAGTGAAGCAAAAAACAAATGGTATTTTTATTTCCCAGACAAGGTATGTAGTGGTGATTTTGGAGACATTTAATATGCAGAACAACAAGCCTGCACCAACTCCAACTATCATGGGGTTGAAATTGAGCAAAGAATATTGCAACAACAATGTCAATTTGACATTATACAAAAGTATGGTTGGAATCTTGATGTATTTGATGACAAGTAGTTTGGATATAATGTATGCAATAGGCTTGGTGTCAAGGTTCATAGAGACACCCAAGGAGGAAAATTGGCACGTAGGAAAAAGGATTTTAAGCTATGTCAATGCGAAAGAGGAGTATGGTATTTTGTACACCACAAGAAATGATTTAGAGTGTTCGGTTACACTAACTATGACTCGGAATGAAGTGTTGGTAATAGAAAGAGCATGTCAATATATGTTTTTCATTTATGTTTGAGAGCGATTTCATGGGTCTCGAAGAAGCAGCTGATAGTATCATTGTATCCCGCAGAAGCTAAATATGTCTCCGCAACAACAACAACATGCCAAACAATTTGGATGAGAAGAATGTTGAGTGTGTAACTTCCCTGGTGAAAATTCCATGTAATAAAAGTTAAAAATAATAACCACGATTGATGGGAGACATTTTCCAAGTTGAATGTTGGGAAAGGCATCCTAGCGAGTGTGTTGGGTGTGTAGCCTGATTATCTTCTGTATTCAAATGTTTCAACCGGATGTATACCCCAGGAAGACTGTACACCCCTCCACGCGGGGGGGGGGGGGTAGGGGCGTTAATCCCCCCCGACTGGGGGTCCTGGTGCCAGCGGTCCCATGACGAGGGTTCATGGGCAGCACCCATGAAGTTAAAAATAGATGTAAAATTGCCTTTTAAAAGTCTAGTAATTTCTAGTCAATCCATGTTTTTCATTAAGCAGATGATTTCACGGTAGAAGTTATGTTTAATTTAGGGTTTTTTTCCCTAGAAGGAAACCTCTCACTATATATGAGGGAATTGTATTGCTTCTATGGATATTTTTATTCTGAGTGAAGAAGAGAGAGGATATTGAAAGCAAAGAGGGTGTTACAGTGGATCTACAATAGGTTGTATCTCTTCAGTTTGCTGGATAATATAAAATAAAGGACTCGTTGTTTCTCCATGGACGCAGCCCAAACTGGGTGAACCACGTATATCTGCGTCTCTCTTGTTTTATGCATTTTCTGTGTTTATATTTCTGCAATATTTTATGTGTTTCATTGCTCCATGATATATAATTTTCTAACAATTGGTATTAGAGCCGAAGGTCTATTTGGCTGATAAAATCGCAGGAAAGAAGAGTTCCTGGTTCGAGTGGGAGCAATGGCGGAAGATGGTAGGTTTAGGGTCGAAAAATTCAATGGCCAAAACTACGAGCTATGGAAGATGCAGATGGAAGATTATCTGTATCAAAGAGATATTTACCTACCATTGAGCGGAAATAAAAAGAAGCTGACGAGTATGACAGACACAGAATGGGATATTCTGGATAGGAAGGCACTTGGAACAATATGGTTGTGCCTAGTGGCATCGGTAGCATTTAATATTTCAAAGGAAACGACAACATAGGGTTTAATGTCGGCATTGGAAAAACTATATGAAAAACCCTCGTCCTCAAATAAGGTATTTCTTATGAAGCGTTTATTTAATATGAAGATGTCAGAAGGTGGATGTGTTGCAGATCATTTAAATGATTTTAATACAATTACAAGTCAATTAAGTTCTGTAGGGGTAAATTTTTATGATGAAGTTAGGGCTTTGTTATTTTTGTGCTCATTGCTAGAAAGTTGGAATGGTTTAGTTATGGCTGTTAGTTACTCTGTTCTGGATCTAGTACTTTAAAGTTTGATGATGTTGTTGGTGCAATCCTTAACAAGGAAATGAGATGAAAAAGCTCTGGTGAGACATCAGGTAATGCTTTGATTGCAGAGACTAGGGGAAGAAAAATGGAAAGAGGAAAGAGCCCAAGATACAAAGTAAGTCAAAAAAAGGCAGATCCAAGTCCAGATCAGAGATAGTGTGCTGGAAATGTGGGAAGAAAAGACACCTGAAGAAAGACTGCAAGTCTCGGAAGGGAAAATAAGGAGATGTCCAGCAAGAAACTAATCATGAAGCGAATGTAACAGGTGATGTGTTGCAAGATGCTTTGATTCTTTCATTAGAAAATATTATTGATGCCTGGGTGATAGATACAGAGGCCTCATTCCATGACACACCTGATAAGAAACATTTTCATGATTATGTTCAAGGAGATTTTGGACAAGTTCGATTGGGTGATGATAAACCCTGTAAAATCGTTGGAATGGGTACAATTTTCATAAAACAACAAAATGGAAATCAGTGGCTATTGATGAAGGTAAGGAATGTTCTAGATCCGAAGAAAAATCTGATTTCAATAGGGCAGTTGGAAGGTGAAGGTTGCATAACTACTTTCACAGATAAAACATGGAAGGTCACGAAAGGATCCCTTGTAATAGCGAAAGGAGAAAAGGTTGGTACATTGTATTTATGCAATGGTATTTCTAATTCTATTATTGCTTTAACCTCTACAGGAGAAGATACGGCATTGTTGCATCATAGGCTCGGGCACATGAGTGAGAAGGGGATGCAGATTCCTCACTCAAGAAATTTGTTACTAGGTTTGAAACATGTTGATTTAAAATTCTGTAAGAATTGTGTTTATGGAAAATAGAAGAGAGTCATATTCCTTAGAGTTTGGAAAAGAAAAAAGTGAGAAAAATTGGAGCTTGTGCATATAGATGTATGGGGACCTGCTTAGGTATCATCTCTTGGTGGCTCACGTTATTATGTTACTTTTATTGATGATGCATCCAGAAAAACCTGGTTTTATTATATTCGAAATAAATCTGATGTATTTGATACTTTCAAGAAATGGAAAGCTTTGGGGAAAAGGTTTATGTGTCTGAGATCAGATAATGGAGGTGAATATTACAACAAAGAGTTTGATAGGTACTATTCAAAGAATGGAATTTGCAGAGAGAAGACAGTTCCAGGAACACCACAAGAAAATGGTGTGTCAGAAAGGATGAATAGGACAATCATGGAGCGTGCAAAGTGCATGAGATTTCATGCAAGATTGCCTTTACAATTTTGGGAAGATATTGTAGATGCTATTGTTTATCTAATAAACAGAGGGCCTTCAAGTTCCTTGGATGGTGGTATTCTAGAGGAGGCATGGACAGGTAAAAAGGTAAACTACTCCTTTTTGAAGACTTTTTATTGTGAAGCTTTTGTCCACATTAACAAAGAAAATAGAACAAAGCTTGAGGCAAAATCAAGGAAATGTACCTTTATTGGATATGGTGTTAATGATTTTGGTTATCGCTTATATGATTATGAAAATCACAAAATCATTAGGAGCAGAGATGTAATATTCAATGAAAAAATCTTGTATAAGAATCAGTTGCAGGAAAAGAAACTAGAAAAAGAAAATAGAGAATACACAGTGCTTGACGATATAACAGGAAAAGTTATGGTGCCTGAAAATCATAATTATCAACAGCCAAAACAACAACCACAACAGCAACAAGCACTTCAAACACCTGAAATTGGTGTTAGAAGATCTCCTTCATTATATTATTTATTGTTGACTGATTCTGGTGAACCAGAATGTTATGAAGAAGCAGTGCAGGTAGAAACCAGGAAGAAGTGGGAGCAAGCCATGAAAGAAGAGATGGACTCCTTAGCACATAACCACACTTGGGACTTAGTCAGGTTTCTTGCAGGTAAAACAAAATTGCAAAATAAATGGGTTTACAGGCTGAAGGAAGAAGATGGAGGAAAAGAGAGGTACAAAGCTAGACTTGTGGTGAAGGGGTTTGCACAGAAGAAAGGTATTGATTTTGATGAAATATTTTCTCCTGTTGCTAAAATGAATTCAATTAGAACTATTTTAAGTCTAGTAGCACCTAAAGATTTGCATCTTGAGCAATTAGATGTAAAGACAATATTTTTCCATGGGGATTTAGAGGAAGAGATATATATGCAGCAACCACAAGGATATGAGGTAAAAGGGAAGGAGAAACTAGTGTGCAGGTTGATGGAAGCTATATTATATTGTTATTGTATGTAGATGACATGCTTGTTCTAGGTTCTAACATGCAGGAAATAAATGTGCTCAAAAGGAAATTGACAAACTCATTTGCAATGAAGGATTTGAGTGCTGCAAAACAAATCCTTGGTATGAGAATAACTAGAGATAGGAAGAATCACAAATTAACATTGTCTCAAAGTGAGTACATAGAAAAGGTGTTGAAAATGTTTAATATGCTGACTGCAAAACCAGTTAGTATACCTTTGGCTAGCCATTTCAAATTAAGTAAGGAAGTGTGTCCTAAGACTCGGGAAGAAATGGCTCATATGTCTAAAGTTCCATATGCATCAGCAGTTGGAAGCTTAATGAATGCAATGGTCTGCACAGGGCCTAATATTGCACATGTGGTGGGGGTTGTAAGCAGGTGCATGAACAATCCAGGAAAAGAACATTGGATGGCAGTGAAGTGGATTCAAACATTGCTCTACAGGGATATGTTGATGCAGATATGGTAGGTGGTAGAGATAACAAGAGGAGCACAACAGGGTATGTGTTTACTGTAGGTGGAACATTTGTCAGTTGGGTTTCAAGAATCCAAAGTGTTGTTGCACTTTCAACAACAGAAGCAGAGTATGTTGCTGCTACAGAGGCTAGTAAAGAAATAATTTGGTTACAAAGGTTTCTGGATGAATTGGGCAAGAAGCAGGAGTTGGGTAGGTTATACAGTGATAGCCAGAGTGCCATACATCTTGCAAAGGACTCTACATTTCATTCCAACACTAAACATATACAGCTCAAGTACCATTTCATACGGTTAGCATTGGAAGATGGACAATTGAAGCTAGAAAAGGGACACACTAGCCAGAATCTTGCAAATATGTTAACAAAAGTTGTAACTACGGAGAAGCTAAGAATCTACTCAGTTTCAATTGGTCTTCAAGTATGATGAAGAATATGAGAAACATCCAGGTCCAAAGTGGAGTTATTGTCTAGAAAATGAAGCAACAGTGAAGTTGCTATAATCAGTCTCCAAGTGGGAGATTGTTGGGTGTGAAGCCTGATTATCTTCTGTATTCAAAGGTTTCAACCGGATGAACACCCCAGGAAGACTGTACACCCCTCCACAGGGGGGGCGGGGTGTGTGGGGGACTTGTCCCCCCTATAGGGGTCTTGGGGGGGCTAATACCCCCCAGTTGGGGGGTTCGGGGGCAGCACCCCTGAAGCTAAAAATAGATGTAAAATTTCCTTGTAAATGTCTAGTAATTTCTAGTCAATCTTGGCTGTTCATTAAGCGGATGATCTAACAGTAGCAGTTATGTTTAATTTAGGGCTTTTTTCCCTAGAAGGTAAACCCTCACTATATATGAGGGAATTGTATTGCGTCTATGCATATTTGTATTCTAAGTGAAGAAGAGAGAGCAGATTGAGAGAAAAGAGGGTGTTACAACAGATCTGCTGTAGGTTGTATCCTTTCAGTTTGCTGGATAATATAAAAGGAAGGACTGGTTGTTTCTCTATGGAAGTAGCCTAAACTGGGTGAGCCACGTATATCTGTGTCTCTCTTGTTTTATGCATTTTCCGTGTTTATATTTCTAGAATATTTTATCTGTTCCACTGCTCCATAAGATATAATTTTCTAACAGAGTGGTCATTTGGTTGTTTATGGCTAACGAAATTCGCAAAGACAATGGCTACAGCTTTGGAAAGGAAAATTGGAATTTTTGGCACAATTATTTATGAAAATAATGGAAATTAGGAGAAAAAGGAGATGAAAGGTCACAGGTTGAACGTGATGAGGAAAATGAAGGAAAATAATGGAAAATGAAGAAAACAGAGGCCTCATTAATAAAAAGGAATCTGAGCATCAATTGGTAACCTTCTTTTAGTTGAGTTTTGGATCCCTCCCATTTTCCTCCCTCTCTCTCTCATACAATTGGACACTTAAGGTTTCTTGGATAACTTTGGCATTGGACCAAAAAAGGAAAATAAAGCAAGAGGAAGAAAATATCAAATAGGGGAAGGCAAGATCAAGAAGCTACAACAATCTTCATTGTAGGTATTGAGTTGCATGTGTATTTTCCTTGCTAGATTTAGCATGAATGGGATTGCATGTGTTTCTTATCTACCATGGCATGAGTGTTTCTAGGTGTGACAATATTTTCAGCCTAGCCTTGCCATTTCCTGATAGATTTGATGAGATGGGGTCTCTCATTCATTTTATGTGGCATGAATGGATTGGATTCAAATCAAAGTTGGGTGGATCTCTGAATCGGCAAACACATGGTCTGAGTGGTCCCTTAAATGTACTGAGGATCACGAAGCCACTGGACTAGTAACCTTTGAATTAGATGGCGGGTTGTGGTAAAGTCAGATTGTGTGCCTTAGTGGGCCAAGGAATCTTTTCCCGTGAATGGCAGGATATACAATAAATCCAAGAGGTGGAATTTCTCCCTATTGCACCTAGTGGTCCTAGGATGGGATGAATGGTAAAAACTGGAGAGTATGTCTCGGTGTAGGGCTTAGTGATCCCTGGAATAGAGTGTGCAAGCAAGGTAAAGCCTAAGAGACTAGGAGGCACTCAAATTCCTCACGATGTAGGCAAAGAAGTCCGGTGGCACCAATGTTGATTGGTGTTTTTGATGTGTTATATGAGTCCCATATTCATTCTTGGAATATGGCATGGTGGTGATTGGATGAAGAGAGTCCCATCTTTGGTTCATTCATTTCATTCATTAATGAGAAATTCATTCCTTTGATTTTCATGTGTAAATGTATTGATGAATATGTGGATTTTTATGGATCATATGTTTATGGTATTTCTGTTCCTATTGTGTTGGTTATAAGTATATCTTATGACAATAACTATGTATGGATTTGACTAATATTTTTACTTGTATATGAATAGCTAATGTTTTCTTGACCTAATAGAGGATAATGCAGCAATTGGCATGAGGAAAAAATGGTCCATAGCAATTCTCAAATAAGTATGATATCCCTACACATAGTTCTGTTGTTTACAACTGTAGGTTACATGTTGATCATGTGTTTCACAAAATGTTTTTCATGGCTAGTAGGGGTCTGGTTATGTCTTGTTCATTTTATTACCTTTCCATCATTCTTTCCCTTTATTTTAACTGATTCTAAGTTATGACTCCATTCTAGGCAGTGGCATCGGCTCTCGGCCTGAAAGAGTGGTTTAAATCATAGGGTCGCTAGCAGAGACTGGCAATTTTGGTCTTTGGTCACTCGCAAGAAATCATGTGAGATCTAATTTAGGTTGTTAATTGCTCCCTTTCTCATAGCATGAGAGTGGTTGTGGCCTAAGAGATCCAGAACAATAGTGCGACCCAGGGACAAGTTGTCTAAGTTGTTGACATGTCTCCTGAGGGTTCATACATCCCCACGGTGTAGAAACCTAGTTCTAGCACCCTCCCATACTACTTTGGGTGAGACCTCAATCCGTGCTCCACGGACTGTTACCAAAAGGGCCAGTAGTACTAGGATTTTCTTGGTAAATCAATTCTGAACCTGGGTCAGGCCCCACTAAGCAAACAAATGGTTTCGTTGCCAGGACTGGGATCTACATAAGGGTTGTCTGATTTCGTTCCACTAGAACCCAACAAAGAGGGAAATTAAAGAGTCTTTGGACAAGAAGATTCATGAGTTTGTGACACAAGAAAACAAAAATCTGCAAGTATCTAAGGAAAATTGGTTGGAGTGCTACATGTATATGGAAATTGATGAGATTTTCTTTGTAACCTTTCCTTCTCAGCCGTATGAGTGGATCACAAACTTTGTTGATAGCTAGGGAAGGTGTAGTCTCGACAAACCAATAGTGTGGACTCCGGAATTAGTGTGCAGACTAGAAGCATAAGAAGATAAGACCGCGTGAGCTATGGACCATTGGCTCGACTAGATAATACGGGGATTTATCACTGAGTTTTTGGTAGACACGATCGTGAGCTATAGCAAAGCAGAACGATGCTTTCTCAAAGGATCACAAGGTAAGTATATTAAATCTTTAAATACTTGGATTAAGATGTTATTTTGTGAAAAAAGGGTCATGCAAATACATTATTGTTTGGGACTACGCGAAGCAGAAAGATCTACAACAGAAGAAGAGAATTGGAAAACAATCCCTTAATTTCACCCTCATGAGAGAGTGAGGAAGAGCTCGCTAAGGTCTCTCTGAGAAGCACAGTCAATTTGATAAGGCAGTGCATTCCATAGTTACCACCTCCACCCACACCACCACCCACTTCACCTCCCTCACCTCCATCTCCACCCACTCCACCTCCACCACCTCCACAGTTTAGTATGGAGAGTGTGATCAAACTACCAGTATTCAGAGGAGTAGGGAATGAAGATTCAGACCAATTATGGTTCGTGGTAAGAACAGTATGGGAAGCACAAGGGGTCACGGATGACAATATTAAGAAGGATACATTGGTGAGCACACTGCAGGATCACGCATTAACATGGTATATCAAGCACTCTAATGACCACCCAAACACAGGGATAGCAGAGATCCAAAATGTGCCGAACAAGGAATTTAAAAGGCCAAATTCAGAAACACAATCAATCATCAATTTTAAAGAAATCATGATGCTCCCAAGCGAGACACCTTGGGATCTGGATCAACAGCTGAAGAGTACAATCCGTGAAGCCAATATGACGTTGACAAGTGGACAACATCACGCATCGTTTTTAGGATCTCTGACACCACACTTGAGGACAACGCTATGACAATAGAATCTTTCCACCCATGTCGAACTGTTGGAAATGGCAATGGCGTTACACGAGACCCCAATACAGGACTCTAGGTTGGGAGTTCAACAAATCCATGCACAACTACAAAATATGTGTTTCTAAATCCAAAGCTTGAAGCAGGATAGGGCATCGTGGCCAGAGGCGCACGAGGAAGTATGGTGCATAAAATGCAAAGGATAGGGCCATGAAAAGGATTATTGTCGGGTGTTCACAAACTACTCTTCCATATGAATGTGTTTCATATATTTGAAATTATAATCGCGTAGTTTTTAATCTTTGTTTTCTTCTGAAACTCAACTTTGTGATTAAATTTCACGTAGTTTTTAAGCTTTGTTTTCTTGCGAAACTCAACTTTGTGGTTTAATCTTTGCGACTATTGTTTTAATCCTATGCCTCAAGTTTCACATGGTATCACAGTGTGTTTTTATTGGGAGTTAAAAGTTGTTCCGAAGGCATTGGAGAAAGTTTTTTTTAATAGTAAGAAATAGCAATAGTATCATCAAACATAATATTGACTAATAATTCTCAGATACCTCAATTTAATGCGAAAAATTATGATTATTGGGATGTTACAATAAAGACTTTGTTTTCTTCTCAATATATTTGGGATTTGGTGGATAACGATTTTCAAGAACCAACATATGCATCAACATACAATGCATTCACACAAGTAGAAAATGATTTATTGGGCTATTACAATTAAGGCTTTGTTTTCTTCTAAAGGTATTTTGGATTTGGTGGAGAATGGTTTTCAAGAACCCAAATTAGGAAAGGAGAATAGTTGAGAAAATTTTGAGAAGTTTGCGAGCAATATTTTATGCCACTATTGTGGCCATAGAAGACATAAAGGATCTCTCACAATTTCCAATGGATCAACTTCATGCATCACTCATTTCTCATGAACATAGACTGAATAGAGCAACAAACTCCTCATTGAAGCATGACTTCAATACACAAGTTTCAATTTGGTCAAGGTAAAGGTAAAGGAATATAAAATACTAGAGGAAGAGGAAGAAACTGACACAGAGGTGGAAGAGGTAGCCCATCAAGCTGAAGTGGAAGCGGTAGTAGTCAAAATTTGAGTCAGGGCTCAAGCCAGAATCAAGCGCAAAGTTAGAGGTATGATAAATCTCAAGTCCAATTTCATTATTGTAAGAAGTATGGTCATTTTACTGTAGAAAGAAGCAACATGATAGAAGTAACAAACCAAGTGAAAATTTCACAAAGGAAAATCAGAGCTAAGATATTATGTTTTTGGCTTGTAATGTAGCGCAAGAAAAAAAAGGACCTATGGTTCCTAGATTCACAGTGTGGCAACCACATGATAGGGAACATAGAAATTTTTAGCCAATTTAGATGAAACTGTGAAATCTGAGGTGACATTAGGGATTGATAAAAAAGTCTTTATCATGGGAAAAGGAAGAATCAACATTCTAACTAAGAAGGGGGAGAAGAAGTACATTTCAGATATTTATTTTGTCCCTCGTATAAATCGTAACCTCATAAGCATTGGAAAACTCATGGAAAATGGCTACATTGTCATTTTCAATAATGGAGAGTGCACAATTTTGGATAAATCTCGAAGCAAATAGTTGATTGCAAAAGTTCATATGACAAGCAATAGAATGTTTCCCCTAAAGATAAAACTAGATTTGAAGGAAGAAGGTGTGCAAGAAGAAATGTTACTGAATTCATAAGACGATGAAAGAGAAGTTGCAGTTGTCACACAAGTAAACTTGCAAAGGTCAAAGATGAAAATTGATTATGGCATTCAGATTTGGTCATCTTAATTTTGGAGGTTTGAATTTTCTTAATAGGAAAGACATAGTGAATGGATTTCCATTCATCGAAAAATCGACCAAACTATGTGAACGATGCATCTTAGGCAAAGAAGATAGAGATATATTCGTAGCATGAAATTCAATAAGGGAAAAAATACCATTGGATATTGTCCATTCAAACTTATGTGGACCAATGCAGACACCATCAATTGGTGGCAACTATTATTTTTTGACTTTCATAGATGATTTTAGAAGGAAGACATGGGTCTACTTATTAAGGAAGAAAAGTGAAGTGTTTGAACGCTTCCACCAATACAAAGCTCTTGTTGAAAAAAAGGTGGAAACTACATTGAATTTTTGAGGACTAACAAAGTTGGTGAATACATCCCAAATGACTTCCTTCATTTTTTTAGGAAGCATGGAATTCACAAGAAATTTACAACAAGGTATACACCTCAGCAAAATGGTGATGCAGAAAGGATGAATAGGACTATTATGGAAATCGAAAGGAGTATGTTGAAGGAAAAAAAATTTCCAAATGACTACTGGGGTAAAGTTTTTGTTTGCGTATCATATATCATTAATAGGTGTCCAACCAAAAGTGTCAACAATATGGTTCCTGAAGAGGCATGGAGTGGAAGAAAGAATAGTTTCACTCACATGAGAGTGTTCGGATGTGTTTCTTATGCACATGTCCCAGATTATCTAAGAAGTTGGACAACAAGGGGGAGAAATTCTTATTTATTGGATATAGTTATGAATCCAAAGCATACAAGCTATACAATCCATTAAATAAGGTCATAATCATCAGAGATTTGTAGTTCATAGAAGAGGAAGCATGGGATGGAAGTTTCGAGAAGACAATCAATGTGAAAACATGTATACCACAAGAATAAAAATTGGAATTGACCACAACAAGTAATTCCTCAACAAAGTAGTCACTAAGTGACACCATCAACAGATAATAGGACAGTGTGACACAGTCAAGAAAGTACTACTCCAAGCACACTGCAAAGACTAGAAACGCCATTTACCTCTAGCAAAACATCAAGTGACATGGTAAGTCCATCTTCTGCAAGCATAAGAAGACAAAATTTCATAAATTTAAGTGAAATTTATGAGAAAGTGATGTTGATATTAGTGGAAATCCGAATTCCTCAGTTTCATTTTTTTTCTTGTAGATGACCCAATCCATTTTTAGGGTGTGGTCAAAGACAAAAAATGGATCATAGAAATGGATGAAGAATAGAAGCAATAGAAAATAATAATACATGGGGGTTAGTGGAACCTCTGCAAGGAAAAGAAGCTATTGGAGTGAAGTGGGTCTATAATACCAAGATAAACATTGAATGAAATATTGAACACCATAAAGCATGGCTAGTTGTCAAAGGATACAAGCAGCAAAATGGAAGAAATTATGTTGAGACATTTGTGTGTGTTGCAAGGATGGAGATAATTCTTATATTGTTGTCAATTGTCACACAACATAAGTGGTAAGTGTATGAAATGAATGTAAAATCGATGTCCTTGAATGGAGTTTTGAAAGAGGAAGTATATGTTGCGCAACCATCTGGCTGCGAGGTAGAAGGACGAGAAGAAAGGGTGTATAGGCTGAGGAGAGCTCTTTATGGGCTGAAGCAAGCACTACGTGCATGGTATATCAAAATAAACACTTAATTGATGGACAATGGATTTCAAAAATGTGATGGAGAACCAACTCTCTACATCAAAGAGAGTGATGGTAAGCTTCTTATTATTGCTTTATATGTAAATGATTTGATTTTTATAGGGAATGATGATTTCCTCATTCCTGATTTCAAAGAAGTCATGAAGCGAGAGTTTTAATTCACTGACTTGGGGTTGTTAACATATTTTTTGGGCATATAAGTGAAGAAAAAAACAAATGGTGTTTTTATTTCCCACGCAAGGTATGTAGCGGTGATTTTGGAGACAATTAATAAGCAGAACAAAAATCTTGCATCAACTCCAACTGTCATGGAGTTGAAATTGAGCAAAGAAGATTGCAACAACAATGTCAATTTGACATTATACAAAAGTATGGTGGGCATCTTGATTCATTTAACGACAAGTAGTTCGGATATAATGTATGCAATAGGACTGGTATCAAGGTTCATAGAGACACCCAAGGAAAAACATTGGCAAGAAGCAAAAAATATTTTAAGCTATGTCAATGCGAAAAACAAGTATGGTATTTTGCACACCACAACAAATGATTTAGAGTGGTTGATTACACTCACTGTGACTTGGAACGAAGTGTTGATAATATAAGAGCATGTCAAGATATGTTTTTCATTTATGTTCGAGAGCCATTTCATGGGTCTCGAAGAAGCATCCGATAGTATCATTGTATCCCTGAGAAGCTGAATTGTCTCTGCAACAACAGCAGCATGCCAAACAATTTGGATGAGAAGAATGTTGAGGGTGTAACAGACCTAATGAAAATTCCATGTAATAAAAGTTAAAAACAATAACCACGATTGATGGGCGACTTTTTCCAAGTTGAATGTTGGGAAAGGCATCTTAGCGGGTGTTCATTTGGTTGTTTATGGCTAACGAAATTCGCAAAGGCAATGGCTACGGCTTTGGAAAGGAAAATTGGCATTTTTGGCACAATTATTTATGAAAATAATGGAAATTAGGAGAAAAAGAATATGAAGGCTCATAGGTTGCATGTGAGGAGGAAAATAATGGAAAATGAAGAAAATAGAGGCCTCATTCATAAAAAGGTTTCTGAGCATCAGTTGGTAACCTTCTTTCAGTTGAGTTTTGGATCCCTCTCATTGTCCTCTCTCTCTCTCTCATACAATAGGACACTTAGGGTTTCTTGGATAACTGTGGCATTGGACCAAAAAAGGAAAAGAAAGCAAGAGGAAGAAAAGATCAAATAGGGAAAGATAAGATCAAGAGGTGAAACATTATTCATTGCAAGTATCGACTTGCATGTGTATTTTCCTTGCTAGATTTAGCATGATTGGGATTGCATGTGTTTCTTATCTACCATGGCATGAGTTCTTCCAAGTGTCACAAAATTTTCAGCCTAGCCTTGCCATTTCCTGATAAATTTGATGAGATGGGGCCTCTCATTCATTTTATGTGACATGAACGGATTGGATTCAAAGTAGAGTCGGGTGGATCTCCGAATCGGCAAACACATGGTCTGAGTGGTCCCTTAAATGCAGTAAGGATCACGAAGCCACTGGACTAGTAACCCTTGAACTAGATGGTGGGTTGCGGTAAAGTCAGATTGTGTGCCTCAATGGGCCTAGGAATCCTTTCCCGTGAATGGTGGGATATACGGTAAATCCAAGAGGTGGATTTTCTCTCTGTTGTGCCTAGTAGTCCTGGGATGGGATGAATGGTAAAAAATGGAGAGCATGTCTCGGTGTAGGGCCTAGTGATCCCTCGAATGGACTGTGGAAGCAAGGTAAAGCCTAATAGACTACGAGGAACTCAAATTCCTCACAGTGTATGCAGAGAAATCCGGTGGCACCAATGTTGATTGGTGTTTTTGACGTGTTATATGAATCCCATATTCATGCTTGGAATATGGCATGGGGGTGATTGGATGAAGAGAGTCCCATCTCTGGTTCATTCGTTGCATTCATTAATGAGAAATTCATTCCTTTGATTTTCATGTGTAAATGTATTGATGAATATGTGGATTTTTATGGCTGATATGTTTATGGTATTTTTGTTCCTATTGTGTTGGTTATACGTATATCTTATGACAATAACTATGTATGGATCCGACTAATATTTTTACTTGTATATGAATGGCTAATGTTTTTTTGAACTAATAGAGGATAATGCAGCAATTTGCATGAGGGAAAAATGGTTCATAGCAATTCTCAAATAAGTGTGATATCCCTACACTTAGTTCTGTTGTTTATAGTTGTAGGTTACATGTTGATCATGTGTTTCACAAAATGTTTTTCATGTCTAGTAGGGGTCTAGTTATGGTCTTGTTCATTTTATTGTATTTCCATCATTATTTCCCTTTATTTTAGCTCATTCTACGGTATCACTCCATTCTCGGCAGTGGCATGGGCTCTCGGCCTAAAAAAGTGCTTTGAATCCTAGGGTCGCTGGCAGAGAACTGGAAATTTTGGTCTTTGGTCACTTGCAAGCAAGCATGTGAGATCGAATTTAGGTTGTTGATCGCTCCCTTTCCCATAGCATGAGAGTGTCTATGGCCTAAGAGATCCAGAATAATATTGGGACCAAGGGACAAGTTGTCTGAGTGGTTGACATGTCTCCTGAGGGTTCTGCTAATGATGTTGGATCACTGTGTGTGATGTTCCATTGATTCCACTTCCTTAAGGTCACATAGGAGCTTGAATTTGATTATAGTATCTTATCATCTCATGTTTACCCCAGAGGGCATGGTTACTTAGGTGGATATGGGAGGAGTGTGTTGCAATGAGATTTAGTCCATGGTAAAGAAGTAGCAATAACTATTTTTTGTGACAATAATCTTGCATTTTCACTATCAAAGAATTCTTATTTTCACAAGAGGAGAAAGTAAATAAACACTAAATTTTTGGGCATGGGATCCCCCACAACATGTTTTTGGTACTCAAAACCCAAGTTTTTGGTCAATTATTTTGTAAGACTCCATGAATTACAGTTGCAGAGTGCGAAGTCTAGGAAGAGTCATAGGGCTATCCACCCTAAAATATTGTAATTTAACGTAAATTTGTGTTGGATTTTATAAATAGAGAGAGGCTCTAAGTGTAAATAAAAGGAAGGAGAGATAGAATAGCAAAGGCATGGTTCGAGGCTAGAGTTGAATCTGAAGTGTACTGGGTCATAGTAGTAGGAAGAGGCTCTACAGCTAAGTGCGCAGAGGCCTAGTAGAGTCTGTAGCTGAGTGCGCAGACCCCTGTAACTGAGTGCATAGGGCTGAGTCAGGTCTGTATTTAGGATTGAAAGTTAATAAATAAAAGTTTACTTTGTGCATCTATTCTTGAATCCGTATTTTGATGTTATGCATTACTTTTACTCTGTTTATTTACTGCGTGAAATTGATAAATACTTCTATGAATGTTTATATATGAAAATAATCTAAGTAATCAGCTAACAGAGCCTAATTAAGGAAGACTTGGGTAAATAACACGGGCCGCACTACGGCTAGAACTGCATGAAGACAGTATCATTTGGCGCGGGGTGCCCGCTGACGTGCGTAGCACAATAAGTGCAAAGGTTGGACCCCGTACTAATCACCTGCTGTCAAACATCCCGAGGGTGCAGAAACCTGGTTCTAGCACCCTCCCATAATACTTCCGGTGATACCTTAGTTTGCGCTCCACGGACTATTGCCGAAAGGGACAGTAGTATCGGGATTTTCCTGGTAAATCAATTCTAAACCTGGGTCAAGCCCCACTGAGCCAAAAAATGGTTTTGTTACTAGGACTGGGATCTGCATAAGGGATGTCTGATTTTGTCCCACTCGAACCCAACAAAGAAGGAAATTGAAGAGTGGTTGGACAAGAATATTCATGAGTTCGTGACACAGGAAAACAGAACTCCGCATGTATCTAAGGAAAATTGGTTGGAGCACTACGTTTATACGGAGATTCATGAGATTTTCTTTGCAACCTTTCCTTCTGAGCTGTATGAATGGAATTACGAAGTTAGCTGACAGTCGGGGAAGGTGTAGGCTCGACAAACCGATAGTGTGGACTCTGGAATGAGTGCGCAGACAAGAAGCATGAGAAGATAAGACCGTGTGAGTTGTGGACCATTTGCTCGACCGGATAATAGGGGGATTTATCACTGAGTTTGCGGTAGACAATACCGTGAGCTACAGCAAGGCAGAACGGTGGTTTCTCAAAGGACCGTGAGGTAAGTATATTAAATCTTGGAATACTTGGATTAAGATGCTATTGTGTGAAAAATGGTCATGTAAATACATTAATGTTTGGGACTACGCGGAGCGGAAAGATCTACAAGAGTAGTGAAGAATTGGAAAACAGTCCCTTAATTACACCCCTGCGAGAGAGCGAGGAAGAGATCACTAAGGTATCTCTGAGAAGCATGGTCAGTTTAATAAGGCATCGCATTCTGTGGTTACCACCTCCACCCACACTGCCTCCCACTTCACCTCCCTCACCTCCATCTCCACCCAGTGCACCTCCACCACCTCCACAGTTAAGTATGGCGAGTGCGATCAAATTACCACTATTCAGAGGAGTAGGGAATGAAGATCCAAACCAATTCTAGTTCATGGTAAGAGAAATATGGGAAGCACAAGGTGTCATAGACGATAATATTAAGAAGGCTACATTGGTGAGCACGTTGTAGGATTGTGCATTAACATGGTATATCAAGTACTCTAACGACCACCCAAATACAAGGATATCAGAGATCCAAAACACGCTGAATAGGGATCTAGATCAATGGCTGAAGTGTACGATCCGTAAAGCCAATATGACATTGACAGATGGACAGCATCGCACATGGTTTGTAACATATCTAACATCACACTTGAGGATGGTGCTATCACAACAGAAGCTTTCTACCTAGGCCGAAGCATTAGAAATAGCAATGAGGTTACACGAGACCTCGATACAAGACCCTCTCTTGGGAGTTCAACAAATCCACACACAACTACAGAATATGTGTTTGGAAATGCAAAGTTTGAAGCAGGATAGGGCACCAGGTTCAGATGCGTGCGAGGAAGTATGGTGCATAAAATGCAAAGGCCAGGGCCATGACAAGGATCACTGTCCAGTGTTCGTGAAAAACTTGGCAGAAGGAGGGCCAATGCCATTGAGACTGGAGGCATAGGCAAGGCCAAGTCTGGAACCCGCTGTGTGGTGCATGATCTATCATATAGGAGGGAAACACATGACAGATAATTTTCATTTGTTGCAGAAATATACACAAACACCCCAACAACTGTTTTGTAATTTCTGCAGGTCGGTAGGCCATGATGAGTGCGCTTTCCGCAATTATGAGATAATGATGGATCAGACCCCGGCCTATAGGATGCAGACACAAACGTGAGCCCTCAACCCAGATGTGGGGATGGCGTGCACTGAATTTTAGGGGCAAGGTGAAGGACGAGGTGGAATGGGACATGGAAGGGGCCACAGACAATTTATTTGTTATAATTGTGTAGGACCAAGGCATTATGCCAACGATTGTACTAAGTCGATGAGGATATACTGTTCATATTATGATAATCTCGATCATGAAACAATATATTGTCCTACGTTGATCACAAGAATGTGCGAAGATGGGGTATTCAAGCCTCCCCTGACTTCAAGCGGTATTCAAGTGGTACAGCCATGGTAGAGTATTCAGGGAAGCAGCCAAAGGAAAGTACATGGGTGTGCATGGCTCCTACAAAGGAACCCAAGTTTGACTTAGAACACGCAAAGGAGACATTCATGGAAGCTAAGAAGAGCTTCATCTAGGCCTCCACTTTAGGTAGTAAGGATCAACTAGAGCTAGGAAGGGATCCTTCAATGCTCACTACCTTTCTAGAGACACACATGAAACTATTGTGCGAGAGCAAGGCAGTGAAAGGACTATAGAAGCTGATCACCAGGTCTGCGGGGTCAAGAGAACCACACGTAGTCTGGAAATTGGGGAAGCATGCATTGCGCACTGGAAGGGAAATGCAATTGACTACATAGATTGGTGAATATGAAATGGATCACATAATCCTAGATCTAGGTTCAGACACAAATGAATTACTGAAGAAAACATGGGAATGCATGGGAAAGCCCGCATTACAATGGTCCCCTATTCAGTTGCAAATGGTGAACCAACAGAAGATTTTTCCCATGGGGAGGTTGCATGGAGTAACAGTTAATATTGAAGGCGTGAGCGCGTAGGTAGATTTTGAAGTAATAGAGATTGTCAATGCCATCAATCCCTATCTCGCGCTACTAGGAATAGACTGGGGCACAGATATGAATGGATTCATCAACCTGAAGAAGCACAAAATTATCTTTTAGAAAAAGTCACTACATGTAGTAGTCCCACTGGGCCCAGCCAAAGGAGCGCGCTACACATGACCAGTGTGTGACGATGATAGCGACAATGGTCTTGATTGTATTTACAAGATAACTTTGTGAGACCAGGATTGGCTGAATCCGACTGCAAATGGGAGGACCTCATGGGAGCATGAAAGCTCCTGCACTTCGGATTTAGACAAAGAAGTAGAGCAATGCCAGAATTCATTGCATGAAGTGACGACGCTAAATTGCAACATGATTGTTAGATCACTACGTTGCGTGACAACAAAGGTAGGAAAGTTGCCGACATATGATGAATTGATGGTAGTGGATGAATTCTTGAGAAAATTTGAAAGTGTAGTAGCAGAACAATAGCGGTTTGATGCGTTAAAGTCGGTACTACATGCAACACCCGCACAATGGTGGGGTACACATCAAGGAAATTTTGAGGACTGGCATGGATGCAGAAGGATGATGCACCTATGATTTGGGAAACCGCAACTACGGTTAGAAGACAACTATGATGGAAGAGATTACCCATGCATGCACCTCACGAAATGGGCCAAGGTCTATGGGGAAGAACCACAGCCTAAATGGGTACACTTATTCTACCATACCCTAGATGTCATACCCATGAACTGGTATACTAAGATAGAAATCCAACATGGTACGGGAAAATGGGATGTCTTGCGCAAGGGATTTTTGTTAACATTCACATTTGAAGACTGGCAGTTGAAAATGGTTTACGATGTGCTGCAAGCAGTAAAAGCCGCCATCTTTAAAATACCACAGGAGCCATTGCAAATTCTTCAACCATTATGGACAACGCAATTAAGTAGCGACCTAGAATGTTATAATGTGCAGGTGGAGGAGGATGATGATGAACCCCGAAATATTAATATTCCAGAAACTGAAGGCTGTCGTGAGGTTGAAGGACCATTAATTGAGGATCCCAACATCACCACGCTGCTAAAAACAAATCCGGTAAACATTGGGACAGAAGCGGAGCCGAAATATGTGACGCTTGGGGACTATTAGGACGATGATATGGTAGATAAGGTCGATGAGTTACTCCGCAAATACCAAGACTTTTTCCTGACCAAAATCACGAACTTAAAAGGGATCATTGGTGAGTTAGGGATGATGAAGATCACCCTGAAACCGGATGCGAAGCCAGTTAAGTAGCGGCCTTACCGCTTGAACCCAAAGTATAAAGAAAAGGTCCACGACAAATTAGACAAAATGCTCGTAGCCAGAATTATTGAATGAGTGGAAGAATTTGATGGGTGAGTCCTATGGTAGTGTAGGAGAAAAAATAGAAAGGCGAAATAAGAATATGTGTGGACCTCAAGAAGCTTAACGATGCCTGTGTTCATGATCCATTCCTGACACCATTCACATATGAAGTATTGGAGAATGGTGGTGGTCAAGAATCCTACTCATTCACGATGGCTTCATGGGGTACCATTAGATCAAGATCCCACCAGAAGATAGTAGCAAAAAAACCTTCACAATAGAATGGGGCTCCTTTCAGTACACCATTATGCCCTTTGGACTAAAGAATGCGCCAGTAATATTTTCGCACATAGTGGTGTCACCGTTCAAAGAATACATCCACAAGTTCTTGGAGGTATATCTGGATGATTGGACTATCTTTAGATTAGTTAAACATTGTTTAGCGAACTTATGTTTGATGTTGGATACTTGCCGCTGACACCAGATTGCACTGAACCTTAAAAAGTGCACCTTTCTCATTCCCTTTGGAAAGTCGTCGGGCCATGTGTTCTACAAACAAGGCCTAATGGTGGACCCTGCAAATATTGTTGTTATTCTGAATCTGGAAGCATTTGCGCAGTGTCAAACAATTATGCACTACTTTGGGGCACACTGGATACTATAGGAAGTTTATCAAGCGCTATGCCCAAATGACAGTGCCGATGGAAAAACTATTGAAGAAGGATGCTACATATTGTTGGAATGATGATTGCATGAAAGGTTTGGATGTCCTCAAGGAGAAACTAGGATCCGCTCCCATCCTGGTCTTCCTAAAATAGGATTTGGAGTTTCATGTACATGTTGATGCATTGTGTATTGTGTTCGGAGCCGTACTCACGCAAGAAGGTGCGGAAGGCATGGGTCACTTGATCACGTTCGCGAGTCAGATATTGTCCAAAGCTGAAAAAGAACTATTCTACTATCAAGCGTGAAGCGCTGGCAATGTTGTACGTGCTCCAAAAATACCGAAACTATTTACTTGGCGGACATTTCAAGATGTATACCGATCATTCCACGTTAAAATACCTGGTGAACAAGCCTGTGTTGGGGGGGCACATTTGTAGATGGCTGTTACTGTTTCAAGAATATGACTTTGTGGTCATAGTCAAGCCTCGATGCTTAAATGCAGGACCAAACCACTTGTCATGAATTGAGACGGGCGAGGAACCAACAAGTTTTGAGGAGGAACTACCTGATGCAAAACTCTTTGCAGTACGGGTCACGGATGGACACTTTGAATATATAATCCAATTTCTAACAATAGGAACTATGCCAAAGGAGTACTCAATCCAACAGAAGAAGGAATTGGTGGTGTGCGCGGTGGACTTTTCTATCACCGTGGGGCACCTATACAAGATGGGCAATGATGAGATATTGCGAAGGTACGTACCTAAATTTGAACGAGATCAGATCCTCGAGGAAGCACATGGGGCCGCTGCAGGAGGACACTATGCAGGATACATGACTGCACAAAAGAATCTTTGCGCAGGGCTATGGTGGTCAACCCTGCACTAGGATTCGAAAGTGCACTGTAAGGCCTACAATATATGTTATAAGACGGGAAAACCATCATGCAGGGACGAGATGCCACTAAATCCCCAAATGACACTACAACCATTTGAGAAAATGGCAATCGACTTTGTGGGCCCAATCAAACCTCAAGGAAATACAGGTGCATGCTACATCATCACCAGGACGGAGTACCCGACAAGATGGGCAGAAGCACAACCGGCCAAAGACTGCACGGTCACTATGACTGCAAATTTTTTGTTAGAAAACGTGTTGACATGATTTGGCTGTCCGAAAATATTAATGAGAGATCACAAAACATATTTCTTGAACGAAACCATCAGTGCGCTCATAGAAGAGTTCAAAGTTTATCACCAAAAAGGTACATCATATCACCCATAAGGTCAATGGAACGGTAGAAGTATTCAATAAAATACTAGAGATTGCACTGACCAAAGTATGTAATGCACAATGGAAGAATTGGGACCTACACGTACCCACTATGTTATGGGCATACAGGACAATGTGCAAGAAATTGACGGGATATACACCATTCCGGTTGGTCTATGGTACAGGAGCAGTCAGGCTGATGGAATACATCATACCTAGTCTCTGAATAGCAATGCTCATAGGCATGATGGACCACGAAGCTCTAGAAGAAAGGCTCGCACAATTAGAAGAACTTGAAGAACAATGATTTCTAGCTAGATTTAACCAGCATGGACAAAAGCAGCATGAAAAAGCCTGGCATGACCAATATATCAAACTGTGCACCTTCAAGGTAAACGATTTAGTGCTACTGTATGACAGCAAGTTCGAAAAAATTCTGGGAAAATTGAGAATGCACTAGTTGTACCATATGTGGTAAAAGTCGTCACCGGCAGAGGCGTGGTCCACCTAGTCAAACTCAATGGAGAACCCTTCCCACGCAAGGTCGACGACAACCGCTTGAAACCCTACACGGGTGGGCGATCTCTCTAACTAATCAATCGAAGCATAGTCTTCAAGGCCCAAGGAGCCAGACAAGGGTGCAGGACTATAAACACAAGCACCAGAAGTCAGTACCAAAGAAGAGACACGAGTCAAACGTGGATGATTCAAAAGCAGGAATGGAGTAGATCCAGCAAACTATAGCGCAGTGCACCGCGACCGTCGGGATAGCGAACGAACGGTTGGAAGGACTCCATGCAAAGATCGTTGCACTAGCAGAGTGACTCATGGCAAGTCACAATGATTGTGTTGGGGGCCTGTTGGGCATGGGATACCCCACAACATGTTTTTGGGACTCAAAACCCAAGTTTCGGTCAATTATATTGTAAGACTCCATGAATTGTGGGCATGGAGCGCGAAGTCTAGGACGAGTCATAGGCCTATCCGTCATAAAATATTGTAATTTAACGTAAATTTGTGTCAGCCTACAAATGGTCCGTGAACCATGGGATTGTATAAATAGAGCGAGGCTCTAACTGTAAAGAAAAGCAAGGAGAGATAGAATAACGAAGGCATGGTTTGAGGCTAGAGTTGAATCTGAAGTGTACTGGGTCATAGTAGTAGGAAGAGGCTCTGCAGCTGAGTGCGCATAGGGCTAGTAGAGTCCGTAGCTAAGTGCGCATACCCCTGCAACTAAGTGTGCATGGCGGAGTTGGGTCTGTACTTGGGATTGAAAGTTATTAAAGAGAAGTTTACTCTGTGCATCTATTCTTGAATCTGTATTTTGATGTTATGCATTACTTTTACTCTATTTACTTACTGCACGCAATTGATAAATACTTGTATGAATGCTTATATATGAAAATAACCTAAGTAATGAGCTAACAGAGCCTAATTAAGGAAGAGTTGGGTAAATAACATGGGTCGCGCTGCGGCTAGATCTGCGCGAAGATAGTATCGCAAGGCACAGGGTTCCCACTGATGTGCATAGCACAATAAGAAAATTTTTTATACCCCATACCAATCACCTCCTATCAGGCTTCCCTAGGGTGCAGAAACCTGGTTCTATCACCCTCCCATATTACTTCGGGTGAGACCTCAGTCCATGCTCCACAGACTATTGCAAAAAGGGCCAGTAGTACTAGGATTTGCTAGGCTAAATTAATTCTGAACTTGGGTCAAGCCACACTAAGCCAACATAAATATTATTTTATTAGAGAATTGATTAACAATGGTGAAACTGTGTTGTAGCATTACAGGTTGCAGGAACTATTTACAGTTATCTTCCCAAAGCCACTGGCTCATGAAAATTTTGTCTATCTAAGAGACTGTTTGGGAATTGTTAATAGTGGTAGTTGTGATTAAGGGGCAGTGTTGGAAAATTAATCCCAACCACCACAATTATGATACTAACAACAAGCATCCTTTGAAAGTACAACAACAAATAAAAGACCATTTTTCCTTACAAGAATAGGTTTTTTGTTTGCAGGTTGAAGGACAAGGATTAAAAGAAATTTTGAGTGGGATTAAATGATCTAATAATGAGATATTAGACAATTATTAATGCATTACAGACTCAGGTGCATGAATTTTGTTATGTTACTTAGTGCAATGGATCGATAAGATTGCAGATAACATAGACAATGAAGTAGTTAAAGAAACATAATAGACAACACACATAACACAACAAGTTTAATCTGGAGTTCACCCAAAACTCTTGGGCTATGTCTCCTGGTCCAGCCTTCAATGGTGACCTCTCTATTATGTTTTCAAGAGTAATGTTTTACAAAGTGTGAGCTCAAATTAAGTTTCAACACAACCGATACAACAGTAGGAGATTTGCTTGAATCCCTCACGCCTCTATGAGTACACAAACCCTTTCTATCACTTTTTGTCTCTATCTTCTCTTTGTCTCGGTATTTCTTGTCTCTTTCCATGTCATTCTATGGCTTTGAATCCAATCGATGATGTCTGTTCGTTTCCCCTTCTTGAGCTCTCTGGCTCCTAGCCTCTGTCCACCTTAAACACCTTCTACGTGTTAGCAATCATGCATAACATCTTCAGGGAAGCTGCCCACCTGTTTTGCAATGGAAGGGACCATTGGGCCATTGAAATCCAAAAAATGGTCGTTCTCTGTTTACACATAGAAATACACGTAAAAATGTGAAAATCCGCCAAGCTGCCATTTATCGGATTTGAAATATTATAGATTTTTCCTTATAACTCCCATCGGGTCCACCTTTATATTTCTTATCGCATCTCCACCATTGATTTGAGAGATCTAGATCCAACGATTGAGGTTCATTTCAGGCGACTCATGTGTACTGGGGTTAACCACCTGAAAAGGGTGGTTTTCTCTATCCGATGCCTGGCCACGTGGCAAGGAGTGTATGGGCTCGGGCGGAGCCCTTCCAAAATCACTTACCGCGTATGGCCCACCCGAAATATCGCTTGTTTTGGAACTGAAAACATTTATATCTGCATGCATAAAACTTTTCGGGTTTGGTTTATCCCTTTGTTCTCACTTTCTTTGGTTTTCATTTATTTAACGAAAACGCAAATTTACAGAGAAAAAGCATTTTTTCTGGATCTTAAAATATATCTAATATCATTCATAATTTTATTGGGTTGGGCTATCGTAGTCACAACTGTTATCGGTCCCGCTCCTTTTCATAGCTCCGGCACGATATTGCGATGCGATTGATCACAATCACATATCGCATAGACCCCTGGGTCGTTTGTAAGCACTCCTTTGTAATTTCCAATTGCGATATCGTGAGTTAACCTCGGCCGTCAATCTGTGCACTTGATCAATGGTCCTTGTTGACCCTGCTAATCGCTATCACAACATTTATATGGTTGCATCCTATAGCCTCCACCTGCCTTTGCTAATTGCGATATGTTGATCGAATCTGGACCATTGATCGGCCAGATCCGACAACTCTGGTGCATTGTTCCTTTGACCTCTGATAGGTTCTGTTTTTCTTGTTTTCTCTATGTTTTTCACTCTCGATAGTGTAATCCACCTTTTATAAAGGTTTTCTACTTACAATAGTTTTTAACTATATGAAGACTTAGAGGGTTTTAGGATACATTTGGATCATGCCTTCCCACTGAAAAAAGATTTTGGACCACCAAAAGTTGGTTTTTAAGCATCAATCAAGTGAGGATATAGCTTCCTCACTTTTCCAATCTCTATCCATCTTGCACTACTTGGTTTTGAACCCTTGAGTCCAATAAGGAGGTACTCATCATCCCCTCTATGTGTAGTTCTCACCTTCTTGTCCAGAACTGTATCTTCCTATAACTGATTGAGATATTCAGGCAACAGATCATCAATACAAGGCAACTGAATTTGTTCTTCAGGATCTTCAATCAATGAAGGTTCAAACAGTCTCAAGTTCTCTTCATTAACTACTAAATAGATGTGCATGTAAGCTGGCAAGTCAAGGCAAAAAGCGTTCTCACCAATTTTCTCAAGTATCTTGAAAGGTCCATACCTTATTGGCTTTAGCTTTTTACCTTCACCTTGCATTCTGTCTTTACTAATTTATAACCAGACTTGATCACCAACTTGGAAGCTATGCTCAATTCGATGCTTATCATGCCTTGCCTTGTACTTGGTCTGGCTTCTTTCCAGTTGTTCCTGCACCACCTAGTCAATTTCTTGGATCTGTTCAATGAACATGGTTTATTTGTTCACATCACTGTGTTGATCAACTGCTATGTCTTTACTAAATACAAAATTCAAGGGAAACCTTGGTGTAAAACCAAAACAATTCTCAAAAGGAGATCTTTGTGTAGAAGAGTGTTTAGCATGGTTGTAAGCATGTTGCACATAACATAAATGTTCATCCCAAACTTGGGATGCTTTCTGCAATAGCCCCTAAGCAACTGCATCACTGTCTTGTTCACCACCTCTGTTTGGCCATCTTTTTGTGGATGAAATGCTATGCTCTTCTTCAATCTCGTGTCCATCAACTCCCATAGACTTGACCAAAACTTCCCAACAAATCGGGAATCTCGATCAGAGACAATAGAAATGAGTAACCCAAAATGAACCCATACATGTTGGAACAACAACTTTGTTGTTTGTTCAGCTGTAATATGCTTGTTACAAGGTATTAAAATACGCATTTTGTTGAACCTGTCCATAATAACATATAAATAATCATGACCTTTTCTAGGTTTTGGCAATCCCCCAACAAATTCCATGGAAACACTTTCCCAAGGATGAGAAGAAACTGGAAGTGGAGTGTACAAGCCTAGTTTTCTATTGTTGGGCTTGCTTTTAGCACACATGGTACACCCTTTAATATATGTAGAAATTGTTTCATGCATTTTTTGCCAATAACGGAATCTTTGCAGCTATGCAACTGTTTTACTTACCCCAAAATGACCTAATATTAGAGAGGTATGTGCTTCTCATATTATATTAACTATTTCAATTTGAGGAATGCATAACTTTCCCAAATGATATAAGAGTTGGTCCTTAACATGATAATCCAATTCTTCTACTTGTTTTCCATGACTTAAAGTTGTGTATACATCTTTAAAATCTACATCTTGATCATATTGTTCAATGTACCTTTCATGCAATACTGAGTTATGCTTAAGTATAGTAGATGAATTTATCATTGGTTTGGATAACATATCTGCATTGACCTTATTGTGTATGCCTTTCTTATATCTGATGACAAGATGAAACTGTTGTAGAAACCTCATCCACCTATAGTGTCTTGATTGCTGCAATTTAGTTTGTGAGTGCAAATATTGAAGTGGTTGATGATCTATATGTATAATTATTTCTTTGCCCAATAGGTCATGTTTCCACTTTTTCATACTCTGCACCTAATGCATACAATTCTTTATCATATGTGGGATAATTAACTACTGTAGAATTAAATGTTGCAGACTGATAACATATGGGTTTACCGTATCAACACTGTTCCCATGGCATAGTCATTGGCATCTGTTTCAATCTCAAATGGTCTTTGAAGATCTGGAAATGCTAGTACTGGTGTTGTACTAGTTTTTTCTTTCAAGGTGTCGAAGGATTTCTGCTATTTTCCTCCCCACTGAAGCACCTTGTTCAATCCTATCAAAGCATGTAAGGGAGCTGCAATCAAGGAAAAGTTAGCAACAAGATTTTTCCAATATTGTGTTGCTCCTAAGAAGCTCCTAACTTATGTAGAAGATTTGAGTTTAGGATAGTTCACAATGACTTCAACATTAGAGGGATCTATCTTCAATTCACCACCCCGTACAATATGACCCAGATAATTTAAATATGTTTTGCCAAATTCACATTTTGATAATTAACATAGAGATTTTCTCTTTTCAAAACATCTAAAGTCGGATTTACATGCTTTAAATGTTTTTCCCATGTTTTACTAAAAACAAGAATGTCATCTAAATATACAATTACATAATCATCAATAAAAGGCCTGAGTACATCATTCATAACTCTCATGAAAGTGGTATGAGCATTAGTTAAGCCAAAAGGCATAACCATCCATTCATACAACCCTGGCTTTGTTTTGAAAGGAGTCTTCCATGGATCTTGTTCTGCTACTCTGACGTGATTATAATTAGTACGCAAGTCCAACTTGGAAAAGTAAACTGCTTCTTTCAACTAATCCAAAAGATCATCTATGTGAGGAAGAGGATAGCGATTCTTGATCGTTATTTTATTCAATGCTCTGTAATCAATGCACATCCTCCATGAACCATCTTTTTTTTCTCACCAACACAATTAGAGATCCACATGTTGGTGTGCTTGGCCTTATGAACCCTTTATCGAGCAGCTCTTGTACCAGCTTCTTGATCTCTGCATTCTCTAAAGTGGATAACATGTACATTCCGATGTTATGCAATGGAGCATATTGCTGCAAATGAGTATCATGTACTATTTCCCTTTTGGGTGGCAGATCTTTAGGTTCTTGAAATAGGATATCATATTCTGAAACAATTTTATCTAAATCAGCATTCTTTTTAGCATCATAGCCTTCAAAAGCATTGGTTTTATTAGGGGTCTTTTCCTTCACAACCATTAGTAAAAATTTCTTGCATGAATTTACAATTATTTTCATCTGCCTTGAGTTTATGAAAGTGTAGTTATTTTTGAGCTGATAAGCTCTTACAATATATTCTATTCCATCTTTTGTGAGTTGATACATATTTTTAGTTCTATAGAAAATGGACTTTCTATCATACAAGTAACGACTTCCTAAAACAATACCACATAAATCCAAGGGAACTATATCTAACTCAACCTCATCTACAAAAGTTGACCCAAACTAATGGATATGGCTTCTTGTGAGGTGTTGTTAGTAAGGATAGCTTCTTTACAATTGTTTCAGAAATCAAGTTTACTTGTGAACCACTATCAAATAAAGTATCAATCTTTTGATGCTTGGAAATAACTCTAATATGAAAAAGCTCATGCCTTTTCCTTTCATTATCTTCATTATCAATAGATTGTGCAAAATTACATGTAGATGTTTTAGAATTTTTACCTGTTATACCTGTGGCTGTGATTGTTGTTTCATCACCTGAGTCTGACCCCAAGTCTTTTTGAATAGCAGTAGCAGTCTTCTTCTTCTTACCACCGAACTTCTTGGGTTTTGAGCTCGGGATGCAAATACTTGCAATGTTCATCATCATGTTCATCCTTCTTGCAGTAAGTGGACAAAGGTTTGTCTTTCTGTATAGTGTTTGTCTTCCTCTCCTCCCATTTTTGCTTCTTATTTTGCTTTTTCTTGCTTGGAGTGCGTTTTGATGATCCTCCAATCTCTAGGTTCACATTCCCTGAATAGTATAGAACAAAGGAACCAATAACTATAGTAAAGAATTATATAATTCATTGAGACAACAACTCTTTATTTTTATTTCTACATAAACGTGAGTACATTAACCTTGAATAAGACTCGTGTGTTACAGTATAAGGGAACAAATAACCATAGACATATACGAGTGTTTACTTATAAACTTAATTTAAGGAAGATGTCTAGAACAATTTTTTATGTTACTGGTAATAGACATTAAAGGAAAGAAAACTATCTTTTACACCAGAATCCTTGCCCAAATACCTATATTGTTATGCGAATATTTCTTCACATATATAATAAATTTGGAAAGTCTAAAAGTAGTAATTACATTGAAATTCCATCATCTATTTTAAGTTAAGAATCACATAGACACATAAATTGGAGGAGGTGACAAAATCCATCTTTGAATAAGTTAAATGATTAACTTCAGTGAAACTGCATAGACAAGTTAGGGTCAAGTGCAACCCACATGCAGACACAAACATTAACATGAAACCATTTCCGAAGCAATTTCATAAATTGTTTCTATCCACATAGAAAATATAAGAATCCTAGTTCGAATTTTAACCGCATGAACTCAAAAGAACCTCAAAATTAAACGATAATATCAATTTTTCAATAGGCTATGAAGTGTATTTAACTCTGGAACCAAAACAATAGAAACTCAATTATGGTTTGGTGTTTTGCTGGAAGACAATTCCCAACAGGAAAAGAAAATTGTAGAACGAACTAGCCGAAATGCAATAAGAGTCCATCCATCGAATCGCGATCGACATGATCGATGGTAGACAACCCTTCAACTGCAAAGGAATGATATGGAAGTTGTACCTAGTGTTAGATGCCTGAGCTAGATGTCAGTTGACTAGGGAGGGGGCTATAAAATATATAAAATCATTAACCTTAATCATCCAGATTATGTATATGGTAAAGATATGGAATTAATCATCATATCTAGTATATTATGTATGGTTTGGAAGTAATAACTGACAGTAAATAAAAGGAATTGGTATTATTTGAATGCTTAAGTGTTACATTGAATAAATGAAATATTAATCATTTAAAATATAAGTACACACATAAAAATAAAATCATTAAAATTAAATTAAATACTATCATTATAATATATATAAATTTAAAATTAATTGACTTGATTGATTAGATTTACAACAAATAAATATATATATATATATATATATATATATATATATATATATATATATATATATAATGATTAAAAAGTTTCATAAAGCATTAAAAATAAGAATATATTAAATGATAAAAAAATTTCTAAATTAAAATTAATTTTATATATATATATATATATATATATATATATATATATATATAATTTTAAATAAACTATTTCAAAATTATATATTCTCTGCTCACGAAAATAACATACAACATTTAACATACAACATTTTATATTTGTTTGCAAGGTTATGTGAGATGATTATATTATTTACATGAGGTTTGAATAGCTACAATTTGAGGGATATTGAGGTTGTTCAGTGTTTTAATTACCACCATCAAGAACAAACAATACAATAGTTTTCTGTATTTTCTATTTGGGTTATAGGAAAGATATTTTGATTTATGATTTTCATTTTATATGTGGCTATTCACTGATATTATAGATTCGACATTTTTGTCAATAACAGAGTTTTAAAAATAATATATATAAGTTTGATATTATAGATTTCATATTTTTTTCAATAATAAAGTTTTAAAAATAATATATATATATATATATATGGGGTTTATTAAATATATTTAATAATGTGAACATTTTCATTGGTTTTCTTTCTTTTTCTTTTTTTATGTATGGAAAAAAAAAAATTCAATTTAGGATGGTAAATATTTATATAGAACTTAAACACTAGAACAAATAAATAAGAAAATTGTAAGATTGGTTATTTAATAGGCAATAAAAAGATACTCAAATGTCAAAATGATTCAAGGTTACAAATTGTTTGAAGTACCAAAAGTGTTTTTGATAGTCCATAAATAATTCATAAAGAGGACTTATTAAACATTTTATTTAATTTTTAAATATGCATTATTTTATTTTATTTAAGATTGTAACAATTCATAGTTTAGCAATCAAATTCCATTATTGCAGTCTTAGAGTATTCCTAGAAATATAGTTTATATATTATGTATAAAAAGTTTGTCTAAAATATTTTGGAATCTTGTTATTCGGGTTTTATAGTTTCTATTAAATTTATGATAATTTAGATTTTCAATTTAGAATTTATCTATAAGTAGTTTTAAATGATTTTGATAGTTTTGGTTTTTAACTTTTTGAAAATTTTTATTTATGTAATTATTTATATTCATAAATAAATTAGCTTTGTTTGAAATAACTGAATATTAATTTAGCAAAAATACCTTTTATCAATTGTTTGAATTGAAAGTCTCTTTATTTTAGATCAAATTCTAGTTTGTAAAATATATAATTTTTTTTAAAAAAATTGTGATTGTAAACCTTAAGAATATGAATAGGTATAAAAATTAATATATAAGTTTGTGAACTTAACAATGTTTTTACTTTTCAACAGCTTGTAACCAGCAACATTCCTTATCAGATCCTGCTATGGGACCATGCCTGCCATTCTTGACCAATCTCTGATCTATGGAATTACCAAGATTATTTTTTTTTATATTTGTTCTTGTCGGTTTCTCTAATTGACAATTTGTGAGTGTGGGGGGCAAGTTGTTGCAAAGAAAGTTTGACACTGGCCTAAGCCACCAAATTCAGTCAAATTACAAATTTAGGGTACCATTCGTACTTTTTGTTCAACGTGCTTTTGCAAAGTATTGTGGCTTAGGATTTGTAAAGTGAATTTCTCAACGAGGTTGTTAAAAATCCTATGCCTCAAGTTTCACGTGGTATCACAGTTTGCTTTTATTGGGACTTAAAAGTTGTTCCGAAGGCATTGGAGAAAGTTCTTTTTAATAGTAATAAATAGCAATAGTAGTATCAAATACAATATTGTCTAATTCTCAAATACCTTAATTTAATGGGAAAAATTATGATTATTGGGATGTTACAATAAAGACTTTGTTTTCTTCTCAAGATATTTGGGATTTGGTCGCTAATGATTTTCAATAACCAACATACCATCAACATACAATGCATTCACACAAGTAGAAAATTATTTTTTGGGCTACTACAATGAAGGCTTTGTTTTCTTCTCAAGATATTTGGGATTTGGTTGAGAATGGTTTTCAAGAACCAACAGATGCAGTGACATACAATGGTTTGACACATGTAGAAAATGATTTATTGAGGGGCAACATGAAAAAGGATTCATAATCCCTCTTCTACATAGAAACTAATTTATTGAGGGGCAACAAGAACAAGGATTCAAAAGCCCTCTTCTACATTTTTGAAGCAGTTCATGAAAGTATTGTCCCAAGATTTGCATGAGTGAGAAAGTCCAAGAAACCATGGGATACTCTCTAGACAACTTAGTAAGGCATGGAAAAGATAAAGACAATAGAACCACAGATTCTAAGGAGAGATTTTGAAACAATTTGTATGAAGGAGTTTGGGAATGTAGACTCATTTTTCACACAAATGATTGGATTAGTTACTCAAATTAGGAAAGGGGAATAATTGAGAAAATTTTGAGAAGTTTGCAAGCAATATTTTATGCCATTGTTGTGGCCATAAAAGAGATAAAGGATCTCTCATAATTTCTAGTGGATCAGCTTCATGCATCACTCATTTCTCATGAACATGGAATGAATAGAGCAACAAACTCCTCATTGAAGCATGACTTCAACACACAAGTTTCATTTGGTCAAAGTAGAGGAAAAGGAATATCAAATACTAGAGGAAGAGGAAGAAACACACACAGAGGTGGAAGAGGCACCTCATCAAACTCAAGTGGAAGGGGTAGCAATTAAAATTTGAGTAAGGGCTCAAGCAAGAATCAAGCACAAAGTGAGAGGTATTATACATCTCAGGTCCAATGTCATTATTGTAAGAAGTGTGGTCACTATGCAAATGAATGTAGAAAGAAGCAACATGATAAAAGTAACAAACCAAGTGAAAATTTCACAAAAGAAAATCAGAGCCAATATATTATGTTTTTGGCTTGTAATGTAGCACAAGAAAAAAAAATGACATATGGTTCCTAGATTCACAATGTGGCAACCACATGATAGGGAACATAGAAATTTTTACACAATTTAGATGAAACTGTGAAATCCGAGGTGATATTAGGGACTCATAAAAAAGTCTTTATCATGGGAAAAGGAAGAATAAATATTCTGACTAAGAAGGGGGAGAAGAAGTACATTTCAGATGTTTATTTTGTCCCTCGTATAAATCATAACGTCATAACCATTGGACCATTCATGGAAAAGGTATACATTGTCTTTCTCCATAATGGAGAGTGCATAATTTTGGATAAATCTTGAATCAAATAGTTGATTGAAAAAGTTCATATGACAAGCAATAGAATGTTTCCACTAAAGATAAAACCAGATTTGAAGAACGAAGGTGCATAAGCAGAAATGACAATGAATTCATAAGAGGATGAAAGAGAAGTTGGAGTTGTCACACAGGTAAACTTTCAAGAAAAGGCCAAAGATGAAAATTGATTATGGCATTTGAGATTTGGTCATCTCAATTTTGGAGGTTTGAATTTTCTCAATAGGAAAGGCATGGTGAAGGGATTTCCATTCATCGAAAAAATGACCAAACTATGTGAAGGATGCATCTTAGGCAAAGAGCATAGAGATATATTCCTAGCATGAAAGTCAATAAGGGAAAAAAGACCATTGGATATTGCCCATTCACACTTATGTGGACCAATGCAGACACCATCAATTGGTGGCATCTATTATTTTTTGAATTTCGTAGATGATTTTACAAGGAAGACATGGGTCTACTTCTTATGGAAGAAAAGTGACGTGTTTGAACGCTTCCACCAATAGAAATCTCTTGTTGAAAAAAAAAGCAGACACTACATTGAAATTTTTGGGACTAACAGAGGTGATGAATACATCCCAAATGACTTCCTTCGTTTTTGTAGGGAGCATGGAATTCACAAGAAATTTCCAACAAGGTATACACCTCAGAAAAATGGTGTCACGAAAAGGATGAATAGGACTATAATGGAAATCGAAAGGAGTATGTTGAAGGAAAAGAATTTTCCAAATGACTATTGGGCTAAAGTTGTCATTTGTGTAGTATATAGCATTAATAGGTGTCCAACCAAAATTGTCAACAATATGGTTCCTAAAGAGGCATGGAGTGGAAGAAAGGATGGTGTCAATCACATGAGAGTGTTCGGATGTGTGGCTTATGCACATGTCCCGGATGATGTAAGAAGTTGGACAGCAAGGGGGAGAAATGCATATTTGTTGGATATAGTTATGAATCCAAAGCATACAAGCTCTACAATCCATTAAATAAGGTCATAATCAGCAGAGATGTGTAGTTCATAGAAGAGGAAGCATGGGATGGAAGTTTTGAGAAGAAAATCAATGTGAAAACATGTATACCATGTGAAGAAAAATTGAAATTGACCACAACAAGTAATTCCTCAACTAAGTAGTCACTAAGTGACACTATCAACAAATAATAGGATAGTGTCACATAGGCAAGAAAGTATTACTCCAAACACATGGCAAAGAACTGCAACACCATTTACCTCTAGCACAACATCAAGTGACATGGTAATTCCATCTTCTGCAAGCATAAGAAGACAAAATTTCATAAATTTAAGTGAAATTTATGAGCAAGTGATGTTGATACTAGTGCAAGTCTAAATTCCTTATTTTCATTGTTTTTTCATGTAGATTACCCAATCCATTTTGAGGGTGCGGTCAAAGACAAAAAATGGATCATAGAAATGGATGAAGAAATACAAGAAATAGAAAAGAATAATACACGGGGGTTAGTGGAACTTTCGCATGGAAAAGAAGTTGTTGGAGTGAAGTGGGTGTATAAGACTAAGAGAAACATTGAAGGAAATATTGAAAGCCATAAAGCAAGGCTAGTTGTCAAAGGATACAAGCAGCAACATGGAAGAAATTATGTGGAGACATTTGTGCTAGTTGCAAGGATGGAGACAATTCGTATATTGTTGTCAATTGTCACGCAACATAAGTGGTAAGTGTATCAAATGGATGTAAAATCAACGTTCTTGAATGGAGTGTTGAAAGAGGAAGTATATGTTGCACAACCATCTGGCTATGAGGTAGAAGGACAAGAAGACAAGGTGTATAGGCTAAGGAAAGCTCTTTATGGGCTGAAGCAAGCACTACGTTCATGGTATGTGATAATAAACACTTAATTGATGGACAATGGATTTCACAGATGTGATGGAGAATCTACTCTCTACATCAAAGAGAGTGATGGTAAGCTTATTATTGTTGTTTTATATGTAAATGATTTGATTTTTACAGGGAGTGACGATTTCCTCATTTTTGATGTTATGAAACCAGCTCAAGAAAAGATAGAAAAAATATATCAACGCCTTAGAATTCAACGTCTTCGAGGGGGCAACCTACTTTACATTACATAAATGAACAATTCTTGGATGATTCAAATGAAAAAACCTCCTTTCTATATATAGGAGTCTAAGGAGTCACAATATAACCGAGCCGACCTAACAATAATAATATAAAGCCAGAAAAATAACAATAGAGGGATTCTATGGGGCACAATAACAACAATATGGGAATAATAGGGGCACAACAATATCAATAAGGGATGCAACTACAATATTAATGGGGTAATCACTAGTATTATAGGGACCCAACATGCCCCTCTCCTTCAAAAAAGTGTTGTCCTCAACGCTTGAGTAGTTCTGGATGCTTTTGTATAAAATTACCATCCTCCCATGTGGAATCCTCAGTGGATAAGTTCTTCCACTTGATAAGATACTCCGAAATTGATCGATTTCATAGCTATCGAGTTCTTGTTTTTGTGACTGCTTCCGGTTCCAATATAATTTTTCCTTCCTCGTCAAGTTCTGGCAATATTGTTTGAACTGGGAGCTTGTCGCCTATAACCTTCCTTAAACATGAAACATGGAAAACTGGGTGCAATCGAGAAGCTGCACGAAGCTCCAATTTGTATGCCATAGTACCCATCTTTTGCAACACCTTGTACGGACCATAATACTTTGGTGATAATTTATTATCCTTCTTAGCTTGCTCGAGGGATACCCAATCACCTACACCTACATCAATTAGCTTGCTCGAGGAATACCCAATCACCTACATCAAAACTTCTTTCGCTGCGATGTTGATCTCCCTGTTGTTTCATTCTATTTTGTGCCAACACAAGGTTTTCCTTTAAGAGTTGGAGGACTTGTTGTTGATGTTCGATGTGATGTTCCACTGCTTGAACCTTAGAATTTTCTCTTAAATATGATGTGATTGACGGTGGCTGATATCCATAAAGTTCCATAAATGGGGTCATTTTTGTTGCTCTATGGAAGGAAGTGTTATACGACCTTTCAGCTAGAGGCAACCATTTGACCCATTGTGTCTGTTTATGAGATACAAAGCAACGAAGATATCCTTCCAAACATTTGTTTACTATCTCAATTTTCCCATCAGATTGAGGATGATAAGATGAGCTATGAGCTAACTGAGTACCAAGATAATAAAATAATTTTGTCCAAAAATTTCCAGTGAAAAGGGGATCTCTGTCACTTACTATAATCTTTGGGTTTCCATGTAGCTTTTGAATTGTTTCCATAAATGCAGTAGATACTGTACTGGATTTAAATGGATGTGATAATGCACAAAAGTGCGCATACTTGGTAAGCCTGTCAACTACCACCATGATGACACTCTTTCCCTCAGACTTGGGTAAACCTGTGATAAATTCCATTGAAACCTCCTCCCAACAATGGCTTGGAATGGAGAAAGGTTGTAATAGACCCAGGGTCTTAATTGTTTCAACTTTATTTTGTTGGAAAACCAAACATTCCGCCACAAACTTTTGAATATCCAATTTAAGGCCATCCCAAAAAAATTCCTTCTTAAACCTGTGGTAAGTTTTTAAAAATCTTGAGTGCCCTCGAAAGGGATAAGTGTGCAATTCCATAAGAATCTTTTGTTTTAGTTGGGAATTCTTACAGAGGCATAAGCGTCCTTTGTACCATAAAGAATCATTTTTCCAGCTAAATGTATCAGATGTATTGCAATCTTTTTGTAACTTTCAAATAAGTTCCCACACTTCTTCACCATTCTTCCATTCCTCCCTTGCTTCGTTTATCCTGTCTAGTTGGATAAAAGAAATGGCCCACAACAATTCTCCCACGTCCTCATCCTTTCTTGAGAGTGCATCTACCGCCACATTTTGCTTCCCTTTTTTGTAGATGATTTCAAAGTCATAACCCAACATCTTTGTGACCCACTTTTCTTGCTCTTCAGAGGATAATATTTGTTCTAAAAAGTATTTAAGGCTATCATGATCTGTTTTTACCTTGAAGTATCTTCCCATTAGGTAGGGTCGCCATTTCTTAAGTGCATTGAGTATTGCCAACATTTCCTTCTCATAAATAGCTTTGTGTAAAAACGCTCTCTTGATTGGATGACTTTTAAAAGCAATGGGTCTTTCATCTTGAATTAAAATAGCACCAATTCCAAAATAAAGGTTTTTTTGAAGTCTGGTGTAGCTAACACCGGTGCTTGGCACATTGCCTCTTTAAGATGTTTGAAGGCCTTTGTTTCTTCTGGAGTCCATGAAAATGCATCTTTCTTCAATAATGTTGTTAGAGGTGCTGCTATTCTCCCATAATTCTTAACAAACTTGCGATAATACCCTGTCAACCCGAGAAATCCTCGCAGATGCTTTATGGATGTGGGGATTTTCCATTACTTAATGTCTTTAATTTTGCTAGGGTCTACCTTAACTCCTTCATGAGATACAATATGACCCAGATATTCCACCTCTTGTAATCCAAAGAAACATTTGGATCTTTTTGCATATAATTGTTTCTCCTCCAATAGTTGTAGCACCCTATGAACATTTTCAACATTATCCTTCCAAGACTTGTTGTATACTAGTATATCATCAAAAAATACTAACACAAATTTTCTAAGGAATGGTTTGAAAATGGAATTCATCAAACCTTGAAATGTTGAAGGTGCATTGGTAAGGCCAAAAGGCATGACCAAAAATTCATAATGACCCTCATGAGTTCTAAACGTTGTTTTTGGAATGTATTCAGTCCTCATTCTGATTTGATGATTTCCTGAACGAAGATCCAACTTGGTGAAGTAAATTGATCCATGCAATTCATCCAGTAATTCATCAATGACAAGAATGGGAAACTTATCTTTAATAGTGAGCTTGTTGATCTCCCTATAATCTGGACACATGTGCCATGATCCATCCTTCTTGTGCACTAATACTACTAGAGCAGAGAAATAACTTTGAATCAGTTGAATTATACTAGCCTCTAGCATTTTTGCAACCATACGTTCAATTTCACTCTTTTGGGCATAGGGATATCTCTACGGCCTGATGTTTGGAGGAACACTTCCTAGAATCAAATGAATAGCATGCTCATGATCACGAATAGGTGGGAGACCTTTGGGAGTCTCAAATACCTTGGAATGATTGTTCAATACTTTTTGGAGATATGGAGAAATAGATGATTCCAATGTGGAAACATCTAGCGAGCATAATTGTGCAATTACACCTCTTTGTTCCTTTTTTAGAAGCTTTGTCATACCGTTAGAGCTTATTATCTTTCTTGGTTTCCTTGCAATCCCTTAATTCAACTTCCTTTCCTTCCACAAAAAATTTCATGAAAAGTTCTTGAAAATTGAAAGCTATTGTACCCAAGCATTGTAGCCATTGGACTCCTAGTACAACATCAGCACCTCCCATTGGAATGGAAAGCATTGGGCTAGTCAATACATATTATCCCATCGATAGCTTGATATTATGGCAGCAATTTATTGTTCCTCCATTTGCAACCATCACTTGACACTCTGGTGCTGGATATAAGAAGTAATTCAATTCTTTTGCTACCTTACAATCAATAAAATTGTGGGTACTCACTGAATCAATCAACACTATTAGCTTTTTCTTCATGATTTGTCCTTCTATCTTGATGGTTTGAGGAGTGGTAATTCCAGCCAATGCATTACAAGATATGGTTAGATTCATTTCTTCTTTATCTAGGCTTTGTTCCTGGAGTATATCCTCTTCTTTTGACCTTTCTTACTACTTTTCTTTTTCCTCTTCGCAATCTATGTAGAATAATTTCTTCTGAGCACACTTATGACCTTTAGTGTATTTGCTATCACAACTGTAACAAATCCCTTTTGCTCTTTTTTCTTCCAATTGTTGTGGTGTCAACCTTATAGGTTGTGGAAGACTAGGAGCAACAACACTTCCATCTTTATAGTTTGAGTGGTATCTTCCTGGTTGCCATAATTTTGCTTTCCATTTTTCTTGCTAACTTGAATGCCTTCTCTAATGAATCAGGTTCCCAAAGGTGAACATCATGTTGGATATTATTCTTTAAAGACCCTATCAACACATCAATCATATGCTCCTCTAGAATATTTTTTACCCTTATGTTCAATTTTTGGAACTCCTTAATGTGCTCCATTATTGAACCCTTTTGTTTGAGACTTATCAATTCACTAAAAAAAGTGTTGCTTTTTGTATCCCCATTATGTGTTGTTAATTGTTCTGTAAAAATTGCCCAAGTGATAATTTGTTTATGAGAGCAAAGCCATTGAGACCATACAAACTGATTTGGTTCAAAATATAAAGTTGCAATACATAACTTTTGTGTGTTTTGCACATTATTGAGATCAAAAAATTGCTCCATCTGTAATATCCATGTTGCGGGATCCTTGCCATCAAACTTCCTCATATAGATTTTTGGAATATGGTGGGTCTTCAATCCCACATTAGAGTCTATGAAATCATGATTAACATTTCTTTTGTTCACATCATGAGTTTTCTTTACAACCTTTTCACCATTAGTAAGTATTTCTTGTAGAAAATTTGTCAAATCTGTCTTCAAATCTGCCATGTCTGTCTTCAGATATGTCTTCAAATCTGTCTGCAAATCTATCTTCAAATTGTCCATCTTAGCTTCCATGCCCTTTATCTTAGATTCCACGCCATTTATCTTAGCTTCTGTTAGCTTTTGTAAGCGTGACATTTGTTGCACGTGTTCTTGTAATTTTGATATATCATGTAGCATTTCTTCCTCTTCTTCATGAGTCATGCTAAGGCTTCCAGGTTTCTTACTAGGTGTTTGCATTTTATTTCCTCGGGGCATCCATTACTGATAATAATGCTCTACTATGCCCTTTGAATTCCTTCAAAATAAATTTTCAAACCAATCTTAAGCAAAAATTTAAAAAAATCTATACACCTTTTTTCAATTTGTAGAAGATCGATATTGCCTCTGATGTATCTCTATACTTTCAGATCATCCAGTTCTAAAATTGAGACCTATAGTAGCCCTCTGTGTCCTCTTTCTAATTCCACCAATTGGAACCAAATTGGATTCTCCAAGGAAGAGTTATGCAAAATATCCCACAGTGACCTGATTATAGACTAGTTCAGTAGAGCGAACTTGTACGACGTGCCACGCATCACTGTTTCGACCTTTGTCTCTAAAAAATACATACAAGAAACTACAGTCTGTCCTCTTTCTACACCTTCTTATGAAATTTCAATCAGATGCTCAGAGAGAAAGTTGTGACAATTTTCCCCAGGTCACCTGTTTGGAATGAAATTCAGGAGTTTGCAAGAAGAGCAACTTCCTCACATCATATCTCCGCAAATATAGTGTGAACAGCGCTGAAATTTCGACCCGCGATTCAGCGCGATTTCTTCTCAAATGGGTTTTTTTTTTTTTTACTTCTTAAACGTCGCAGAAAAACAGTTATAACAAAAATTCCACGATAACCTGTTTGGAGCAGAGAAACCCTAGAATCCAAAGCTTTGATACCAAATGTTATGAAACCAGCTCAGGAAAAGATAGAAAAGATAGATCAACACCTTAGAATTTAGCCTCTTCGAGGGGGAAACCTCCTTTACATTACATAAATGAACAATTCTTGGATGATTCAAATGTCAAAACCTCCTTTCTATATATAGGAATCTAAGGAGTCACAATATAACCCAACCGAGCTAGCAATAATAATATAAAGCCACAAAAATAACAATAGAGGGATTCTATGGGGCGCAGTAATAACAATATGCGAATAATAAGGGCACAACAATATTAATAAGGGATGCAACTACAATATTAATGGGGTAATCACTAGTATTATAGGGACCCAACATTTGATTTCAAAGAAGTCATGAAAAATGTGTTTGAAATGAATAACTTAGGGTTGTTAATGTATTTTTTGGGCATATAAGTGAAGCAAAAAACAAATGGTATTTTTATTTCCTGGACAAGGTATGTAGTGGTGATTTTGGAGACATTTAATATGCAGAACAACAATCCTGCACCAACTCGAACTCTCATGGGGTTGAAGTTGAGCAAAGAATATTTCAACAACAATGTCAATTTGACATTATACAAAAGTATGGTGGGAATCTCTATGTATTTGACGACAAGTAGTTTGGATATAATGTATGCAATAGGCCTGGTGTCAAGGTTCATAGAGACACCGAAGGAGAAAAATTGGCATGTAGGGAAAAGGATTTTAAGCTATGTCAATGCGAAAGAGGAGTATGGTATTTTTTACACCACAACAAATGATTTAGAGTGTTCGGTTACACTAACTGTGACTCGGAATGAAGTGTTGATAATAGAAAGAACATGTCAATATATGCTTTTCATTTATGTTTGAGAGCGATTTCATGGGTCTCGAAGAAGCAGTTGATAGTATCATTGTATCTCGTAGAAGCTAAATATGTCTCTACAACAGCAGTAGCATGCCAAACAATTTGGATGAGAAGAATGTTGAGGGTGTAACTTCCCTGGTGAAAATTCCATGTAACAAAAGTTAAAAACAATAACCACGATTGATGGGAGACATTTTCCAAGTTTAATGTTGGGAAAGGCATCCTAGAGAGTGTGTTGGGTGTGGAGCCTAATTATCTTGTGCATTCAAAGGTTTCAACCAGATGTATACCCCAGGAAGACTGTACACTCCTCCACGCGGGGGGGTGCAGGGGGGTTAATCCCCCCTGACTAGGGGTTCTGGTGCCAGCGGTCCCTTGGCGAGGGTTCGAGGGCAGCACCCACGAAGCTAAAAATAGATGTAAAATTACCTTTTAAAAGTCTAGTAATTTCTAGTCAATCTTTGTTGTTCATTAAGCAGATGATCTCACGGTAGAAGTTATATTTAATTTAAGGTTTTTTTCCCTAGAAGGAAACCCCTCACTATATATGAGGGAATTGTATTGCTTCTATGCATATCTGTATTCTGAGTGAAGAAGAGAGAGGATATTGAAAGAAAAGAGGGTGTTACAGTGGATCTACAATAGGTTGTATCTCTTCAGTTTGCTGGATGATATAAAAGGAAGGACTGGTTGTTTCTCCATGGACGTAGCCCAAACTGGGTGAACCACGTATATCTGTGTCTCTCTTGTTTTATGCATTTTCTGTGTTTATATTTCTGCAATATTTTAAGTGTTCCATTGCTCCATGATATATAATTTTCGAACAACTGGTATTAGAGCCGAAGGTTTATTTGGCTGATAAACTCGTAGGAGAGAAGGGTTCCTGGTTCGAGTTGGAGCAATGGTGGAAGATGGTAGGTTTAGGGTCAAAAAATTCAATGGCCAAAACTACTAGCTGTGGAAGATGCAGATGGAAGATTATCTATATCAAAGAGATCTGTACCTACCATTGAGCAGAAAGAAAAAGAAGTCGATGAGTATGATAAACACAGAATGGGATATTCTGGATAGAAAGGCACTTGGAACAATATGGTTGTGCCTAGCGGCATCGGTAGAATTTAATATTTCAAAGGAAACGACAACATAGGGTTTAATGTCGGCATTGGCCAAACTATATGAAAAACCCTTAGCCTCAAATAAGGTATTTCTTATGAAGCGTTTATTTAATATGAAGATGTCAGAAGGTGGATGTGTTGTAGATAATTTAAATGATTTTAATACAATTACAAGTTAATTAAGTTCTGTAGGGGTAAATTTTGATGATGAAGTTAGGGTTTTGTTATTTCTGTGCTCATTGCTAGAAAGTTGGAATGGTTTAGTTATGGTTGTTAGTTACTTTGTCTCTGGATCTAGTAATTTAAAGTTTGATGATGTTGTTGGTGCAATCCTTAACGAGGAAATGAGATGAAAAAGCTCTGATGAGACATTAGGTAATGCTTTGACTACAGAGACTAGGGGAAGAAAAATGGAAAGAGGAAAGAGCCCAAGATACCGCAGTAAGTCAAGAAAAGGCAGATCGAAGTCTAGATCGGGGATAGTGTGCTGGAAATGTGGGAAGAAAAGACACCTAAAGAAAGACTGCAAGTCTCGCAAGGGAAAATAAGGAGATGTCCAGCAAGAAACTAATCATGAAGCAAATGTAAAAGGTGATGTTTTGCAAGATGCTTTGATTCTTTCATTAGAAAATATTATTGATGCCTGGGTGATAGATTCAGAGGCCTCATTCCATGACACACCTGATAAGAAACATTTTCATGGGTATGAGAATAACTAGAGACAGGAAGAATCACAAATTAACATTGTCTCAAAGTGAGTACATAGAAAAGGTGTTGAAAATGTTTAATATGCAGACTGCAAAACCAATTAGTATACCTTTGGCTAGCCATTTCAAATTAAGTAAGGAGGCGTGTCCTAACACTTAGGAGGAAATGGCTCATATGTCTAAAGTTCCATATGGATCAGCAGTTGGAAGCTTAATGTATGCAATGGTTTGCACATGGCCTGATATTGCACATGTAGTGGGGGTTGTAAGAAGGTACATGAACAATCCAGGAAAATAACATTGGATGGCAGTGAAGTGGATTCAAACATTGCTCTACAGGGATATGTTGATGCAAATTTGGCAGGTGGTAGAGATAACAAGAGGAGCACAACAGGGTATTTGTTTACTATAGGTGGAACAACTGTCAGTTGGGTTTCAAGAATCCAAAGTGTGGTTGCACTTTCAACAAATGAAGGAGAGTATGTTTCTTCTATAGAGGCTAGTAAAGAAATGATTTGGTTACAAAGGTTTCTGGATGAATTCGGCAAGAAGCAGGAGTTGGGTAGGTTATACAGTGATAGCCAGAGTGCCATACATCTTGTAAAGAACTCTGCATTTCATTCCAACACTAGACATATACAGGTCAAGTACCATTTCATACGGTTAGCATTGGAAGATGGACAATTGAAGCTAGAAAAGATACACACTGGACAGAATCCTGCAAATATGTTAACAAAAGTTGTAACTATGGAGAAACTAAGAATCTGCTCAGTTTCAATTGGTCTTCAAGTATGATGAACAATATGAGAAACAGACAGGTCCAAAGTGGAGCTATTTTCTAGCAAATGAAGCAGTAGTGGAGTTGCTATAATCAGTCTCCAAGTGGGAGATTGTTGGGTGTGAAGCCTGATTATCTTTTGTATTCAAAGGTTTCAACCGGATGTACACCCCAGGAAGACTGTACACCCCTTCATGGGGGGACGGGGTGCGGGGGGGACTGGTCCCTCCTGCAGGGGTCCGCGGGGGGGCTAATCCCCCCCAGTTGGGGGGTTCGGGGGCCAGCAGTCCCCCAGCGGAGGTTCAGGGGCAGCACCCCCAAAGCTAAAAATAGATGTAAAATTGCCTTGTAAATGTCTAGTAATTTCTAGTGAATCTGGTTTGTTCATTAGGCGGATGATCTAACAATAGCAGTTATGTTTAATTTAGCGTTTCTTTCCCTAGAAGGTAAACCCTCACAATATATGAGGGAATTGTATTGCGTCTATGCATATCTGTATTCTGAGTGAAGAAGAGAGAGGAGATTGAGAGCAAAGAGTGTGTTACAGTAGATCTGCTGTAGGTTGTATCTTTTCAATTTGATGGATAATATAAAAGGAAGGATTGGTTGTTTCTCTATGGAAGTAGCCTAAACTCGGTGAACCATGTATATCTGTGTCTCTCTTGTTTTATGCATTTTCCATGTTTATATTTCTAGTATATTTTATCTCTTCCACTCCTCCATAATATATAATTTTCTAACAGAGTGGTCATTTGGTTGTTTATGGCTAACGAAATTCGCAAATACAATGGCTACGACTTTGGAAAGGAAAATTGGCATTTTTGGCACAATTATTTATGATAATGGAAATTAGGAGAAAAAAGAGATGAAAGGTCACAGGTTGCATGTGATGAGGAAAATGAAGGAAAATAATGGAAAATGAAGAAAACACAGGCCTCATTAATAAAAAGGAATCTGAGCATCAATTGGTAACCTTCTTTCAGTTGAGTTTTGGATCCCTCCCACTTTCTTCTCTCTCTCTCATACAATTGGACACTTAGGGTTTCTTGGATAACTTTGGCATTGGACCAAAAAAGGAAAAGAATTTTACATTGAAAAGATAACTTTGGCATTAGATATTGAGTTGCATCTATATTTTACTTGCTAGATTTAGGATGAATGGGATTGCATGTGTTTCTTATCTACCATGGCATGAGTTTTTCTAGGTGTGATAGTATTTTCACCCTAGCCTTGCCATTTCCTGATAGATTTGATGAGATGGGTTCTCTCATTCATTTTATGTGGCATGAATGGATTGGATTCAAATCAGAGTTGGGTGGACCTCTGAATCGAAAAACACATGGTCTGAGTGGTCCCTTAAATGTACTGAGGATCACGAAGCCACTAGACTAGTAACCCTTGAATTAGATGGCGGGTTGTGGTAAAGTCATATTGTGTGCCTTAGTGGGCCTAGGAATCTTTTCCCGTGAATGGCACGATATACAATAAATCCAAGAGGTGGATTTTCTCTCTATTGCACCTAGTGGTCCTAGGATGGGATGAACGGTAAAAACTAGAGAGTATGTCTCAGTGTAGGGCTTACTGATCCTGGAACAGAGTGTGGAAGCAAGGTAAAGCCTAAGAGACTAGGAGGCACTCAAATTCCTCACGATGTAGGCAGAGAAGTCCGGTGGCACCAACGTTGATTGGTGTTTTTGATGTGTTATATGAGTCCCACATTCATTCTTGGAATATGGCATGGTGGTGATTGGATGAAGAGAGTCCCATCTCTGGTTCATTCATTGCATTCATTAATGAGAAATTCATTCCTTTGATTTTCATGTGTAAATGTATTGATGAATATGTGGATTTTCATGGCTGATATGTTTATGGTATTTCTGTTCCTATTGTGTTGGTTATATGTATATCTTATGACAATAACTATGTATGGATCTGACTAATATTTTTACTTGTATATGAATGGCTAATGTTTTTTTGACCTAATAAAGGATAATGCAGCAATTGGCATGAGGAAAAAATGGTCCATAGCAATTCTCAAATAAGTATGATATCCCTACACTTAGTTCTGTTGTTTACAACTGTAGGTTACATGTTGATCACACGTTTCACAAAATGCCTTTCAAGGCTAGTAGGGGTCTGGTTATGTCTTGTTCATTTTATTACCTTTCCATCATTCTTTCCCTTTATTTTAATTGATTCTAAGTTATGACTCCATTCTGGGCAGTGGCATCGGCTCTCAACTTGAAAAAGTGGTTTAAATCATAGAGTTTCTAGTGGAGAACTGGCAATTTTGGTCTCTGGTCACTCGTAAGAAATCATGTGAGATATAATTTAGGTTGTTGATTGCTCCTTTTCCCATAGCATGAGAGTGTTTATGGCCTAAGAGATCCAAAAAAATAGTGGGACCTAGGGACAAGTTGTCTAAGTTGTTGACATGTCTCTTGAGGGTTCAGACATCCCCACGGTGTAGAAGCCTAGTTCTAGCACCCTCCCATACTACTTTGGGTGAGACCTCAATCTGTGCTCCACGGACTGTTGCCAAAAGGGCCAGTAGTACTGGGATTTTCTTGGTAAATCAATTCTGAACCTCGGTCAGGCCCCACTAAGCCAACAAATGGTTTCATTGCCAGGACCGGGATCTGCATAAGGGTTGTCTGATTTCGTTCCACTAGAACCCAACAAAGAGGGAAATTGAAGAGTGGTTGGACAAGAAGATTCATGAGTTTGCGACACAGGAAAACAAAACTTTGCAAGTATCTAAGGCAAATTGGTTGGAGTGCTACATGTATATGGAAATTGATGAGATTTTCTTTGTAGCCTTTCATTCTGAGCCGTATGAGTGGATTACAAAGTTAGCTGATAGCCAAGGAAGGTGTAGGCTCGACAAACCAATAGTGTGGACTCCGGAATTAGTGTGCAGACTAGAAGCATAAGAAGATAATACCGCGTGAGCTATGGACCATTGGCTTGACTAGATAATAGGGGGATTTATCACTGAGTTTGTGGTAGACACGACCCTGAGCTATAGCAAGGCAGAACAATGCTTTCTCAAAGGACCATGAGGTAAGTATATTAAATCTTTAAATACTTGGATTAAGATGTTATTGTGTGAAAAAAGGGGCATGCAAATACATTATTGTCATGGAAAATTTTAGGGGCTAATCTTCGCCCAGTGGGCTAATTTTCCATGATTTTTCCACAAAATGATTCGCCAATTTCCAACTTTTATAAAAGACAATTCGCCTAGATTTTAGAATATAAAATTATTTTACCTTAAAAATCGCCAACATTATATAGAGGCTACATATATAATCATTATAAATTTGAATAATTTTACAAATATATCAATAAACATTTTATAGTTTGCATATTAGGGATTAGTGAGATTCGCCAATGTTTGAAACTTCAAGAAAATTTTCCATCCTTAAAATTTTCCTTGATTATTGTTTGGGACTACGCGGAGCAGAAAGATCTACAAGAGAAGCGAAGAATTGGAAAACAATCCCTTAATTTCACCCTCATGAGAGAGTGAGGAAGAGCTCGCTAAGGTCTCTCTGAGAAGCACAGTCAGTTTGATAAGGCAGTGCATTCCATAGTTACCACCTCCACCCACACCACCACCCAATTCACCTCCCTCACCTTCATCTCCACCCACTCCACCTCCACCACCTCCACAGTTTAGTATGGAGAGCGCGATCAAACTACCAGTATTCAGAGGAGTAGGGAATGAAGATTCAAACCAATTTTGGTTCGTGGTAAGAGTAGTATGGGAAGCACAAGGGGTCATGGATCACAATATTAAGAAGGCTACGTTGGTGAGTGTACTGCAGGATCACGCATTAACATGGTATATAAAGCACTCTAATGACCACCCAAACACAGGGATAGCAGAGATCCAAAACACACTGAACAAGGAATTTAGTAGGCTAAAGTCAGAAACACAATCAATCATCCAGTTTAAAGAAATTGTGATGCTCTCGAGCGAGACACCTTGCGATCTGGATCAACAGCTGAAGTGTACAATCCGTGAAGCCAATATGACGTTAATAGATGGACAACATCACGCATGGTTTTTAGCATCTCTGACACCACACTTGAGGACAGCGCTATGACAACATAATCTTTCCACCCATGCCGAAGCGTTGGAAATGGCAATGATGTTACACGAGACCCCAATACAAGACCCTGGGTTGGGAGTTCAACAAATCCATGCAAAACTACAAAATATGTGTTTCTAAATGCAAAGTTTGAAGCAGGATAGGGCATCATGGCTAGAGGCGCGCGAGGAAGTATGGTGCATAAAATGCAAAGGACAGGGCCATGAAAAGGATCAATGTCGGGTGTTCATGAACTACTCTTCCATATGAATGTGTTTCATATATTCAAAATTATAATCGAAAGTTTTACTCTTTTAGTCCATTTTCTTTCTTTAACCATCCATTTACTCTGTTTAACATTGTGTTAAATCTTTGTGGCTTTTTTAAGTCTGTTTTGTTGCGAAATTCAACTGTGTGATTTAATCTCCCAAACCTAAATTTTTGCATAGTTTTTAATCTTTGTTTTATTCTGAAAATAAATTTTGTGATTAAATTTCACGTAGTTTTTAAGCTTTGTTTTCTTACGAAACTCAACTTTGTGATTTAATCTTTGCGACTGTTGTTTTAATCCTATGCCTCAAGTTTCACATGGCATCATAGTGTGTTTTTATTGGGAGTTAAAAGTTGTTTCGAAGGCATTGGAGAAAGTCTTTTTTAACAGTAAGAAATAGCAATAGTAGCATCAAATATAATATTGACTAATAATTCTCAGATACCTCAATTTAATGCGAAAAATTATGATTATTGGGATGTTATAATAAAGACTTTGTTTTCTTCTCAAGATATTTGGGATTTGGTGGATAACGATTTTCGAGAACCAACATATGCATCAACATACAATGCATTCACACAAGTAGAAAATGATTTATTGGGCTATTACAATGAAGGCTTTGTTTTCTTCTAAAGGTATTTGGGATTTGGTGGAGAATGGTTTTCAAGAACCCAAATTAGGAAAGGAGAATAGTTGAGAAAATTTTGAGAAGTTTGCGAGCAATATTTTATGCCACTATTGTGGCCATAGAAGACATAAAGGATCTCTCACAATTTCCAATGGATCAACTTCATGCATCACTCATTTCTCATGAACATAGACTGAATAGAGCAACAAACTCCTCATTGAAGCATGACTTCAATACACAAGTTTCAATTTGGTAAAGGTAAAGGTAAAGGAATATAAAATACTAGAGGAAGAGGAAGAAACCCACACAGAGGTGGAAGAGGTAGCCCATCAAGCTCAAGTGGAAGGGGTAGTAGTCAAAATTTGAGTCAGGGCTCAAGTCAGAATCAAGCGCAAAGTTAGAGGAATGATAAATCTCAAGTCCAATTTCATTATTGTAAGAAGTATGGTCATTTGAATGTAGAAAGAAGCAACATGATAGAAGTAGCAAACCAAGTGAAAATTTCACAAAGGAAAATCAAAGCTAAGATATTATGTTTTTGGCTTGTAATGTAGCGCAAGAAAAATAAAGGACCTATGGTTCCTAGATTCACAGTGTGGTAACCACATGATAGGGAACATAGAAATTTTTAGCCAATTTAGATGAAACTGTGAAATATGAGGTGACATTAGGGATTGATAAAAAAGTCTTTATCATGGGAAAAGGAAGAATCAACATTCTAACTAAGAAGGGGGAGAAGAAGTACATTTCAGATATTTATTTTGTCCCTCGTATAAATCATAACCTCATAAGCATTGGACAACTCATGGAAAATGGCTACATTGTCATTTTCAATAATGAAGAGTGCGCAATTTTGGATAAATCTCGAAGCAAACAGTTGATTGAAAAATTTCATATGACAAGTAATAGAATGTTTCCCCTAAAGATAAAACTAGATTTGAAGGAAGAAGGTGTGCAAGCAAAAATGTTACTGAATTCATAAGACGATGAAAGAGAAGTTGCAGTTGTCACACAAGTAAACGTCCAAAGGTCAAAGATGAAAATTGATTATGGCATTTGAGATTTGGTCATCTTAATTTTGGAGGTTTGAATTTTCTCAATAGGAAAGGCACAGTGAAAGGATTTCCATTCATCGAAAAATCGACCAAACTATGTGAACGATGCATCTTAGGCAAAGAACATAGAGATATATTCCTAGCATTAAATTCAATAAGGGAAAAAAGAAAATTGGATATTGTCCATTCAAACTTATGTGGACCAATGCAGACACCATCAATTGGTGGCAGGTATTATTTTTCGACTTTCATAGATTATTTTTGAAGGAAGACATGGGTCTACTTCTTAAGGAAGAAAAGTGAAGTGTTTGAACGCTTCCACCAATACAAAGCTCTTGTTGAAAAAAAGGTGGACACTACATTGAATTTTTGAGGACTAACAAAGTTGGTGGATACATCCCAAATGACTTCCCTCATTTTTTTAGGAAGCATGCAATTCACAAGAAATTTACAACAAGGTATACACCTCAGCAAAACGGTGTCGCAGAAAGGATGAATAGGACTACTATGGAAATCGAAAGGAGTATGTTGAAGGAAATTTTTTTTCCAAATGACTACTGGGGTAAAGTTTTTGTTTGCGTATCATATATCATTAATAGGTGTCCAACCAAAAGTGTCAAGAATATGGTTCCTGAAGAGGCATGGAGTGGAAGAAAGAATAGTTTCACTCACATGAGAGTGTTCGGATGTGTTTCTTATGCACATGTCCCGGATTATCTAAGAAGTTGGACAAAAAGGGGGAGAAATGCTTATTTATTGGATATAGTTATGAATCCAAAGCATACAAGCTCTATAATCCATTAAATCAGGTCAGAATCATCAGAGATTTGTAGTTCATAGAAGAGGAAGCATGGGATGGAAGTTTCGAGAAGACAATCAATGTGGAAACATGTATACCACATGAAGAAAAATTGGAATTGACCACAACAAGTAATTCCTCAACTAAGTAGTCACTAAGTGACACCATCAACAAATAATAGGACAGTGTCACATAGTCAAGAAAGTACTACTCCAAGCACACCGTATAGACTAGAAACGCCATTTACCTCTAGCACAACATCAAGTGACATGGTAAGTCCATCTTCTGCAAGCATAAGAAGACAAAATTTCATAAATTTAAGTGAAATTTATGAGAAAGTGATGTTGATAATAATGCAAATCTGAAATCCTTAGTTTCATTGCTTTTTCATGTAGATGACCCAATCCATTTTTAGGGTGTGGTCGAAGACGAAAAATAGATCATAGAAATGGATGAAGAAATACAAGCAATAGAAAATAATAATACATGGGGGTTAGTGTAACATCTGCAAGGAAAATAAGCTATTGGAGTGAAGTGGGTCTATAAGACCAAGAGAAACATTGAATGAAATATTGAAAGCCATAAAGCAAGGCTAGTTGTCAAAGGATACAAGCAGAAAAATGGAAGAAATTATGTTGAGACATTTGCGTGTGTTGCAAGGATGAAGACAATTCTTATATTGTTGTCAATTGTCACGCAACATAAGTGGTAAGTGTATGAAATGAATGTAAAATCGATGTCCTTGAATGGAATTTTGAAAGAGGAAGTATATGTTGCACAACCATCTGGCTGCGAGGTAGAAGGACAAGAAGGCAATGTGTATAGGCTGAGGAAAGCTCTTTATGGGCTGAAGCAAGCACTACATGCATGGTATATCAGAATAAACACTCAATTGATGGACAATGGATTTCAAAAATGTGATGGAGAACCAACTCTCTACATCAAAAAGAGTGATGGTAAGCTTCTTATTATTGCTTTATATGTAAGTGATTTGATTTTATAGGGAATGATGATTTCCTCATTCCTGATTTCAAAGAAGTCATGAAACATGAGTTTGAATCACTGACTTGGGGTTGTTAACGTATTTTTTGGGCGTATAAGTGAAGAAAAAAACAAATGGTACTTTTATTTCCCACGCAAGGTATGTAGCGGTGATTTTGGAGACATTTAATAAGCAGAACAAAAATCTTGCGCCAACTCCAACTGTCATGGAGTTGAAATTGAGCAAAGAAGATTGCAACAACAATGTCAATTTGACATTATACAAAAGTATGGTGGGCATATTGATTCATTTGACGACAAGTAGTTCGGATATAATGTATGCAATAGGACTGGTGTCAAGGTTCATAGAGACACCCAAGGAGAAACATTGCCAAGAAGAAAAAAATATTTTAAGCTATGTCATTGCGAAAAACAAGTATGGTATTTTGCACACCACAACAAATGATTTAGAGTGGTTGGTTACACTGACTGTGACTTGGAATGAAGTGTTGATAATATAAAGAGCATGTCAAGATATATTTTTCATTTATGTTCGAGAGCCATTTCATGGGTCTCCAAGAAGCAACCGATAGTATCATTGTATCCCTCAGAAGCTGAATATATCTCTGCAACAACAGCAGCATGCAAAACAATTTGGATGAGAAGAATGTTGAGGGTGTAACAGACCTAATGAAAATTCCATGTAATAAAAGTTAAAAACAATAACCACGATTAATGAGAGACTTTTTCCAAGTTGAATGTTGGGAAAGGCATCTTAGCGGGTGTTCATTTGGTTGTTTATGGCTAACGAAATTCGCAAAGGCAATGGCTACGACTTTGGAAAGGAAAAATTGGAATTTTTGGTACAATTATTTATGAAAATAATGGAAATTAGGAGAAAAAGAATATGAAAGCTCACAGGTTTCATGTGAGGAGGAAAATGAAGGAAAATAATAGAAAATGAAGAAAATAGAGGCCTCATTCATAAAAAGGTTTCTGAGCATCAGTTGGTAACCTTCTTTCAGTTGAGTTTTGGATCCCTCTCATTGTCCTCTCTCTCTCTCATACAATTGGATGCTTAGGGTTTCTTGGATAACTTTGGTATTGGACCAAAAAAGGAAAAGAAAGCAAGAGGAAGAAAAGGTTAAATAGGGAAAGATAAGATCAAGAAGCTAAACAATATTCATTGCAGGTATTGACTTGCATGTGTATTTTCCTTGCTAGATTTAGCATGATTGGGATTGCATGTGTTTCCTAGCTACCATGGCATGAGTTTTTCCAAGTGTCACAATATTTTCAACCTAGCCTTGCCATTTCCTGATAGATTTGATGACATGGGGCCTCTCATTCATTTTATGTGACATGAACGGATTGGATTCAAAGTAGATTTGGGTGGATCTCCGAATCGACAAACACATGGTCTGAGTGGTCCCTTAAATGCACTAAGGATCACGAAGCCACTGGACTAGTAACCCTTGAACTAGATGGTGGGTTGCGGTAAAGTCAGATTGTGTGCCTCAATGGGCCTAGGAATCTTTCCCGTGAATGGTGGGATATACTGTAAATCCAAGAGGTGGCTTTTCTCTCTGTTGTGCCTAATGGTCCTGGGATGGGATGAACAGTAAAAAATGGAGAGCATGTCTCGGTGTAGGGCCTAGTGATCCCTCGAATGGACTGTGGAAGCAAGGTAAATCCTAAGAGACTACGAGGAACTCAAATTCCACATGGTGTATGCTGAGAAATCCGGTGGCACCCATGTTGATTGGTGTTTTTGACGTGTTATATGAATCCCATATTCATGCTTGGAATATGGCATGGGGGTGATTGGATTAAGAGAGTCCCATCTTTGGTTCATTCATTGCATTCATTAATGAGAAATTCATTCCTTTGGTTTTCATGTGTAAACGTATTGATGAATATGTGGATTTTTATGGCTAATATGTTTATGGTATTTTTGTTCCTATTGTGTTGGTTATACGTATATCTTATGGCAATAACTATGTATGGCTCTGACTAATATTTTTACTTGTATATGAAAGGCTAATGCTTTTTTGACCTAATAGAGGATAATGTAGCAATTGGCATGAGGGAAAAATGGTTCATAGCAATTCTCAAATAAGTGTGATATCCCTACACTTAGTTCTGTTGTTTATAGTTGTAGGTTACATGTTGATCATGTGTTTCACAAAATGTTTTTCATGGCTAGTAGGGGTCTAGTTATGGTCTTGTTCATTTTATTGTATTTCCATGATTCTTTCCCTTTATTTTAGTTGATTCTACGGTATCACTCCATTCTGGGCAGTGGCATGGGCTCTCGGCCTAAAAAAGTGGTTTGAATCCCAGGGTCGTTGGTAGAGAACTGGCAATTTTGGTCTTTGGTCACTCGCAAGCAAGCATGTGAGATCGAATTTAGGTTTTTGATCGCTCCCTTTCCCATAGCATGAGAGTGTCTATGGCCTAAGAGATCCACAATAATATTGGGACCTAGGGACAAGTTGTCTGAGTGGTTGACATGTCTCCTGAGGGTTCTGTTAATGATGTTGGATCACTGTGTGTGATGTTCCATCGATTCCACTTCCTTAAGGTCACATAGGAGCTTGAATTTGATTATAGTATCCTATCATCTCATGTTTACCCCATAGGGCATGGTTACTTAGGTGGATATGGGAGGAGTGTGTTACAATGAGATTTAGTCCATGGTAAAGAAGTAGCAATAACTATTTTTTGTGACAATAATCTTGCATTTTCACTATCAAAGAATTCTTTTTTTCACAAGAGGAGAAAGTAAATCAACACTAAATTTTTGGGCATGGGATCCCCCGCAGCATGTTTTTGGGACTCAAAACCCAAGTTTTGGTCACTTATATTGTAAGACTCCACGAATTACAGGTGCGGAGTTCGAAGTCTAGGATGAGTCATAGGGTTGTCTGCCCTAAAATATTGTAATTTAACGTAAAGTTGTGTCGGATTTTATAAATAGAGCGAGGCTCTAAGTGTAAATAAAAGGAAGGAGAGATAGAATAGCGAAGGCATGGTTCGAGGCTAGAGTTGAATATGAAGTGTACTGGGTCATAGTAGTAGGAAGAGGCTCTGCAGCTAAGTGTGCAGAGGCCTAGTAGAGTCTGCAGCTGAGTGCGCGGACCCCTGTAACTGAGTGCATAGGGCGGAGTCAGGTTTGTATTTAGGATTGAAAGTTAATAAAGAAAAGTTTACTTTGTGCATCTATTCTTGAATCCATATTTTGATGTTATGCATTACTTTTACTCTGTTTATTTACTGCGTGAAATTGATAAATACTTGTATGAATGCTTATATATGAAAATAATCTAAGTAATCAGCTAACAGAGCCTAATTAAGGAAGACTTGGGTAAATAAAACGGGTCGCACTGCAGCTAGAACTGCATGAAGACAATATCATTTGGCGCGGGTGCCCGCTGACATGCGTAGCACAATAAGTGCAAAGGCTGGACCCCGTACTAATCACCTCCTGTCAAACATCACGAGGGTGCAGAAACCTGGTTCTAGCACCCTCCCATACTACTTCAGGTGATACCTCAGTTTGCGTTGTTAGAAAATTATATATTACGGAGCAATGGAATACATAAAATATTGCAGAAATATAAACACAGAAAACGCACAAAACAAGAGAGACACAGATATACGTGGTTCACCCAATTTGGGCTACGTCCACCCTGAACAGCCAGTCCTTCCTTTCTATTATCCAGCAAAATGAAGAGACACAACCTACAGCAAATCCGTTGTAATATCCTCTCTTTTCTCTCACAGTCTCACCTCTCTGTTTCTCGCTCACAGAATACACATCTATCACATAGCCTCAAATACAATGCCCTCATACAAAGAGAGGGGTTGCCTTCTAGGGAAAAAAACCCTAAACTAAACATAAGTTCTACCGTCAGATCATCCGCCTGATGAACGACCCAGATTGACTAGAAATTACTATACTTTTACAAGGCCCCCCCGGGACCCACGCGGGGGGGACACCCCCCCGCGTGGAGCGGTGTACAAAAATTCCTTGGGTATACATCCGACTAAAACAAAGACCTCTGAACAATCATGCTCCGCACACAACACGCGCTCCATTGACTATTGTCGAAAGGGTCAGTAGTACCGGGATTTGCTTGGTAAATCAATTTTAAACCCGGGTCAAGCCCCACTAAGCCAACAAATGGTTTTGTTGCTGGGACTGGGATCTGCATAAGGGATGTCTGATTTTGTGCCACTCGAACCCAACAAAGAAGGAAATTGAAGAGTGGTTGGACAAGAATATTCATGAGTTCGTGACACAGGAAAACAGTACTCCGCAAGTATCTAAGGAAAATTGGTTGGAGCACTACGTTTATACGGAGATCCATGAGATTTTCTTTGCAACCTTTCCTTCTGAGCTGTATGAGTGGATTACGAAGTTAGCTGACAGCCGGGGAAGGCGTAGGCTCGACAAACCGATAGTGTGGACTCTGGAATGAGTGCGCAGACTAGAAGCATCAGAAGATAAGACCGTGTGAGTTGTGGACCATTTGCTCGACCGGATAATAGGGGGATTTATCACTGAGTTTGTGGTAGACAATACCGTGAGCTACAGCAAGGCAGAATGATGCTTTCTCAAAGGACCGTGAGGTAAGTATATTAAATCTTGGAATACTTGGATTAAGATGCTATTGTGTGAAAAAATGGTCATGTAAATACATTAATGTTTGGGACTACGCGGAGCGGAAAGATCTACAAGAGTAGTGAAGAATTGGAAAACAGTCCCTTAATTACACCCTCACGAGAGAGCGAGGAAGAGATCACTAAGGTATCTCTAAGAAGCATGGTCAGTTTAATAAGGCATCACATTCTGTGGTTACCACCTCCACCCACACTACCTCCCACTTCACCTCCATCACCTCCATCTCCACCCACTCAACCTCCACCACCTCCACAGTTAAGTATGGCGAGTGCGGTCAAATTACCAGTATTCAGAGGAGTAGGGAATGAAGATTCAGACCAATTCTAGTTCGTGGTAAGAGTACTCTAACGGCCACCCAAATGCAAGGATATTAGAGATCCAAAACACGCGAACAGGGAATTTAGCAGGCCAAAGCTAGAAATGCAATCAATCATCGAGTTTAAAGAAATCACGATGCTCCCGGGTGAGACTCCCTGGGATCTGGATCAATGGCTGAAGAGTACGATCCACAAAGCCAATATGACATTGACAGATGGACAGCATCCCACATGGTTTGTAACGTATCTAACACCACACTTGAGGATGGTGCTATCACAACAAAAGCTTTCTACCCAGGCCAAAGCATTGGAAATGGCAATGAGGTTACATGAGACCTCGATACAAGAACCTAGGTTGGGAGTTCAACAAATCCACACGCAACTACAGAATCTATGTTTGGAAATGCAAAGTTTGAAGCAGGATAGGGCACCGCAGCCAGATGCGTGCGAGGAAGTATGGTGCATAAAATGAAAAAGCCAGGGCCATGACAAGGATCACTGTCGAGTGTTCGTGAACAACTTGGTAGAAGGAGGGCCAATGCCATTGACACTGGAGGCATAGGCAAGGCCAAGTGTGGCACCCACTATGTGGTGCACGATCTATCATATAGGAGGGAAACACATGACAAATAATTTTCCTTTGTTGCAGAAATATATGCAAGCACCCAAGCAACTATTTTGTAATTTCTGCAGGTCGGTAGGCCACGATGAGTGCACTTGCCACAATTATGAGATAATGATGGATCAGACCCCTGCCTATAGGATACAGACACAAACGCGAGCCCTCAACCCAGATGTTGGGATGGCGTGCAGTGAATTTTAGGGGCGAGGTCGAGGACGAGGTGGAATGGGACATGGAAGGGGCCACAGATAATTTATTTGTTACAATTGTGTATGACCAATGCATTATGCCCGCGATTGTACTAAGTCGATGAGGATATACTGTTTGTATTATGATCATCTTGATCATAAAACAATAGGCTGTCCTACGTTGATCACAAGGATGTGTGAAAATGGGGTATTCAAGCCTCCCCTGACTTAGAATATACAAATGATGACGTCTGAGCAACGCGAAGAGGACCTGAACATAAACATGATGCTTAGAAGCGGTACAACCATGGTATAGGATACGGGGAAGCAGCCAAAGGAAAGTACATGGGTGTGCAGGGCTCCTGCAAAGGAACCCAAGTTTGACTTAGAACGCACAAAGGAGACATTCATGGAATCTAAGAAGAGCTTCATCTAGGCTCCACTTCAGGTAGTAAGGATCAACTAGATCCAGGAAGGGATCCTTCAATGCTCACTACCTTTCTAGAGACACGCATGAAATTGTTTCACGACAGCAAGGCAGTTAAAGGACTACAGGAGCTGATCACCAGGTCTGCGGGGTCAAGAGAACCACATGTACTCTGGAAATTGGGGAAGCATGCATTGCGCACTGGAAGGGAAATGTGGTTGACTGCATAGATTGGTGAATATGAAATGGATCACATAATCCTAGATCTAGGTCCGGACACAAATGAATTACTGAAGAAAACATGGGAATGCATGGGCAGGCCCGCATTACAATGGTCCCCTATTCAATTGCAAGTGGTGAACCAACAGAAGATTTTTCCCATGGGGAGGTTGCATGGAGTAACAGTTCATATTGAAGGCACGAGCGCATAGGAAGATTTTGAAGTAATAGAGATTGTCAATGGCAGCAATCCCTATCTTGTGCTATTAGGAACAGACTGGGCCACCGATATGAATGGAGTCATCAACCTGAAGAAGCACAAAATTATCTTTTAGAAAAAGTCACTACATGTAGTAGTCCCATTGGACCCAGCCAAAGGAGCGCGCTACACATAACCAGTGTGTGACGATGATAGCGACAATGATCTTGATTGTATTTACAAGATAACTGCGTGAGACTAGGATTGGGTGAATCTGACTGCAAATGGGAGGACCTCGTGGGAGCATGAAAGCTCCTGCACTTTGTCTTCAGATGAAGAAGTAGAGCGATTCCAAAATTGGTTGCATGAAGTGACGATGCTAAATTGAAACATGATTGTTAGATCACTACGTTGTGTGACAACACAGGGAGGAAAGTTTCCGACATATGATGGATTGATGGTAGTGGACGAGTTCTTGAGAAAATTTGAAAGTGCAGTAGCGGAACAGTAGCTGTTTGATGCGTTAAAGTCGGTACTGCGTGCAACACCCGCACGATGGTGGGGTAGACATCAAGGAAATTTTGAGGACTGGCGCGGATGCAGAAGGATGATACGCCTATGATTTGGGAAACCGCAACTACGGTTAGAAGAAAACTACGATGGAAGAGATTACCCATGCATGCACCTCACGAAATGGACCAAGGTCTATGGGGAAGAACCACAACCTAAATGGGTACACTTATTCTAACATACCCTAGATGTCATACCCATGAGGTGGTATACTAAGATAGAAATCCAACATGGTACGGGCAAATGGAATGTCTTGTGCAAGGGATTTTTGTTAACATTCACATTTGAAGACTGGTGGTCGAGAATGGTTTACGATGTGCTGCAAGCAGTAAAAGCCGCCATCTTCAAAATACAACAAGAGCCACTAGAAATTCTTCAACTAGTATGGACAAACCAGTTAAGCAGTGACCTAGAATGTTATAATGTGCAGGTGGAGGAGGATGATGACGACCCCCGAAATATTAATATTCCAGAAACTGAAGGCTATTGTGAGGTTCAAGGACCATTAATTGAGGATCCCAACATCACCACGCTACTAAAAATAAAGTCGGTAAACATTAGGACAGAAGCGGAGCCGAAATATGTGACACTCGGGGACTATTAGGATGATGCTATGGTAGATAAGGTCGATGAGTTACTCCGTAAATACCAAGACTTTTTCCCGACCAAAATCACGGACTTAAAAGGGATCATTGGTGACTTAGGGATGATGAAGATCACCCTGAAAGCAGATGCGAAGTCAGTTAAGTAGCGGCCTTACCGCTTGAACCCAAAGTATAAAGAAAAGGTCCACGACAAATTAGACAAAATGCTCGCAACTAGAATTATTGAACCAGTGGAAGAATCTGATTGGGTGAGTCCTATGATAGTGTAGGAGAAAAAATAGAAAGGCGAAATAAGAATATGTGTGGACCTCAAGAAGCTTAACGATGCCTGTGTTCATGATCCATTCTCGACACCATTCGCAGATGAAGTATTGGAGAATGGTGGTGGTCAGGAAGCCTACTCATTCACGATAGATTCTTGGGGTACCTTTAGATCAAGATCGCACCAGAAGATAGGAGCAAAAAAACCTTCACAGTATAATGGGGCTGCTTTCAGTACACCATTATGCCCTTTGGACTAAAGAATGCACCAACAATATTTTCGCACATAGTGGTGTCGTCGTTCAAAGAATACATCCACAAGTTCTTGGAGGTATATCTCGATGATTGGACTATCATTGGATTAGTTAAACACCATTTAGCGAACTTACGTTTGATGTTGGATACTTGCCGCTGACACCAGATTGCACTGAACCTTAAAAAGTGCACCTTCCTCATTCCCTTTGGAAGGTTGCTGGGCCATGTGGTCTATAAACAAGGCTTGATGGTGGACCCTGCAAAGATTGTTGTTATTCTGAATCTCGAAGCATTGCGCAGTGTCAAACAATTATGCACTACTTTGGGGCACATTGGATACTATAGGAAGTTTATCAAGCGCTATACCCAAATGACAGTGCCGATGGAAAAACTATTGAAGAAGGATGCTACATATTGTTGGAATGATGATTGTATGAAAGGTTTGGATGTCCTCAAGGAGAAACTAGCATCCGCTTCCATCCTGGTCTTCCTAAAATAGGACGTGGAGTTTCATGTACATGTTGATGCATCGTGTATTGTCTTCGGAGCCGTACTCACGCAAGAAGGTGCGGAAGGCATGGGTCACTTGATCGTGTTTGCGAGTCAGATATTGTCCAAAGCTGAAAAGAACTATTCTACTATCGAGCGCGAAGGGTTAGCAATGTTGTACGCGCTCCAAAAATACCCACACTATTTACTTGGCAGACATTTCAAGATGTATACCGATCATTCCGCGTTAAAATACCTGGTGAACAAGCCTGTGTTGGGGGGCGAATTTGTATATGGTTGTTACTATTTCAAGAATATGACTTTGAGGTCATAGTCAAGCCTCGACGCTTAAATGTGGGACCAGACCACTTGTCACGAATTGAGACGGGCGAGGAACCAACAAATTTGGAGGAGGGACTACCTGATGCACAAATCTTTGCAGTACGCGTCACGGATGGACGCTTTGAAGATATAATCCAATTTCTAACAATAGGAACTATGCCGAAGGAGTACCCAATCCAACAGAAGAAGGAATTGGTGGTGTGCGCGACGGACTTTTCTATCACCGTGGGGCACCTATACAAGATGGCCAACGATGAGATATTGCGAAGGTACGTACCTAAATTTGAACGAGATCAGATCCTCGTGGAATCACATGGGGCCGCTGCAGGAGGAAACTATGCAGGATACATGACCGAACAAAAGAATCTTTGCGCAGGGCTATGGTGGTCAACCCTGCACCAGGATTCGAAAGTGCACTGTAAGGCCTACAATATATGTTATAGGACGCGAAAACCATCATGCAGAGACGAGATGCCACTAAATCCCCAAATGACACTACAACCATTTGAGAAATGGGTAATCGACTTTGTGGGCCCAATCAAACCTCACAGAAAAGACGGGTGCATGCTACATCATCACCAGGACGGAGTACCCGACAAGATGGGCAGAAGCACAACTGACCAAAGACTGCAAGTCACTACGACTGCAAAGTTTTTGTTAGAAAACATGTTGACATGATTTGGTTGTCCGAAAATATTAATGAGAGATCGCGAAACATATTTCTTAGACGAAACCATCAGCGCGCTCATAGAAGAGTTCAAGGTTTATCACCAAAAAGGTACATTGTATCACCCACAGGTCAATGGAATAGTAGAAGCATTCAATAAAAGACTGGAGATTGCACTGACCACAGTATGTAATGCACAATGGAACAATTGGGACCTACACGTACCCACTATGTTATGAGCATACAGGACAATGTGCAAGAAATTGACGGGACAGACACCATTCCAGTTGTTCTATGGTACGGAAGCAGTCAGGCTGATGGAATACATCATACCTAGTCTCTGAATAACTCGAGGAACAACGATTTCTGACCAGATTTAACCAACATGTACAAAAGAAGCGTGAAAAAGCCTGGCACAACCAACATATCAAATTGTGCACCTTCAAGGTAAACGATTTAGTGCTACTGTATGACAGCAAGTTCAAAAAATTTCTGGGAAAATTGAGAATGCACTAGTTGTACCATATGTGGTAAAAGCGGTCACTGACAGAGGCGTGGTCTAGCAAGTCAAACTCAATGGAGAATCCTTGCCAGGCAAGGTCAACGACAACCGCTTGAAACCCTACACGGGTGGGCGATCTCTCTAACTAATCAATCAAAGCACAGTCTTAAAGGCCCAAGGAGCCAGACAAGGGTACGGGACTATAAACACAAGCACCAGAAGTCAGTACCAAGGAAGAGACACGAGTCAAACATGGATGATTCAAAAGCAGGAATGGAGTAGATCCAACAGACTACAGTGCAGTGCACCGCGACCATCAGGGAAGCGAAGGAACAGTTGGAGGGACTCCATGCAAAGATCGTTGCACTAGCCGAGTGACTTAGGGAAAGTCACAATGATTGTGTTGGGGGCCTGTTGGGCATGGGATACCCCACAACATGTTTTTGGGACTCAAAGCCCAAGTTTTGGTCAACTATATTGTAAGACTCCATGAATTGTGGGCATGGAGCGTGAAGTCTAGGATGAGTCATAAGCCTATCCGTCCTAAAATAGTGTAATTTAACGTAAATTTGTGTCAGCCTACGAATGGCCCGTGAACCATGGGATTGTATAAATAGAGCGAGGCTCTAAGTGTAAAGAAAAGGAAGGAGAGATAGAATAATGAGGACATGGTTTGAGGCTAGAGTTGAATCTGAAGTGTACTGGGTCATAGTAGTAGGAAGAGGCTCTGCAGCTGAGTGCGCAGAGGGCTAGTAGAGTCCGTAACTAAGTGCGCAGACCCCTGCAACTAAGTGTGCATGGTGGAGTTGGGTCTGTACTTGGGATTGAAAGTTATTAAAGAGAAGTTTACTCTGTGCATCTATTCTTGAATCTGTATTTTGATGTTATGCATTACTTTTACTCCATTTACTTACTGCACGCAATTGATAAATACTTGTATGAATGCTTATATATGAAAATAACCTAAGTAATCAGATAACAGAGCCTAATTAAGGAAGAGTTGGGTAAATAACATGGGTTGCGCTGCGGCTAGAACTGCGTGAAGATAGTATCGCAGGGCACAGGGTGCCCACTGATGTGCATAGCACAATAAGCGAAAAGTTTATACCCAATACCAATCACCTCCTATCAGACTTCTCTAGGGTGTAGAAACCTGGTTCTATCACCCTCCCATATTAGTTCGGGTGAGACCTCAGTCCGTGCTCCATAGACTGTTACAAAAAGGACCAGTAGTACTAGGATTTTCTTGGCTAAATTAATTCTGAACCTGGGTCAAGCCACACTAATCCAACATAAATATTATTTTATTAGAGAATTGATTAACAATGGTGAAACTGTGTTGTAGCATTACAGGGTGCAGGAACTATTTACAGTTATCTTCCGAAAGCCACTGGCTCATGAAAATTTTGTCTATCTAAGAGACTGTTGGCGAATTTTTAATAGTGGTAGTTGTGATTAAGGGGCAGTGTTGGAAAATTAATCCCAACCACCACAATTATGATACTAACAACAAGCATCCTTTGAAATTACAACAACAAATAAAAGACCATTTTTCCTTAGAAGAATAGGTTTTTTGTTTGCAGGTTGAAGGACAAGGATTAAAAGAAATTTTGAGTGGGATTAAATGATCTGATAATGAGATCTTAGACAATTATTAATGTATTACAGACTCAGGTACATGGATTTTTCTATATTACTTAGTGCAATGGATCGATAAGATTGCAGATAACATAGACAATGAAGTAGTTAAAGAAACATAATAGACAACACACACAACACAACAAGTTTAATCTGGAGTTCACCCAAAACTCTTGGGCTATGTCTCCTGGTCCAGCCTTCAATGGTAACCCCTCTATTATGTTGTCAAGAGTAATTTTTTACAAAGTGTGAGCTCAAATTAAGTCTCAACACAACCGATACAACAGTAGGAGATTTGCTTGAATCCCTCAAGCCTCTTTGAGTACACAAACTCTTTCTATCACTTTCTGTCTCTGTCTTCTCTTTGTCTCAGTATTGCCTGTCTCTGTCCATGTCATTCTGTGGCTTTGAAGTCAATCGATGATGTCTATTCGTTTCACCTTCTTGAGCTCTCTGGCTCCTAGCCTCTGTCCACCCTAAACACCTTCTAAGTGTTAGTAATCATGCATAACATCTTTAAGGAAGCTGGCCACCTGTTCTACAATGGAAGGGACCATTGGGCCATTGAAATCCAAAAAATGGTCATACTCTGTTTATACAGAGAAATACACGTAAAACTGTGAAAATCCGCCAAGCTTCCATTTATCGGATTTGAAATATTATAGATTTTGCCTTATAACTCCCATCGGATCCACCTTTATATTTCTTATCGCATCTCCACCATTTATTTGAGAGATCTAGATCCAACGATTGAGGTTCATTTCAGGCAACTCAAGTGTATTGGGGTTAACCACCTGAAAAGGGTGGTTTTCTCTCTCCAGTGCCTGGCGATGTGGCAACCAGTGTATGGGCTCGGGTGGAGTCCTTCCAAAATCCCTTAGCGCTTATGGCCCACCCAAAATATCGCTTGTTTTGGAACTGAAAACATATATATCTGCATGCATAAAACTTTTCGGGTCTCGTTTATCCCTTTGTTCTCACTTTCTTTGGTTTTCATTTATTTAACGAAAACACAAATTTAGAGAGAAAAAGCGTTGTTTCTGGATCTTAAAATATATCCAATATCATTCATAATTTTATTGGGTTCAGCTATCGTAGTCACAGTTGTTATCGGTCCCACTCCTTTGCATAGCTCCGGCACGATATTGCGATGCGATTGATCACAATCACATATCGCATAGACCCCTGGGTCATTTCTAAGCGCTCCTTTGTAATTTCCGATTGCGATATCGTGAGTTAACTTGGGCCGCCAATCTGTGCACTTGATCAATGGTCCTCGTTGACCCTGCTAATCGCTATCGCAACATTTATATGGTCGCATCTGATAGCCTCCACCTACCTTTGCTAATTGCGATATGCCGATCGAATCTGGACCATTGATCGGCCAGATCCGACAACTCTGGTGCATTGTTCCTTTGACCTCCGATAGGTTCTGTTTTTCTTGTTTTCTCTATGTTTTTCACTCCCGATAGTGTAATCCACCTTTTCTAAAGGTTTTCTACTTACAATAGTTTTTAACTATATGAAGACTTAGAGGGTTTTAGGATCCATTTGGATCACACCTTCCCACTGAAAAACGCTTTTGGACCACCAAAAGTTGGTTTTTAAGCATCAATCAAGTGAGGATACAGCTTCCTCACTTGTCCAATCTCTATCCATCTTGCACTGCTTGGTTTTGAACCCTTGAGTCTAATAAGGAGGTACTCAACATCCCCTCTATGTGTAGTTCTCACCTTCTTGTCCAGAACTGTATCTTCCTACAACTGATTGAGATATTCAGGCAACATATCATCAATACAAGGCAACTGACTTTGTTCTTCGGGATCTTAAATCAATGAAGGTTCAAACAGTGTCAAATTCTCATCATTAACTACTAAATAGATGTGCATGTAAGCTGGAAAATCAAGGCGAAAAGCGTTCTCACAAATTTTCTCAAGTATATTGAAAGGCCCATACCTTATTGGCTTTAGCTTTTTACCTTCACCTTGCATTCTGTCTTTACTAATGTATAACCAGACTTGATCACCAACTTGGAAGCTATGCTCAATTCGATGCTTATCATGCCTTGCCTTGTACTTGGTCTAGCTTCTTTCCAGTTGTTCCTGCACTGCCTGGTCAATTTCTTGGAACTGTTCAATGAACATGGTTTCTTTCTTCACATCACTGTGTTGATCAACTGCTATGTCTTTACTAAAGACAAAATTCAAGGGAAACCTTTGTGTAAAACCAAAACAATTCTCAAAAGGAGATTAGTGTGTAGAAGAGTGTTTAGCATGGTTGTAAGCATGTTGCACATAACATAAATGTTCATCCCAAACTTGGGATGCTTGCTGCAATAGCCCCTGAGCAACTGCATCACTGTCGTGTTTACCACCCCTATTTGGCCATCTTTTTGTGGGTGAAATGGTATGCTCTTCTTCAATTTGGTGTCCATCAACTCCCATAGACTTGACCAAAACTTCCCAACAAATCGGGAATCTCGATCAGAGACAATAGAAATGAGTAACCCAAAATGAACCCATACATGCTGGAACAACAACTTTGTTGTTTTTTCAGCTGTAATATGCTTGTTACAAGGTATTAAAATACACATTTTGTTGAACCTGTCCATAATAACATATAAATAATAATGACCTTTTCTAGATTTTGGCAATCCCCCAACAAATTCCATGGAAACACTTTCCCAAGGAGAAACTGGAAGTGGAGTGTACAAGCCTAGCTTTCTATTGTTGGGCTTGCTTTTAGCACACATGGTACACCCTTTAATATATCTAGAAACTGTTTCATGCATTTTTGGCCAATAATAGAATCTTTGCAGCTATGCAACTGTTTTACTTACCCCAAAATGACCTGATATTAGAGAAGTATGTGCTTCTCATATTATATTCACTATTTCAATTTGAGGAATGCATAACTTTCCCAAATGATATAAGAGTTGGGCCTTAACATGATAATCCAATTCTTCTACTTGTTTTCCATGACTTAAAGTTGTGTATACATCTTTAAAATCTACATCTTGAGCATATTGTTCAATGTAGCTTTCATGCAATACTGAGTTATGCTTAAGTATAGTAGATGAATTTATCATTGGTCTGGATACATATCTGCATTGACCTTATTGCGTATGCCTTTCTTATATCTGATGACAGGATGAAACTGTTGTAGAAACCCCATCCACCTATAGTGTCTTGATCGCTGCAATTTAGTTTGTGAGTGCAAATATTGAAGTGGTTGATGATCTATATGTATAATTGTTTCTTTACCCAATAGGTAATGTTTCCAATTTTTCACACTCTGCACCTAATGCATACAATTCTTTATCATATGTGGGATAATTAACTACTGCAGAATTAAATGTTGCAGACTGATAACATATGGGTTTACCGCATCAACGCTGCTCCCATGGCATAGTCATTGGCATCTGTTTCAATCTCAAATGATCTTTGAAGATCTGGCAATGCTAGTACTCGTGTTGTACTAATTTTTTCTTTCAAGGTGTTGAAGGCTTTTTGCTATTTGCCTCCCCACTGAAGCACCTTGTTCAATCCTATCAAAGCATGTAAGGGAGCTGCAATCAAGGAAAAGTTAGCAATAAGCTTTCTCCAATATTGTGTTGCTCCTAGGAAGCTCTTAACTTCTGAAGCCGATTTGGGTTTAGGCCAGTTCACAATGACTTCAACATTAGAGGGATCTATCTTCAATTCACCACCCCGTACAATATGACCCAAATAATTTAAATATGTTTTGCCAAATTCACATTTTGATAATTAACATAGAGATTTTCTCTTTTCAAAACATCTAAAGGCTGATTTACATGCTTTAAATGTTTTTCCCGTGTTTTACTGAAAACAAGAATGTCATCTAAATATACAATTACAGAATCATCAATAAAAGGCCTGAGTACATCATTCATAACTCTCATGAAAGTGGCATGAGCATTAGTTAAGCCAAAAGGCATAACCATCCATTCATACAACCCTCACTTTGTTTTGAAAGCAGTCTTCCATGCATCTTGTTCTGCTACTCTGATCTGATGATAACTACTACACAAGTCCTACTTGGAAAAGTAAACTGCTTCTTTCAACTGATCTAATAGATCATCTATGTGAGGAAGAGGATAACGATTCTTGATCGTTATTTTATTCAATGCTCTATAATTAATGCACATCCTCCATGAACCATCTTTTTTTTCTCACCAACACAATTAGAGATCCACATGGTAGTGTGCTTTGCCTTATGAACCCTCTATCGAGCAGCTCTTGTACCAGCTTCTTGATCTCTGCATTCTCTAAAGTGGATAACCTGTACATTCCGATGTTATGCAATGGAGCATATTGCTGCAAATGAATATCATGTACTATTTCCCTTTTGGGTGGCAGACCTTTAGGTTCTTGAAATAGGATATCATATTCTGAAACAATTTTATCTAAATCAGCATTCTTTTTAGCATCACAGCCTTCAAAAGCATTGGTTTTATTAGGGGTCTTTTCCTTTACAACCATTAGTAAAAATTTCTTGCATGAATTTACAATTATTTTCATCTGCCTTGAGTTTATGAAAGTGTAGTTATTTTTTAGCTGATAAGATGTTACAATATATTCTATTCCATCTTTTGTGAGTTGATACATATTTTCAGTTCTACAGAAAATGGATTTTCTATCATACAAGTAACGACTTCCTAAAACAATACCACATATATCCAAGGGAACTATATCTAACTCAACCTCATCTACAAAAGTTGACCCAATAGCAAACCTAAGTTTACATTATCTAGGCACTTGTAGCTTTGCTTTGTCACATACCCAAACTAATGGATATGGCTTCTTGTGAGGTGTTGTTAGTAAGGATAGCTTGTTTACAATTGTTTCAGAAATCAAGTTTACTTGTGAGCCACTATCAAATAAAGTATCAATCTTTTGATGCTTCGAAATAACTCTAATATGAAAAAGCTCATGCCTTTTCCTTTCATTATCTTCATTATCAATAGATTGTACAAAATTACATGTAGATGTTTCATAGTTTTTACCTTTTATACCTGTGGCTGTGATTGTTGCTTCATCACCTGAGTCTGACCCCAAGTCTTTCTGAATAGCAGCAACAGTCTTCTTCTTCCTACCACCGAACTTCTTGGGTTTCAGCTCGGGATGCAAATACTTGCAGTGTTCATCATCATGTTCTTCCCTCTTGTAGTAAGTGCACGAAGGTTTGTCTTTCTGTATAATATTTGTCTTCCTCTCCTCCCATTTTTGCTTCTTATTTTGCTTGTTCTTGCTTGCAGTGGGTTTTGATGATCCTCCAATCTCTGGGTTCACATTCCCTGAATAGTATAGAACAAAGGAACCAATAACTGTAGTAAAGAATTATATAATTCATTGAGACAACAACTCTTTATTTTTATTTCTGCATAAACCTGAGTACATTAACCTTGAATAAGACTAGTGTGTTACAATATAAGGGAACAAATAACCATAGACGTATACGAGTGTTTACTTATAAACTTAATTTAAGGAAGATGTCTAGAACAATTTTTTATGTTACTCGTAATAGACATCGAAGGAAAGAAAACTATCTTTTACACCAAAATCCTTGCCCAGATACCTATATTGTTATGCGAATATTTCTTCACATATATAATAAATCTGGAAAGTCTAAAAGTAGTAATTACATTGAAATTCCATCATCTATTTTAAGTTAAGGATCACATAGACACATAAATTGGAGGAGGTGACAAAATACATCTTTGAATAAGTTAAATGATTAAATTCAATGAAATTGCATAGACAAGTTAGGGTCAAGTGCAACCCACATGCAGACCATAGGTTTCTAACAAACATTAATATGAAACCATTTCCGAATCAATTTCATAATTTGTCTCTATGCACATAGAAAATATAAGAATCCTAGCTCGAATTTGAACCGCATGAACTCAAAAGAACCTGAAAATTAAACGATAATATCAATTTTTCGATAGGCTATGAAGGGTATTTAACTCTGGAACCAAAACAACAGAAACTCAATTATGGTTTGGTGTTTTGCTGGAAGACAATTCCCAACAGGAAAAGAAAATTGTAGAACGAACTAGCCGAAATGCAACCAGAGTCCATCCATCGAATCGCGATCGACATGATCGATGGTGGACAACCCTTCACCTGCAAAGGAATGATATGGAAGTCGTACCTAGTGTTAGATGCCTGAGCTAGATGACACTTGACTCCTCCAATGGCATTTAATGATTAAATGACCTAGGGAGGGGGCGATAAAATATATAAAATGATTAACCTTAATCATCCACATTATGTATGTGGTAAAGATATGGAATGATATGGAATTAATCATCATATCTGGTATATTATGTATGGTTTGGAAGTAATAAATGACGGTAAATAAAAAAAATTGGTATTATTTGAATGCTTAAGTGTTACATTGAATAAATGAAATATTAATCATTTAAAATATAAGTACACAGATAAAAATAAAATCATTAAAATTAAATTAAATACTATCACTATAATATATATAAATTTAAAATTAATTGACTTGATTGATTAGATTTACAACAAATATATATCTATATATATATATATATATATATATATATATATATATATATATATATATATATATATATATATAGATATATATATAGCCTCCGTCTACCTTTGCTAATTGTGATATGCTGATCAAATCTGGACCATTGATCGGCCAGATCTGACAACTCTAGTGCATTATTCCTTTGACCTCCGATAGGTTCTGTTTTTCTTGTTTTCTCTATGTTTTTCACTCTCGATAGTGTAATCCACCTTTTCTAAAGGTTTTCTACTTACAATAGTTTTTAACTATATGAAGACTTAGAGGGTTTTAGGATCCATTTGGATCACGCCTTCCTACTGAAAAAAGCTTTTGGACCACCAAAAGTTGGTTTTTAAACATCAATCAAGTGAGGATACAACTTCCTCACTTGTCCAATCTCTATCCATCTTGCACTGCTTGGTTTTGAACCCTTGAGTCCAATAAGGAGGTACTCGACATCCCCTCTATGTGTAGTTCTCACCTTCTTGTCCAGAACTGTATCTTCCTGCAACTGATTGAGATATTCAGGCAACAGATCATCAATACAAGGAAACTGACTTTGTTCTTCGAGATCTTCAATCAATGAAGGTTCAAACAGTCTCAAGTTCTCGTCATTAACTACTAAATAGATGTGCATGTAAGCTGGCAAATCAAGGCGAAAAGCGTTCTCAGCAATTTTCTCAAGTATCTTGAAAGGCCCATACCTTATTGGCTTCAGCTTTTTACCTTCACCTTGCATTCTGTCCTTACTAATGTATAACCAGACTTGATCACCAACTTGGAAGTTATGCTCAATTCGATGCTTATCATGCCTTGCCTTGTACTTGGTCTGGCTTCTTTCCAGTTGTTCCTGCACCGCCTGGTCAATTTCTTGGATCTGTTCAATGAACATGGTTTATTTGTTCACATCACTTTGTTGATCAACTGTTATGTCTTTACTAAAGACAAAATTCAAGGGAAACCTTTGTGTAAAACCAAAACAATTCTCAAAAGGAGATCTTTGTGTAGAAGAGTGTTTAGCATGGTTGTAAGCATGTTGCACATAACATAAATGTTCAACCCAAACTTGGGATGCTTGCTGCAATAGCCCCTGAGCAACTGCATCACTGTCTCGTTGACCACCTCTGTTTGGCCATCATTTTGTGGATGAAATGTTATGCTCTTCTTCAATCTCATGTCCATCAACTCCCATAGACTTGACCAAAACTTCCCAACAAATCGGGAATCTTGATTAGAGACAATAGAAATGAGTAACCCAAAATGAACCCATACATGTTGGAACAACAACTTTGTTGTTTGTTCAGCTGTAATATGCTTGTTACAAGGTATTAAACTACACATTTTGTTGAACCTGTCCATAATAACATATAAATAATCATGACCTTTTCTAGGTTTTGGCAATCCCCCAACAAATTCCATTGAAACACTTTCCCAAGGATGAGAAGAAACTGGAAGTGTAGTGTACAAGCCTAGTTTTCTATTGTTGGGCTTGCTTTCAGCACACATGGTACACCCTTTAATATATCTAGAAACTGTTTCATGCTTTTTTTGCCAATAACGGAATCTTTGTAGCTATGCAGCTGTTTTACTTACCCCAAAATGACCTGATATTAGAGAAGTATGTGCTTCTCATATTATATTAACTATTTCAATTTGAGGAATGCATAACTTTCCCAAATGATATAAGAGTTGGTCCTTAACATGATAATCCAATTCTTCTACTTGTTTTCCATGACTTAAAGTTGTGTATACATCTTTAAAATCTCTATCTTAAGCATATTGTTCAATGTAGCTTTCATGCAATACTGAGTTATGCTTATGTATAGTAGATGAATTTATCATTGGTTTGGATAACACATCTGCATTGACCTTATTGTGTATGCCTTTCTTATATCTTATGACAAGATGAAACTGTTGTAGAAACCCCATCCACCTATAGTGTCTTGATTGCTGCAATTTAGTTTGTGAGTGCAAATATTGAAGTGGTTGATGATCTATATGTATAATTATTTCTTTGCCCAATAGGTAATGTTTCCACTTTTTCACACTCTGCACCTAATGCATACAATTCTTTATCATATGTGGGATAATTAACTACTGTAGAATTAAATGTCGCAGACTGATAACATATGGGTTTATTGTATCAACACTGCTCCCATGGCATAGTCATTGGCATCTGTTTCAATCTCAAATGGTCTTTGAAGATCTGGCAATGCTAGTATTGGTGCTGTACTAGTTTTTTCTTTCAAGGTGTCGAAGGCTTTCTGCTATTTGCCTCCCCACTGAAGCACCTTGTTCAATCCTATCAAAGAATGTAAGGGAGCTGCAATCAAGGAAAAGTTAGCAATAAGATTTCTCCAATATTTTGTTGCTCCTAGGAAGCTCCTAACTTCTGTAGCAGATTTGGGTTTAGGTCAGTTCACAATGACTTCAACATTAGAGGGATCTATCTTCAATTCACCACCCCGTACAATATGACCCAAATAATTTAAATATGTTTTTCCAAATTCACATTTTGATAATTAGCATAGAGATTTTCTCTTTTCAAAACATCTAAAATCTGATTTACATGCTTTAAATGTTTTTCCCATGTTTTACTGAAAACAAGAATTTCATCTAAATATACAATTACAGAATCATCAATAAAAGGCCTGAGTACATCATTCATAACTCTCATGAAAGTGGCATGAGCATTAGTTAAGCCAAAAAGCATAACCATCCATTCATACAACCATGGCTTTGTTTTGAAAGCAGTCTTCCATGCATCTTGTTCTACTACTCTGACCTGATAATAACTAGTACGCAAGTCCAACTTGGAAAATTAAACTGCTTCTTTCAACTGATCTAATAGATCGTCTATGTGAGGAAGAGGATAACGATTCTTGATCGTTATTTTATTCAATGCTCTGTAATCAATGCACATCCTCCATGAACCATCTTTTTTTTCTCACCAACACAATTAGAGATCCACATGGTGGTGTGCTTGGCCTTATGAACCCTTTATCGAGCAACTCTTGTACCAGCTTCTTGATCTCTGCATTGTCCGAAAGTGGATAACCTGTACATTCCGATGTTATGCAATGGAGCATATTGCTGCAAATGAATATCATGTACTATTTCCCTTTTGGGTGGCAGACCTTTAGGTTCTTGAAATAGGATATCATATTCTGAAACAATTTTATCTAAATCAACATTCTTTTTAGCATCACAGCCTTCAAAAGCATTGGTTTTATTAGGGGTCTTTTCCTTTACAACCATTAGTAAAAATTTCTTGCATGAATTTACAATTATTTTCATCTGCCTTGAGTTTATGAAAGTGTAGTTATTTTTGAGCTGATAAGCTCTTACAATATATTCTATTCCATCTTTTGTGAGTTGATACATATTTTCAGTTCTACAGAAAATGGATTTTCTATCATACAAGTAACGACTTCCTAAAACAATACCACATAAATCCAAGGGAACTATATCTAACTCAACCTCATCTACAAAAGTTGACCCAATAGCAAACCTAAGTTTACATTATCTAGGCACTTGTATCTTTGCTTTGTCACATACCCAAACTAATGAATATGGCATCTTGTGAGGTGTTGTTAGTAAGGATAGCCTCTTTACAATTGTTTCAGAAATCAAGTTTACTTATTAACCACTATCAGATAAAGTATAAACCTTTTGATGCTTGGAAATAACTCTAATATGAAAAAGCTCATGCCTTTTCCTTTCATTATCTTCATTATCAATAGATTGTGCAAAATTACATGTAGATGTTTCAGAAATTTTACCTTTTATACCTGTGGTTGTGATTGTTGTTTCATCACCTGAGTCTGACCCCAAGTCTTTCTGAATAGCAGCAACAGTCTTCTTCTTCTAACCACCAAACTTCTTGGGTTTCAACTCGGGATGCAAAGACTAGCAGTGTTCATCATCATGTCCATCCTTCTTGCAGTAAGTGCACGAAGGTTTGTCTTTCTATATAGTGTTTGTCTTCCTCTCCTCCCATTTTTGCTTCTTATTTTTCTTGTTCTTGCTTGTAGTGGGTTTTGATGATCCTCCAATCTCTGGGTACACATTCGCTGAATAGTATAGAATAAAGGAACCAATAACTGTAGTAAAGAATTATATAATTCATTGAGACAACAACTCTTTATTTTTATTTCTTCATAAACCTTAGTACATTAACCTTGATTAAGACTCATGTGTTACAATATAAGGGAACAAATAACCATAGACGTATACGAGTGTTTACTTATAAACTTAATTTAAGGAAGATATCTAGAACAATTTTTTATGTTACTGGTAATAGACATTAAAGGAAAGAAAACTATATTTTACACCAGAATCCTTGCCCAGATACCTATATTGTTATGCGAATATTTCTTCACATATATAATAACTCTCGAAAGACTAAAAGTAGTAATTGCATTGAAATTGCATCATCTATTTTAAGTTAAGGATCACATAGACACATAAATTGGAGGAGGTGACAAAATCCATCTTTGAATAAGTTAAATGATTAACTTCAAGAAACTGCATAGACAAGTTAAGGTCAAGCGCAACCCACATGAAGACCACAGGTTTCTCACAAACATTAATATGAAACCATTTCCGAAGCAATTTCACAAATTGTCTCTATGCACATAGAAAATATAAGAATCCTGGTTCGAATTTGAACCACATGAACTCAAAAGTAAACAAGAACATCAATTTTTCAATAGGCAGAGTATTTAACTCTGGAACCAAAACAACACAAAATCAATTATGGTTTGGTGTTTTACTCGAAGACAATTCCCAACAGGAAAAGAAAATTGTAGAACGAACTAGCCGAAATGCAACCAGAGTCCATCCATCCAATCGCGATGGACATGATTGACGGTGGACAACCCTTCACGTGCAAAGGAATGATATGGAAGTTGTACCTAGTGTTAGATGCCTGATCTAGATGTCAGTTGACTCCTCCAATGGCATTTAATGAATTAAATGACCTAGGGAGGGGGCTATAAAATATATAAAATCATTAACCTTAATCATCCAGATTATGTATGTGGTAAAGATATGGAATGATATGGAATTAATCATCATATCTAGTATATTATGTAGGGTTTGGAAGTAATAAATGATGGTAAATAAAAAAAATTGGTATTATTTGAATGCTTAAGTGTTACATTGAATAAATGAAATATTAATCATTTAAAATATAAGTACACACATAAAAATAAAATCATTAAAATTAAATTAAATACTATCATTATAATATATATAAATTTAAAATTAATTGAATTGATTGATTAGATTTACAATATATATATATATATATATATATATATATTATGATTAAAAAGTTTCATAAAACATTAAAAATATGAATATATTTTTTTTTCTCGGTAAAACTAGCTATTCTATTAGATTATATTTACAAGTAAACTTTACATGCAGAGAGACAGGCTGACCAGGGCCAACTATGGCACCTTGGATAGCTTAGCTTGACACAAAATGCTCCCTCGCAGGGGCAGCACCTCCAAAACATACCAAAACACTTCCAGAACAAACCAAAGCATAAGACTGTAATGACACGGCTATACCAAAACATGATACAGAATTGAGTTCAGACAGTGGCGATATGGCCCACGCAGGGGCTTCCATTCAAAAAACTCACGGGAAATTTTGCCCACACACATGACCGCATTATACATGACATTATTAAGAACTGAAAATAAACAGACACAGTAACGTAGCATAATCCAAATACCCACCGAGACCTTTGAATTAGACCATAGCCGAGAGAGAGAAGAGAGGGCTGGAGAGTGCCTCTGGGGATCAATCTTCAGGCTCTTCCTCCACGACGTAGCACCATCCTTGGCCTTCAGGGACTCCTGCCCACATTGCCATTGGATCCTTTGCAGTGGCCAGAGGTTCCTGCTCTGGAAGTTGGGGAGGGGCTTGCTTGGGCTCTTTCCCAGAAGTTCCTTCTTCAATTGATGGCTGCAGCACTGGACTCTCCTCACGATTGCCTTCTGGAAGTAGCTCAGCCGAAACTGGTGGCTTTCCATCTTCATTCTCCTCAGGAACCTTGGTAAAGAGGACTGAGATATGTGCACTGATGCCTGCATTATCCTTCGAGCTGCCCAAGGTGAAAACGACTGAGCCAAATGCTGGAAGCACAGGCTCTCCTCCACTGGAGCTGCCGACCTCCATGAACTGATTGGCTTGAATTGGGGTGGCTTTCGCTCTCCTGTGGCAGTAGCAGCAGCAGCAGTGATGGTGCACATCTGCTGCAGGGGGGCGTGAAGAAGCACCTCGCCCTGGTCCCCTTCTGCTCGGTTGTCTCTCCCGCAATCGAGCCATAGACTCCACGTCTTCTTCAGCTTGTTCCAGGACCGAGCGCGTGGGTTTGAAGTCCCCGCTCTGCCAAAGGATAGCAGAACCAGAAATGATGAAGGGCGGAACTCAACTGCCCAAAGACCACGCACAAAAGTAGCAAACCCGACTTTGCCCGAGCGAGAGACTTCACCTTTTGCCTCAAATTCACTCCAATTGCTCTTGGAGTTCTGTTCCCTTCTGAGACATTCACTAGATTCGCAGTGACGGATTGCAGTGACTTCGTTTTGAGGGAGAAGAGCGCCCACCCGTCCAGAAACTTTCCGCGCCTGCACCACCCAGGCCTTACCAAGCAAATGCCTCTGCATTGATTCATCTTCCTTGCAAAATCCCTCAACATTCCCTCGAACAGAGCATTCCATAACTGCTTTCTTCCTCCTCGTCGCTTCACTCTGCTCAGCATTGAATGCCCAGAGCTCGGGCGGCTGAATATTATACCTCGGCAGCAGTGAGCCATTACTCTGCGATGTTGGCACGGGGCGGCACATGCTGGGCATGTGGCTCGTCCCTGTCTGACATGTCATCACCCGCATTTTCCAAATTAAAATTAATTATGTATATATATATATATATAATTAATTAACTAATTAATTAATTAATTTTACATAAACTATTTCAAAATCATATATTCTCTGCTCACGAAAATAACATACAACATTTTATATTTGTTTGCTAGATTATGTGAGATGATTATATTATTTACATGAGGTTTGAATAGCTACAATTTGAGGGATATTGAGGCACTTTGACTTGCACCAAAAGAGTGTTTAATCCTATATGCCGAGAATGTGTTAGTGTTTTAATTACCACCATCAAGAACAAACAATACAATAGTTTTCTGTATTTTCTATTTGGGTTATAGGAAAGATATTTTGATTTATGATTTTCATTTTATATGTGGCTATTCACTGATATTATAGATTCGACATTTTTGTCAATAACATAGTTTTAAAAATAATATATATAAGTTTGATATTATAGATTTCATATTTTTGTCAATAATAAAGTTTTAAAAATAATATATATGAACATTTTCATTGGTTTTCTTTCTTTCTTCTTTTTCTCTTTTTATGTATGGAAAAAAAAAAAAAAAATTCCATTTAGGATGGTAAATATTTATATAGAACTTAAACACTAGAACAAATAAATAAGAAAATTGTAAGATTGGTTATTTAATAGGCAATAAAAAGATACTCAAATGTAAAAATGATTCAAGGTTACAAATTGTTTGAAGTACCAAAAGTGCTTTTGATAGTCCATAAATAATTCATAAAGAGGACTTTTTAAATATTTTTAATGAATAATTAATAAAAAGGTTTTTTAAGTGGTTTAATCATCAATGGATGTATAATGTGATGTAGTATATTAACTATAGCATATTAGACCTAATATTATATTAAAACTCTTTATATTATTTAGATACTTACATTTGTGGCTATCCCTTAATAAGGACAAATTGAATAGAATTCTCAAGCATTTAAAAAAATCTATCAATCTTTAAAAAAAATGGAATTAGTTAAGTTGTAATTTTTTTAATATGAAATGCTTAATAGTAGACATGGAATTAAATGATACAAAAAATTACACATTTAGAATATGTGATAAGTTGAGGTTTACAATAGATATAGATTGGTGAAATTCTTTATTTTCAACCTTATGATTGAGACCTTGGGTTTGAATTTTAATGGAAGAATGATTTTTCTGATTTATTTCAATTATGTTTTCCATCTTTGTATTATTAATTTTGAATCAATTTAAATTAATTAATATCATAAATTTATAAACCAAAATCCAACTCTAATCAAATCAGAATAATAATAAACTTTTATTAGTTAATAAGAATTCAAAATTAGCATAAAATCTCCATAAAATTATTCACAATTTTCGAATTGAAAGAGTACAGGAAGTTGTTTACCATACCAGATGAAAGTGTCACTCCTTGGGGAAATTCACATTTTAGGTTTTTATCTCCTTGTAATAGGGAGATGGGGATGTATAACGTTGATAATAGTTCTTCAGGTGAAATCTCATTGAAAGTTTATTCCAAGTTCGATGCAAGACTTGGCAAGCAATATTATGTTGTGTTCATTGCACTGTGTGGTAGTGATACGGTACTTGTACAGCAAGAGGAAATGAAAATGCAAATCATCAATATAGCTTCTGAAAGACCTCAAGTTATAAAAACAACAGAGATTCAAGCACAGTGTTGCCCGTACTATTTAGATAAAAGAGAACAGTTTGTGTGTTATACGATAAGTAACAACATTCACGTTTGTAATCTACAAGGGGATATTTTGTTCATGTTCCTAGAATTCGAACTATCTGGAAGTAATTTGTTTGATGGTCCTTACATCACCCGGGGACAAGATATTTTCATGTGTACATGTCCTTCTATGCCTATACATAAAAGTACTATCAATGTCTTGAACATTGTCGCTGGAGAATGCCTGGCAAAAATTGAATCCGATAGTTCCCACTGTTCTGAAATGAGAAAAAGGGCAATGGTCTGTATCACTGCATTGGCATATGATGAAAGTACTCGTGAAATTTTCACTGGCAATGCCTTTGGAATATGCTGCCGGTGGTCCAACAAAATTTTGGAAGACACTGGAGACATGTGAAATGAAGGAATCTTAACAATTTAGATTATTTTATTAATCTTATTAAACATTTTATTTAATTTTTAAATATGCATTCTTTTATTTTATTTTATTTAAGATTGTAAGAATTCATAGTTTAGCACTCAAATTCCATTATTGCAGTCTTAGAGTATTCCTAGAAATATAGTTTATATATTATGTATAAAAAGTTTGCCTAAAATATTTTGGAATCTTGTTATTAGGGTTTCTAGTTTCTATTAGATTTATGATAATTTAGATTTTCAATTTAGAATTTATCTATAAGTAGTTTTAAATGAATTTGGTCAAATTACAAATTTAGGGTACCATCAGCTCTTCAAAATTTATAGTACTTTTTATTCAACTTGTTTTTGCAAAGTATTGTGGCTTAGGATTTGTAAAGTGATTTTCTCAACGAGGTTGTTAATAATCATATGCCTCAAGTTTCAAGTGGTATCACAGTTTGCTTTTATTGGGACTTAAAAGTTGGTCCCAAGGCATTGGACAAACTTCTTTTTAACAGTGAGAAATAGCAATAGTAGCATCAAATACAATATTGACTAATTCTCAAATACCTCAATTTAATGAGAAAAATTATGATTATTGGGATGTTACAATGAAGACTTTGTTTTCTTCTCAATATATTTGGGATTTGGTGGAGAATGGTTTTCAAGAACCAAGAGATGCAGCGACATACAATGGTTTGACACATGTAGAAAATGATTTATTGAGCGGCAACATGAAAAAGATTCATAATCCCTCTTCTACATAGAAACTAATTTATTGAGGGGCAACAAGAACAAGGATTCAGAAGCCCAGTTCATGAAAGTATTGTCCCAAGATTTGCATGAGTGAGAAAGTTCGAGAAACCATGGGGTACTCTCTAGACAACTTAGTAAGACATGGAAAAGATAAAGACAATAGAACCACAAATTCTAATGAGAGATTTTGAAGGAGTTTGGGAATGTAGACTCATTTTTCACACAAATAATTGGATTAGTTACTAAAATTAGGAAAGGGGAATAATTGAGAAAATTTTGAGAAGTTACATTTTAGGAAAGGGGAATAATTGGGAATAATTGGGAATAATTAGGGACAATTAGTTACATTTTATTTAATTAAAATTAGGAAAGGGGAATAATTGGGAATAATTAGTTACATTTTATTTAATTTTTAAATATGTATTATTTTATTTTATTTAAGATTCTAAGAATTCATAGTTTAGCAATCAAATTCCATTAAATATAGTTTATATATTATGTATAAAAGGTTTGTCTAAAATATTAATATAGTGTATATATTATGTATAAAAAGTTTGTCTAAAATATTTTGGAATCTTGTTATTGGGCTTTCTAGTTTCTGTTAAATTTATGATAATTTAGATTTTCAATTTAGAATTTATCTATAAGTAGTTTTAAATGAATCTGATAGTTTGGTTTTTTACTTTTTGAAAATTTTTATTTATCTAATTATTTATATTCAATTTATCTATAAGTAGTTTTAAATGAATTTGGTCAAATTACAAATTTAGGGTACCATCGCTCTTCAAAATTTATCGTACTTTTTATTCAACGTTTTTTTGCAAAGTATTGTGGCTTAGGATTTGTAAAGTGAATTTCTCAGTGAGGTTGTTAATAATCCTATGCCTCAAGTTTCACGTGGTATCATAGTTTGCTTTTATTGAGACTTAAAAGTTGTTCCGAAGGCGTTCTTTTTAACAGTAAGAAATAGCAATAGTAGCATCAAATACAATATTCACTAACTGTGAGATACCTCAATTTAATGGGAAAAATTATGATTATTGGGATGTTACAATAATCTCCTCATTGAAGGAAGAAACCCACACAGAGGTGGAAGAGGCAGCTCATCAAACTCAAGTGGAAAGGGTAGCAATCAAAATTTGAGTAAGGGCTCACGCAAGAATCAAGCACAAAGTGAGAGGTATTATACATCTCAAGTCCAATGTCATTATTGTAAGAATTATGGTCACTATGCAAATGAATGTAGAAAGAAGCAACATGATAAAAGTAACAAACCAAGTGAAAATTTCACAAAAGAAAATCAGAGCCAATATATTATGTTTTTGGCTTGTAATGTAACACAAGAAATTGTAATGTTTTATGGTTCCTAGATTCACAATGTGGCAACCACATGATAGGGAACATAGAAATTTTTACACAATTTAGATGAAAGTGTGAAATATGAGGTGATATTAGGGACTCATAAAAAAGTCTTTATCATAGGAAAAGGAAGAATCAACATTCTCACTAAGAAGGGGGAGAAGAAGTACATTTCAGATGTTTATTTTGTCCCTCGTATAAATCATAACGTCATAACCATTGGACCATTCATGGAAAAGGTATACATTGTCTTTTTCCATAATGGAGAGTGCATAATTTTGGATAAATCTCGAAGAAAATAGTTGATTGAAAAAGTTCATATGACAAGCAATAGAATGTTTCCACTAAAGATAAAACCAGATTTGAAGGACGAAGGTGCATAAGCAGAAATGACAATGAATTCATAAGAGGATAAAAGAGAAGTTGCAGTTGTCACACAAGTAAACTTTCAAGCAAAGGCCAAAGATGAAAATTGATTATGGCATTTGAGATTTGGTCATCTCAATTTTGGAGGTTTGAATTTTCTTAATAGGAAAGGCACGGTGAAGGGATTTCCATTCATAGAAAAAATGACCAAACTATGTGAAGGATGCATCTTAGGCAAAGAGAATAGAGATATATTCCTAGTGTGAAAGTCAATAAGGGAAAAAGACCATTGGATATTGTCCATCCAGACTTATGTGGACCAATGCACACACCATCAATTGGTGGCAGCTATTATTTTTTGAATTTCGTAGACATGGGTCTACTTCTTATGGAAGAAAAGTGAAGTGTTTGAACTTTTCCACCAATAGAAAGCTCTTGTCGAAAAAAAAGCCAACACTACATTGATTTTTTTGGGACTAACAGAGGTGGTGAATACATCCCAAATGACTTCCTTCGTTTTTGTAGGGAGCATGGAATTCACAAGAAATTTCCAACAAGGTATACACCTCACCAAAATGGTGACACGGAAAGGATGAATAGGACTATAATGGAAATCTAAAGGAGTATGTTGGAGGAAAAGAATTTTCCAAGTGACTATTGGGCTAAAGTTGTCGTTTGTGTAGCATATATTATTAATAGGTGTCCAACCAAAAGTGTCAACAATATGGTTCCTGAAGAGGCATGGAGTGGAAGAAAGAATGGTGTCAATCACATGAGAGTGTTCAGACGTGTGGCTTATGCACATGTCCCGGATGATGTAATAAGTTGGACAGCAAGGGGGAGAAATGCATATTTATTGGATATAGTTATGAATCCAAAGCATACAAGCTCTATAATCCATTAAATAATGTCATAATCAGCAGAGAGGTGTAGTTCATAGAAGAGGAACCATGGGATGGTCATTTCGAGAAGAAAATCAATGTGAAAACATGTATACCACTTAAACAAAAATTGAAATTGAGTGCAACAAGTAATTCCTCAACTAAGTAGTCACTAAGTGACACTATCAACAAATAATAGGATAGTGTCACATAGGTAAGAAAGTACTATTCCAAACACACCGCAAAGAACCACAACACCATTTACCTCTAGCACAACATCAAGTGACATGGTAATTCCATCTTCTGCAAGCATAAGAAGACAAAATTTCATAAATTTAAGTCAAATTTATGAGCAAGTGATGTTGATACTAGTGCAAGTCTAAATTCCTTATTTTCATTGTTTTTTCATGTAGATTACCCAATCAATTTTGAGGGTGTGGTCAAAGACAGAAAATGGATAATAGAAATGGATGAAGAAATACAAGCAATAGAAAAGAATAATACACGGGGGTTAGTGGAACTTTCGCATGGAAAAGAAGTTGTTGGAGTGAAGTGGGTCTATAAGACTAAGAGAAATATTGAAGGAAATATTGAAAGCCATAAAGTAAGGCTAGTTGTCAAAGGATACAAGCACCAACATGGAAGAAATTATGTGGAGACATTTGCGCTAGTCGCAAGGATGGAGACAATTTGCATATTGTTGTCAATTGTCACGCAACATAAGTGGTAAGTGTATCAAAAGGATGTAAAATCAACGTTCTTGAATGGAGTGTTGAAAGAGGAAATATATGTTGCACAACCATCTAGCTATGAGGTAGAAGGACAAGAAGACAAGGTGTATAGGCTAAGGAAAGCTCTTTATGGGCTGAAGCAAGCACTACGTGCATGGTATGTCATAATAAACACTTAATTGACGGACAATGGATTTCATAAATGTGATGGAGAACCTACTCTCTACATCAAAGAGAGTGATGGTAAGCTTACTATTGTTGTTTTATATGCAAATGATTTGATCTTTACAGGGAGTGACGATTTCCTCATTTCTGATGTTATGAAACCTGCTCAAGAAAAGATAGAAAAGATAGATCAATGCCTTAGAATTGAGCCTCTTCGAGGGGGAAACCTACTTTACATTACATAAATGAACAATTCTTGGATGATTCAAATGACAAAACCTCCTTTCTATATATAGGAGTCTAAGGAGTCACAATATAACCCAATCGACCTAAAAATAATAATATAAAGCCACAAAAATAACAATAGAGGGTTTCTATAGGGCACAATAATAACAATATGGCAATAATAGGGGCACAACAATATTAATATGGGATGCAACTACAATATTAATGGGGTAATCAGTAGTATTATAGGGACCCAACATGCCCCTCTCCTTCAAAAAAGTGTTTTCCTCAACGCTTGAGTAGTTCTGGATGCTTTTGTATAAAATTCTCATCCTCCCATGTGGAATCCTCAGTGGATAAGTTCTTCCACTTGATAAGATACTCCGAAATTGATCGATTTCGTAGCTAGTAGAGTTTAGGCTTTTGTGATCCATATCAAGTTTACAAAAGATTTTTCGGCAAAGATCACATGAAACATCATTTTTCGACGTGTTTCGAACCAACCAATGTGGTTCATCATGAGGACAAGTTGATGAAGAAACAGATCCAGCTTAGCAAGTTAAATAGATAGAGCAGAGCCTCCAACGGCTAAAAAGACCAACAACTAGTTTGGACTAGGTACCACGATCAAAACCCCTTTTTTAATAATTTAAGGAAAAAGTTACCCTAGGGGGACCAATCTCTTAGAATAAAATAAATAAAAATAATATTATGATAATAGTTAGTTAAAAATATTAATAAATAATTAAAATAATACGTAAAAAATTAATTCATGATAATAGTTAGTTAAAATAAATAATTAAAAATTATATTTAAGGGAAAAAATTACCCGGGGGGACCGATCCCTAAAATAAATTAAATAAAAATAATTTTATGAAAATTATTAATAAATAATTATTAATTTAGTAAAAATTATTAATAAATAATTTTATGATGATAGTTAGTTAAATATTTGAAATGTTATGTTAAATTAGTAATTAAAATAATTCATGATAATAGTTAGTTAAAATAAATAATTAAAAATTATATTTAAGGAAAATAATAATAATAATAATAATAATAAAAAATAACACTACATTGAAATTTTTGGGACCAACAGAGGTGATGAATACATCCCAAATGACTTCCTTCTTTTTTGTAGGGAGCATGGAATTCACAAGAAATTTCCAACAAGGTATACACCTCATAAAAATGGTGTCACGGAAAGGATGAATAGGACTATAATGGAAATCGAAAGGAGTATGTTGAAGGAAAAGAATTTTCCAAATGACTATTGGGCTAAAGTTGTCATTTGTGTAGCATATATCATTAATAGGTGTCCAACCAAAATTGTCAACAATATGGTTTGTGAAGAGGAATGGAGTGGAAGAAAGAATGGTGTCAATCACATGAGAGTATTCGGATGTGTGGCTTATGCACATGTCCCGGATGATGTAAGAAGTTGGACAGCAAGGGGGAGAAATGCATATTTGTTGGATATAGTTATGAATCCAAAGCATACAAGCTCTACAATCCATTAAATAAGGTCATAATTAGCAGAGATGTGTAGTTCATAGAAGAGGAAGCATGGGATGGAAGTTTCGAGAAGAAAATCAATGTGAAAACATGTATACCACGTGAAGAAAAATTGAAATTGACCACAACAAGTAATTCCTCAACTAAGTAGTCACTAAGCGACACTATCAACAAATAATAGGATAGTGTCACATAGGCAAGAAAGTACTACTCGAAACACACCGCAAAGAACCGCAACACCATTTACCTCTAGCACAACATCAAGTGACATGGTAATTCCATCTTCTGCAAGCATAAGAAGACAAAATTTCACAAATTTATGTGAAATTTATGAGCAAGTGATGTTGATACTAGTGCAAGTCTAAATTCCTTATTTTCATTGTTTTTTCATGTAGATTACCCAATCCATTTTGAGGGTGCGGTCAAAGACAAAAAATGGATCATAGAAATGGATGAAGAAATACAAGCAATAGAAAAGAATAATACATGGGGGTTAGTGGAACTTTCGCATGGAAAATAAGTTGTTGGAGTGAAGTGGGTGTATAAGACTAAGAGAAACATTGAAGGAAATATTCAAAGCCATAAAGCAAGGCTAGTTGTCAAAGGATACAAGCACCAACATGGAAGGAATTATGTGGAGACATTTGCGCTAGATGCAAAGATGGAGACAATTTGTATATTGTTGTCAATTGTCACGCAACATAAGTGGTAAGTGTATCAAATGGATGTAAAATCAACATTCTTGAATGGAGTGTTGAAAGAGGAAGTATATGTTGCACAACCATCTAGCTATGAGGTAGAAGGACAAGAAGAAAAGGTGTATAGGCTAAGGAAAGCTCTTTATGGGCTGAAGCAAACACTACGTTCATGGTATGTCACAATAAACACTTAATTGATGGACAATGGATTTCACAAATGTGATGGAGAACCTACTCTCTACATCAAAGAGAGTGATGGTAAGCTTATTATTGTTGTTTTATATGTAAATGATTTGATTTTTATAGGGAGTGACGATTTCCTCACTTTTGATGTTATGAAACCAGCTCAAGAAAAGATAGAAAAGATAGATCAACGCCTTAGAATTCAGCCTCTTTGAGGGGGAAACCTACTTTACATTACATAAATGAATAATTCTTGGATGATTCAAATGACAAAACCTCCTTTCTATATATAGGATTCTAAGGTGTCACAATATAACCCAGCTGACCTAACAATAATAATATAAAGCCACAAAAATAACAATAGAGGAATTTTATGAGGCACAATAATAACAATATGGGAATAATAGGGGCACAACAATATTAATAAGGGATGCACCTCTAATCACTAGTATTATAGGGACCCAACATGCCCCTCTACTTCAAAAAAGTGTTTTCCTCAACGCTTGAGTAGTTCTGGATGATTTTGTATAAAATTGTCATCCTCCCATGTGGAATCCTCAGTGGATAAGTTCTTCCACTTGATAAGATACTCCGAAATTGATCGATTTCGTAGCTGTTGAGTTCTTGTTTTTGTGACTTCTTCCAGTTCCAATATAATTTTTCCTTCCTCATCAAGTTCTGGCAATATTGTTTGAACTGGGAGCTTGTCGCCTATAACCTTCTTTAAACATGAAACATGGAAAACTGGGTGCAATCGAGAAGCTGCAGGAAGCTCCAATTTGTATGCCATAGTACCGATCTTTTGCAACACCTTCTATGGACCATAATACTTTGGTGATAATTTATTATCCTTCTTAGCTTGCTTGAGGGACATTTGCTTATATGGTTGTAGGCGTAGGAATACCCAATCACCTACATCAAAACTTCTTTCGCTGCGATGTTGATCTCCGTGTTGTTTCATTATATTTTGTGCCAACACAAGGTTATCCTTTAAGAGTTGGAGGACTTGTTGTTGATGTTCGATGTGATGTTCCACTGCTTGAACCTTAGAATTTTCTCTTAAATATGATGTGATTGACGGTGGATGATATCCATAAAGTGCCATAAATGGGGTCATTTTTGTTGCTGTATGGAAGGAATTGTTGTACGACCTTTTAGCTAGAGGTAACCATTTGACCCATTGTGTTTGTTTATCAGATACAAAGCAACGAAGATATCCTTCCAAACATTTGTTTACTATCTCATTTTGCCCATCAGATTGAGGATGATAAGATGAGCTATGAACTAACTGAGTACCAAGATAAGAAAATAATTATGTCCAAAAATTTCCAGTGAAAAGGGGATCTCTGTTACTTACAATAATCTTTGGGTTTCCATGTAGCTTTTGAATTGTTTCCATAAATGCAGTAGATACTGTACTAGCTCTAAATGGATGTGATAATGCACAAAAGTGTGCATACTTGGTAAGTCTGTCAACTACCACCATGATGACACTCTTTCCCTCAGACTTGGGTAAACCTGTGATAGAATCCATTGAAACCTCCTCCCAACGTTGGCTTGAAACGGATAAAGGTTGCAATAGACCCAGGGTCTTAATTGTTTCAACTTTATTTTGTTGGCAAATGAAACATTCCGCTACAAAATTTTGAACATCCAATTTAAGGCCATCCCAAAAAAATTTCTTTTTAAACCTGTGGTAAGTTTTTAAAAACCTTGAGTGCCCTCCTAAGGGAGAAGTGTGCAATTCCATAAGAATCTTTTGTTTTAGTTGGGAATTCTTACAGAGGTATAAGTGATCTTTGTACCATAAAGAATCATTTTTCCAGCTAAATGTATGAGACGTATTGCAATCTTGTTGTAACTTTTGAATAAGTGCCCACACTTCTTCATCATTCTTCCATTCCTCCCTTGCTTCGTTTATCTAGTCTGGTTGGATGATAGAAATGGCGCACAACAATGCTTCCACGTCCTCATCCTTTCTTGAGAGTGCATCTACCACCACATTTTGCTTCCCTTTTTTTCTAAATGATTTCAATGTCATAACCCAACATCTTTGTGACCCACTTTTGTTGCTCTTCAGAGGATAATATTTTTTCTAAAAAGTATTTAAGGCTATCATGATCTATTTTTACCTTGAAGTATCTTCCCATTAGGTAGGGTCACCATTTCTTAAGTGCATGGAGTATTGCCAACATTTCCTTCTCATAAATAGCTTTGTGTAAAAATGTTCCCTTGTTTGGATGAATTTTAAAAGCAATGGTTCTTTCATATTGAATTAAAATAGCACCAATTCCATTTCCTGAAGCATGACATTCCATAATAAAGGTTTTTGTGAAGTCTTGTGTAGCTAAGACTGGTGCTTGGCACATTGCCTCTTTAAGATGTTCGAAGGCCTTTTTTGCTTCTCGAGTCCATGAAAATGCATCTTTCTTCAATAATGTTGTTAGAGGTGCTGCTATTCTCCCATAATTCTTAACAAACTTGCCATAATACCGTGTCAAACCGAGAAATCCTCGCAGATGCTTTATGGATGTGGGGATTTTCCATTCCTTAATGTCTTTAATTTTGCTAGGGTCTACCTTAAATCCTTCATGAGATACAATATGACCCAGATATTCCACCTCTTGTAATCCAAAGAAACATTTGGATATTTTTGCATATAATTGTTTCTCCTCCAATAGTTGTAGCACACTGTCAACATGTTCAACATGATCCTTCCAAGACTTGTTGTAGATTAGTATATCATCAAAAAATACTAACACAAATTTTCTAAGAAATGGTTTGAAAATGGAATTCATCAAACCTTGAAATGTTGAAGGTGCATTGGTAAGGCCAAAAGGCATGACCAAAAATTCATAATGACCCTCATGACTTCTAAACATTGTTTTTGGAATGTATTCAGTATTCATTCTAATTTGATGATATCCTGAACGAAGATGAAACTTGGTGACGTAAATTGATCCATGCAATTCATCGAGTAATTCATCAATGACAGGAATGGGAAACTTATCTTTAATAGTGAGCTTGTTGAGCTCCCTATAATCTGGACACATGCGCCATGATCCATCCTTCTTGTGCACTAATACTACTGGAGGAGAGAAATAACTTTGACTCAGTTGAATTATACTAGCCTCTAGCATTTCTGCAACCATACGTTCAATTTCACTCTTTTGGGCATATGGATATCTGTACGGCCTGATGTTTGGAGGAACACTTCCTGGAATCAGATGAATAGCATGCTCATGATCACGAATAGATGGGAGACCTTTGGGAGTCTCAAATACCTTGGAATGATTGTTCAATACTTTTTGGAGATAGGGAGAAATAGATGATTCCAATGTGGAAACATCTAGTGAGCATAATTGTGCAATTACACCTCTTTGTTCCTTTTTTAGAAGCTTTGTCATACCGTTAGAGCTGATTATCATTCTTGGTTTCCCTGCAATCCCTTAATTCAACTTCCTTTCCTTCCACAGAAAATTTCATGAAACGTTCTTGAAAATTAAAAGCTATTGTACCCAAGGGTTGTAGCCATTGGACTCCTAGTACAACATCAGCACCTCCCATTCGAATGGAAAGCATTGGGCTAGTCAATACATATTATCCATCGATAGCTTGATATTATGGCACTTTCCAGAGCAATTTATTGTTCCTCCATTTGCAACCATCACTTGACACTCTGGTGCTGGATATAAGAAGAAATTTGATTCTTTTACTACCTTACAATCAATAAAATTGTGGGTACTCCCTGAATCAATAAACACTATTACCTTTTTCTTCTTTATTTGTCCTTCTATCTTGATGGTTTGAGGAGTGGTAATTCCAGCCAATTCATTACAAGATATGGTCGGATTCATTTCTTCTTTATCTAGGCTTTGTTCCTGGAGTATATCCTCTTCTTTTGACCTTTCTTACTCCTTTTCTTCTTCCTCTTCGCAATCTATGTAGAATAATTTCTTCTCAGCACACTTATGACCTTTAGTGTATTTTCTATCACAACTATAACAAAGCCCTTCTGCTCTTTTTTCTTCCAATTGTTGTGGTGTTAACCTTATAGGTTGTGGAAGACTAGGAGCAACATTACTTCCATCTTTATAGTTGTGAGTGGCATGCTTCCTGGTTGCCATAATTTTGCGTTCCATTTTTCTTGCTAACTTGAATGCCTTCTGTAATGAATTACGCTCGCAAAGGCGAACATCATGTTGGATATTATCCTTTAAAGACCCTATGAACACATCAATCCTATGCTCCTCTAGAATATTTTTTACCCTTATGTTCAATTTTTGGAACTCCTTAATGTGCTCCATTATTGAACTCTTTTGTTTGAGACTTATCAATTCGCTAAAAAAAGTGTTTCTTTTTGTATCCCCATAATGTGTTGTTAATTCTTTCGTAAAGATTTCCCAAGCGATAATTTGTTTATGAGAGCAGAGCCATTGATACCATACAAACTGATTTGGTTCAAAATATAAAGTTGCAATACATACCTTTTGTGTGTTTTGCACATTATTGGGATTCTTGCCGTCAAACTTCCTCATATCGATTTTTGGAATATGGTGGGTCTTCGATCCCACATTAGAGTCTATCAAATCATGATTAACATTTCTTTCATTCGCATCATGAGCTTCCTTTACAACCTTTTCACCATTAGTAAGTATTTCTTGTAGAAAATTTGTCAAATCTGTCTTCACATCTGCCATGTCTGTCTTTAGATATGTCTTCAAATCTGCCATGTATCTCTTCAAATTTGTCTGCAAATCTATCTTCAAATCGTCCATCTTAGATTCCATGCCCTTTATCTTAGATTCTACACCATTTATCTTAGCTTCTGTTAGCTTTTGTAAGCGTGACATTTGTTGCACGTGTTCTTGTAATTTTGATATATCATGTAGCATTTCTTCCTCTTCTTCATGAGTCATGCTAAGGTTTCCAGGTTTCTTACTAGGTGTTTGCATTTTCTTTCCTTGGGGCATCTGTTACTGATAATAATGCTCTACTATGCCCTTTGAATTCCTTCAAAATAAAATTTCAAACCAATCTTAAGCAAAAATTTAAAAGAATCTATACACCGTTTTTCACTTTGTAGAAGATCGATATTGCCTCTCATGTATCTCTATACCTTCAGACCATCCAGTTCTAAAATTACAACCTATAGTAGCCCTTTGTGTACTCTTTCCAATTCCACCAATTGGATCCAAATTGGATTCTTGAAGGAAGAGTTATACAAAATCTCCCACAGTGACCTGATTATAGACTAGTTCAGTAGAGCGAACTTGTACGACGTGCCACGCATCACTGTTTTGACCTTTGGTTCTAAAAAATACATACAAGAAACTACAGTCTATCCTCTTTCTACACCTTCTTACGAAATTTCAATCAGATGCTCAGAGAGAAAGTTGTGACAATTTTCCCCAGGTCACCTGTTTGGAATGAAATTTAGGAGTCTGCAAGAAGACCAACTTCCTGAGATCATATCTCCGAAAATATAGGCGAACAGCTCTAAACTTTGGACCCACGATTCAGCGCGATTTCTTCTCAAATGGGTTTTTTTTTTTCTTCTGAGACGTCGCAGAAAAACAGTTATAGCAAAAATTCCACGATAACTTGTTTGGAGTAGCGAAACCCTAGAATCCAAAGCTCTAATACCAAATGTTATGAAACCAGCTCAGGAAAAGATAGAAAAGATAGATCAACACCTTAAAATTTAGCCTCTTCGAGGGGGGAACCTCCTTTACATTACATAAATGAAAAATTCTTGGATGATTCAAATGACAAAACCTCCTTTCTATATATAGGAATCTAAGGAGTCACAATATAACCCAGTCGACCTAACAATAATAATATAAAGCCACAAAAATAACAATAGAGGGATTCTATGGGGCGCAGTAATAACAATATCGGAATAATAGGGGCACAACAATATTAATAAGGGATGCAACTACAATATTAATGGGGTAATCACTAGTATTATAGGGACCCAACATTTGATTTCAAAGAAGTCATGAAAAGTGAGTTTGAAATTAATAACTTGGGGTTGTTAATGTATTTTTTGGGCATATAAGTGAAGCAAAAAACAAATGGTATTTTTATTTCCTGGACAAGGTATGTAGTGGTGATTTTGGAGACATTTAATATGCAGAACAACAAGCTTGCACCAACTCCAACTCTCATGGGGTTGAAGTTGAGCAAAGAATATTGCAACAACAATGTCAATTTGACATTATACAAAAGTATGGTGGGAATCTTGATGTATTTGACAACAAGTAGTTTGGATATAATTTATTCAATAGGCATGGTGTCAAGGTTCATAGAGACACCCAAGGAGAAAAATTAGCACGTAGGAAAAAGGATTTTAAGCTATGTCAATGCGAAAGAGGAGTATGGTATTTTGTACACCACAACAAATGATTTAGAGTGTTCGGTTACACTAACTGTGACTTGGAATGTAGTGTTGATAATAGAAAGAGCACGTCAATATATGTTTTTCATTTATGTTTGAGAGCGATTTCATGGGTCTCGAAGAAGCAGCTGATAGTATCATTGTATCTCGCAGAAGCTAAATATGTCTCCACAATAGCAGCAGCATGCCAAACAATTTGGATGAGAAGAATGTCGAGGGTGTAACTGCCCTGGTGAAAATTCCATGTAATAAAAGTTAAAAACAATAACCACGATTTATGGGAGACATTTTCCAAGTTGAATGTCGGGAAAGGCATCCTAGCGAGTGTGTTGGCTATGGAGCCTGATTATCTTCTATATTCAAAGGTTTCAACCGGATATACACCTCAGGAAGACTGTACACCCCTCCACGCGGGGGGTGTAGTGGGGTTAATCCACCCCGACTCGGGGTCGTGGTGCCAGCGATCCACTGGCAAGGGTTCGGGGGCAGCACCCATGAAGCTAAAACTAGATGTAAAATTGCCTTTTAAAAGTCTAGTAATATCTAGTCAATCCGTGTTGTTCATTAAGCAGATGATCTCACAGTAGAAGTTATGTTTAATTTAGGATTTTTACCCTAGAAGGAAACCCCTCACTGTATATGAGGGAATTTTATTGCTTCTATGCATATTTGTATTCTGAGTGAAGAAGAGAGAGGATATTGGAAGCAAAGAGGGTGTTACAGTGGATCTACAATAGGTTGTATCTCTTCAGTTTGCTGGATAATATAAAAGGAAGGATTGGTTGTTTCTCCATGGACGTAGCCCAAACTGGGTGAACCACGTATATCAGTGTCTCTCTTGTTTTATGCATTTTCTGTGTTTATATTTCTGCAATATTTTATGTGTTCCATTGCTCCGTGATATATAATTTTCTAATAACTGGTATTAGAGCCGAAGGTCTATTTGGCTGATAAAATCGCAGGAGAGAAGGGTTCCTTGTTCGAGTGGGAGCAATGGCGGAATATGGTAGGTTTAGGGTCGAAAAATTCAACGACCAAAACTACGAGCTGTCGAAGATGCAGATGGAAGATTATCTGTATCAAAGAGATCTTTACCTACCATTGAGAGGAAAGACAAAGAAGCTGACGAGTATGATAGACACAGAATGGGATATTCTGGACAGGAAGGCACTTGGAACAATATGGTTGTGCCTAGTGGCATCGGTAGCATTTAATATTTCAAAGGAAACAACAACATAGGGTTTAATGTCGACATTGGCCAAACTGTATGAAAAACCCTCGGCCTCAAATAAGGTATTTATTATGAAGCGTTTATTTAATATGAAGATGTCAGAAGGTGGATGTGTTGCAGATCATTTACATGATTTTAATACAATTACAAGTCAATTAAGTTCTGTAGGGGTAAATTTTGATGATGAAGTTAGGGCCTTTTTATTTTTGTGCTCATTGCTAGAAAGTTGGAATGGTTTAGTTATGGTTGTTAGTTACTCTATCTCTGGATCTAGTACTTTAAAGTTTGATGATGTTGTTGGTGCAATCCTTAACAAGGAAATGATATGAAAAAGCTCTGGTGAGACATCAGGTAATGCTTTGACTGCAGAGACTAGGGGAAGAAAAATGGAAAGAGGAAAGAGCCCAAGATACCACAGTAAGTCAAGGAGAGGCAGATCCAAGTCCAGATCAGAGATAGTGTGCTGGAAATGTGGGAAGAAAAGACACTCGAAGAAAGACTGCAAGTCTCAGGAGGGAAAATAAGGAGATTTCCAGCAAGAAACTAATCATGAAGCGAATGTAACAGGTGATGCGTTGCAATATGCTTTGATTCTTTCATTAGAAAATATTATTGATGCCTGGGTGATAGATTCATAGGCCTCATTCCATGACACACCTGATAAGAAACATTTTCATGATTATGTTCAAGGATATTTTGGACAAGTTCGATTGGGTGATGATAAACCCTCTAAAATCGTTGGAATGGGTACAGTTTTCATAAAGCAACAAAATGGAAATCAGCGGCTATTGATGAAGGTAAGGAATTTTCCAGATCTGAAGAAAAATCTGATTTCAAAAGGGCAGTTGGAAGGTGAAGGTTGCGTAACTACTTTCATAGATAGAACATGGAAGGTCACTAAAGGATCCCTTGTAATAGCGAAAGGAGAAAAGGTTGTTACATTGTATTTATGCAATGGTATTTTTAATTCTATTATTGCTTTAACCTCTACAGGAGAAGATACAACATTATTGCATCATAGGCTCGGGCACATGAGTGAGAAGGGGATGCAGATTCCCCACTCAAGAAATTTGTTACTAGGTTTGAAACATGTTGATTTAAAATTCTGTAAGAATTGTGTTTATGGAAAATAGAAAAGAGTCATATTCCTTAGAGTTTGGAAAAGAAAAAAGAGCGAAAAATTAGAGCTTGTGCATATAGATTATGGGGACCTGCTTAGGTATCATCTCTTGGTGGCTCATGTTATTAAGTTACTTTTATTGATGATGCATCCAGAAAAACCTGGTTTTATTATATTCGAAATAAATCTGATGTATTTGATACTTTCAAGAAATGGAAAGCTTTAGGGAAAAGGTTGAAGTGTCTCAGATCAGATAATGGAGGTGAATATTACAACAAAGAGTTTGATAGGTATTGTTCAAAGAATGGAATTTGCAAAGAGAAGACAGTTCCAGGAACACCACAAGAAAATGGTGTGTCAGAAAGGATGAACAGAACAATCATGGAGCATGCAAGGTGCATGCGATTTCATGCAAGATTGCCTTTGAAATTTTGGGAAGATATTGTAGATACTATTGTTTATCTAATAAACAGAGGGCCATCAAGTTCCTTGGATGGTGGTATTCTAGAGGAGGCATGGACAGGTAAAAAGTTAAACTACTCGCTTTTTGAAGACTTTTGATTGTGAAGCTTTTGTCCACAATAACAAAGAAAATAGAACAAAGCTTGAGGCAAAATCAAGGAAATGTACCTTTATTGGATATGGTGTTAATGATTTTGGTTATCACTTATATCATTATGAAAATCACAAAATCATTAGGAGCAGAGATGTAATATTCAATGAAAAATTCTTGTATAAGAATCAGTTGCAGGAAAAGAAACAAGAAAAAGAAAACAGAGAATAAACAGTGCTTGACGATATAACAGGAAAAGTTATGGTGCCTGAAAATCATAATTATCAACAGCCATAACAACAACCACAACAGCAACAAGCACTTCAAACACCTGAAGGTGGTGTTAGAAGATCTCCTTCATTATATTATTTATTGTTGACTGATTCTAGTGAACCAGAATGTTATGAAGAAGCAGTGCAGGTAGAAACCAGGAAGAAGTGGGAGCAAGCCATGAAAGAAGAGATGGACTCCTTAGCACATAACCAAACTCGGGACTTAGTCAGGGTTCTTGCAGGTAAAACAAAATTGCAAAATAAATGGGTTTAAAGGTTGAAGGAAGAAGATGGAGGAAAAGAGAGGTACAAAGCTAGACTTGTGGTGAAGGGGTTTTCACAGAAGAAAGGTATTGATTTTGATGAAATATTTTCTCCTGTTGCTAAAATGACTTCAATTAGAACTATTTTAAGTCTAATAGCACCTGAAGATTTGCATCTTGAGCATTAGATGTAAAGACAATCTTCTTCCATGGGGATTTGGAGGAAGAGATATATATGCAGCAGCAACAAGGATATGAGGTAAAAGGGAAGGAGAAACTAGTGTGCAAGTTGATGGAAGCTATATTATATTGTTATTGTATGTAGATGACATGCTTGTTCCAGGTTCTAACATGCAGGAAATAAATGTGCTCAAAAGGAAATTGGCAAACTCATTTGCAATGAAGGATTTGGGTGCTGCAAAACAAATCCTTGGTATGAGAATAACTAGAGAGAGGAAGAATCACAAATTAACATTGTCTCAAAGTGAGTAGATAGAAAAGGTGTTGAAAATGTTTAATATGCTGATTGCAAAACCAGTTAGTATACCTTTGGGTAGCCATTTCAAATTAAGTAAGGAGGCGTGTCCTAAGACTCGGGAAGAAATGGCTCATATGTCTAAAGTTCCATATGCATCAGCAGTTGGAAGCTTAATGTACGCAATGGTCTGCACAGGGCCTGATATTGCACATGTAGTGGGGGTTGTAAGCAGGTACATCAACAATCCAGGAAAATAACATTGGATGGCAGTGAAGTGGATTCAAACATTGCTCTACAGGGATATTTTGATGCAGATATGGTAGGCGGTAGAGATAACAAGAGGAGCACAACAGGGTATGTGTTTACTGTAGGTGGAACAATTGTCAGTTGGGTTTCAAGAATCCAAAGTGTTGTTCCACTTTCAACAACAAAAGCAGAGTATGTTGCTGCTACAGAGGCTAGTAAAGAAATGATTTGGTTACAAAGGTTTCTGGATGAATTGGGCAAGAGGCAGGAGTTGGGTAGGTTATACAGTGATAGCCAGAGTGCCATACATCTTGCAAAGGACTCTGAATTTCATTCCAACACTAAACATATATAGCTCAAGTACCATTTCATACGGTTAGCATTGGAAGATGGACAATTGAAGCTAGAAAAGGGACACACTAGCCAGAATCGTGCAAATATGTTAACAAAAGTTGTAACTATGGAGAAACTAAGAATCTACTCAGTTTCAATTGGTCTTCAAGTATGATGAAGAATATGAGAAACAACCTGGTCCAAAGTGGAGTTATTGTCTAGCAAATGAAGCAGTGGAGTTGCTATAATCAGTCTCCAAGTGGGAGATTGTTGGGTGTGAAGCCTGATTATCTTATGTATTCAAAGGTTTCAACCGGATGTACACCCCAGGAAGACTGTACACCCCTCCACGGGGGGGCGCGGGGTGCGTGGGGGACTTGTCCCCCCTGCAGGGGTCTAGGGACGGCTAATACCCCCAGTTGGGGGGTTTGGGGGCAGCACCCCGAAGCTAAAAATAGATGTAAAATTTCCTTGTAAATGTCTAGTAATTTCTAGTCAATCTGGGCTGCGCATTAGGCAGATGATCTATTGGTAGCAATTATGTTTAATTTAGGGTTTTTTTCCCTATAAGGTAAACCCTCACTATATATGAGGGAATTGTATTGCGTCTATGCATATCTGTATTCTAAGTGAAGAAGGGAGAGGAGATTGAGAGAAAAGAGGGTGTTACAGCAGATCCGTTGTAGGTTGTATCTTTTCAGTCTGTTGGATAATATAAAAGGAATGACTGGTTGTTTCTCTATGGAAGTAGCCTAGACTGGGTGAACCACGTATATCTGTGTCTCTCTTGTTTTATGCATTTTCCGTGTTTATATTTGAGGAATATTTTATCTGTTCCACTGCTCCATAATATATAATTTTCTAATAGGGTGGTCATTTGGTTGTTTATGGCTAACGAAATTCGCAAAGACAATGGCTACGACTTTGGAAAGGAAAATTGGCATTTTTGGCACAATTATTTATGAAAATAATGGAAATTAGGAGAAAAAGGAGATGAAAGGTCACAGGTTGCACGTGATGAGGAAAATGAAGGAAAATAATGGAAAATGAAGAAAAGAGAGGCCTCATTAATAAAAAGTAATCTGAGCATCAATTGGTAACCTTCTTTGAGTTGAGTTTTGGATCCCTCCCATTTTCGTCTCTCTCTCTCTCATACAATTGGACACTTAAGGTTTCTTGGATAACTTTGTCATTGGACCAAAAAAGGAAAATAAAGAAAGAGGAAGAAAATATCAAATAGGGAAAGGCAAGATCAAGAAGCTACAACAATATTCATTGTAGGTATTGAGTTGCATGTGTATTTTCCTTGCTAGATTTAGCATGAATGGGATTGCATGTGTTTCTTATCTACCATGGCATGAGCGTTTCTAGGTGTGACAGTATTTTCAGCCTAGCCTTGCCATTTCCTGATAGATTTGATGAGATGGGGTCTCTCATTCATTTTATGTGGCATGAATGGATTGGATTCAAATCAAAGTTGGGTGGATCTCTAAATAAGCAAACACATGGTCTGAGTGGTCCCTTAAATGTACTGAGGATCACGAAGCCACTGGACTAGTAACCCTTGAATTATATGGCGGGTTGTAGTAAAGTCAGATTGTGTGCCTTAGTGGGCCTAGAATCTTTTCCTGTGAATGGCAGGATATACAATAAATCTAAGAGGTGGAATTTCTCCCTATTTCACCTAGTGGTCCTAGGATGGGATGAACAGTAAAAACTGGAGAGTATGTCTCGGTGTAGGGCTTAGTGATCCCTGGAACAGAGTGTGGAAGCAAGGTAAAGCCTAAGAGACTAGGAGGCACTCAACTTCCTCACGATGTAGGCAGAGAACTCCAGTGGCACCAATGTTGATTGGTGTTTTTGGTGTGTTATATGAGTCCTATATTCATTCTTGGAATATGGCATGGTGGTGATTGAATGAAGAGATTCCCATCTCTGGTTCATTCATTTCATTCATTAATGAGAAATTCATTCCTTTGATTTTCATGTGTAAATGTATTGATGAATATGTGGATTTTTATGGCTGATATGTTTATGGTATTTCTGTTCATATTGTGTTGGTTATACGTATATCTTATGACAATAACTATGTATGGATCTGACTAATATTTTTACTTGTATATGAATGGCTAATGTTTTCCTGACCTAATAGAGGATAATGCAGCAATTGGCATGAGGAAAAAATGGTCCATAGCAATTCTGAAATAAGTATGATATCCCTACACTTAGTTCTGTTGTTTACAACTGTAGGTTACATGTTGATCATGTGTTTCACAAAATGTTTTTCATGGCTGGTAGGGGTCTGGTTATGTCTTGTTCATTTTATTACCTTTCCATCATTCTTTCCCTTTATTTTAACTAATTCTAAGTTATGACTCCATTCTAGGCAGTGACATCAGCTCTCGGCCTGAAAAAGTGGTTTAAATCATAGGGTCGCTAGCAAAGAACTGGCAATTTTGGTCTCTGGTCACTCGCAAGAAATCATGTGAGATCTAAGTTAGGTTGTTGATTGCTCCCTTTCCCATAGCATGAGAGTGTTTATGGCCTAAGAGATCCAGAACAATAGTGTGACCTAGGGACAAGTTGTCTGAGTTGTTGACACGTCTCCTGAGGGTTCATACATCCCCAGGTGTAGAAACCTAGTTCTAGCACCCTCTCATATTAATTTGGGTGAGACCTCAATCCGTGCTCCATGGACTATTGCCAAAAGGGCCAGTAGTACTAGGATTTCCTTGGTAAATCAATTCTGAACCTGGGTCAGGCCCCACTAAGCCAACAAATGGTTTCGTTGCCAGGACATGGATCTGCATAAGGGTTGTCTGATTTCGTTCCACTAGAACCCAACAAAGAGGGAGATTAAAGAGTGTTTGGACAAGAAGATTCATGAGTTTGCAACACAGGAAAACAAAACTCTGCAAGTATCTAAGGAAAATTGGTTGGAGTGCTACATGTATATGGAAATTGACAAGATTTTCTTTGTAGCCTTCCCTTCAGAGCCGTATGAGTGGATCACAAAGTTTGCTGATAGCCAGGGAAGGTGTAGGCTCTCCAAACCAATAGTGTGGACTCCAGAATTAGTGTGTAGACTAGAAGCATAAGAAGATAAGACCGTGTGAGCTATGGACCATTGGCTCGACTAGATAATAGGGGGATTTATCACTGAGTTTGTGGTAGACACGACCGTGAGCTATAGCAAGGCAGAACAATGCTTTCTCAAAGGACCACGAGGTAAGTATATTAAATCTTTAAATACTTGGATTAAGATTTTATTGTGTGAAAAAAGGGTCATGCAAATACATTATTGTTTGGGACTACGCGGATCAGAAAGATCTACAAGAGAATCAAAGAATTGGAAAACAATCCCTTAATTTCACTACCATGAGAGAGTGAGGAAGAGCTCACTAAGGTCTCTCTGAGAAGCACAGTCAATTTGATAAGGCAGTGCATTTCATAGTTACCACCTCCACCCACTTCACCTCCCTCACTTCCATCTCCACCCACTCCACCTCCACCACCTCCACAGTTTAGTATGGAGAGCGCGATCAAAGTACCAGTATTTAGAGGAGTAGGGAATGAAGATTCAGACCAATTCTGGTTTGTGGTAAGAGAAATATGGGAAGAACAAGGGGTCACAGATGACAATATTAAGAAGGATACATTGGTGAGCGCACTGCAGGATCACGCATTAACATGGTATATCAAGCACTCTAATGACCACCCAAACACAGGGATATCAGAGATCCAAAACGCGTTGAACAAGGAATTTAGTAGGCCAAAGTCAGAAACATAATCAATCATCGAGTTTAAAGAAATCGTGATGCTCCCGAGTGAGACACCTTGGGATCTGGATCAACAACTGAAGAGTACAATCTGTGAAGCCAATATGATGTTGACAAGTGGACAACATCACACATGGTTTTTAGCATCTCTGACACCACACTTGAGGATAGCGCTATGACAATAGAATCTTTCCACCCATGCCAAAGTGTTGGAAATGGAAATGGCGTTACATGAGACCCCAATACAAGATCCTGGGTTGGGAGTTCAACAAATCCATGCACAACTATAAAATATGTGTTTCTAAATGCAAAGTTTGAAGCAGGATAGGGCATCGTGGCTAGAGGCGCACAAGGAAGTATGGTGCATAAAATGAAAAGGACAGGGCCATGAAAATGATCATTGTCGGGTGTTCACGAACTACTCTTCCATATGAATGTGTTTCATATATTTGAAATTATAATCGCGTAGTTTTTAATCTTTGTTTTCTTCTGAAACTCAACTTTGTGATTAAATTTCATGTAGTTTTTAAGCTTTGTTTTCTTGCGAAACTCAACTTTGTGATTTAATCTTTGCGACTGTTGTTTTAATCCTATGCCTCAAGTTTCACGTGGTATCACAGTGTGTTTTTATTGGGAGTTAAAAGTTGTTCCGAAGGCATCGGAGAAAGTTTTTTTTAACAGTAAGAAATAGCAATAGTATCATCAAATATAATATTGACTAATAATTCTCAGATACCTCAATTTAATGCGAAAAATTATGATTATTGGGATGTTACACTAAAGACTTTGTTTTCTTCTCAATATATTTGGGATTTGGTGGATAACGATTTTCAAGAACCAACATATGCATCAACATGCAATGCATTCACACAAGTAGAAAATGATTTATTGGGCTATTACAATGAAGGCTTTGTTTTCTTCTAAAGATATTTGGTATTTGGTGGAGAATGGTTTTCAAGAACCCAAATTAGGAAAGGAGAATAGTTGAGAAAATTTTGAGAAGTTTGCGAGCAATATTTTATGCCACTATTGTGGCCATAGAAGACATAAAGGATCTCTCACAATTTCCAATGGATCAGCTTCATGCATCACTCATTTCTCATGAACATAGACTGAATAGAGCAACAAACTCCTCATTGAAGCTTGACTTCAATACACAAGTTTCAATTTGGTGAAGGTAAAGGTAAAGGAATATAAAATACTAGAGGAAGAGGAAGAAACCCACACAGAGGTGGAAGAGGTAGCCCATCAAGCTCAAGTGGAAGGGGTAGTAGTCAAAATTTGAGTCAGGGCTCAAGCCAGAATCAAGCGCAAAGTTAGAGGTATGATAAATCTCAAGTCCAATTTCATTATTGTAATAAGTATGGTCATTTGAATGTAGAAAGAAGCAACATGATAGAAGTAACAAACCAAGTGAAAATTTCACAAAGGAAAATCAGAGCTAAGATATTATGTTTTTGGCTTGTAATGTAGCGCAAGAAAACAAAGGACCTATGGTTCCTAGATTCACAGTGTGGCAACCACATGATAGGGAAAATAGAAATTTTTAGCCAATTTAGATGAAACTGTGAAATCTGAGGTGACATTAGGGATTGATAAAAAAGTCTTTATCATGGGAAAAGGAAGAATCAACATTCTAACTAAGAAGGGGGAGAAGAAGTACATTTCAGATATTTATTTTGTCCCTCGTATAAATCATAACCTCATAAGCATTGGACAACTCATGGAAAATGGATACATTGTCATTTTCAGTAATAGAGAGTGCACAATTTTGGATAAATATCGAAGCAAACAGTTGATTGCAAAAGTTCATATGACAAGAAATAGAATGTTTCCCTTAAAGATAAAACTAGATTTGAAGAAGGTGTGCAAGTAGAAATGTTACTGAATTCATAAGACGATGAAAGAGAAGTTGCAGTTGTCACAGAATTAAACTAGCAAAGGTAAAAGATGAAAATTGATTATGGCATTTCAGATTTGGTCATCTTAATTTTGGAGGTTTGAATTTTCTCAATAGGAAAGACATAGTGAATGGATTTCCATTCATCAAAAAATCGACCAAACTATGTGAACGATGCATCTTAGGCAAAGGACATACAGATATATTCCTAGAATGAAATTCAATAAGGGAAAAAATACCCTTGGATATTGTCCATTCAAACTTATGTGGACCAATGCAGACACCATCAATTGGTGGCAGCTATTATTTTTCGACTTTCATAGATGATTTTAGAAGGAAGACATGGGTCTACTTCATAAGGAAGAAAAGTGAAGTGCTTGAACGCTTCCACCAATACAAAGCTCTTGTTGAAAAAAAGGTAGACACTACATTGAATTTTTGAGGACTAACAAAGTTGGTGAATACATCCCAAATGACTTCCTTCATTTTTTCAGGAAGCATGGAATTCACAAGAAATTTACAACAAGGTATACACCTCAGCAAAATGGTGTCGCAGAAAGGATGAATAGGACTATTATGGAAATCGAAAGGAGTATGTTGAAGGAAAAGAATTTTCCAAATGACTACTGGGGTAAAGTTTTTGTTTGCGTATCATATATCGTTAATAGGTGTCCAACCAAAAGTGTCAACAATATGGTTCTTGACGAGGCATGGAGTGGAAGAAAGAATAGTTTCACTCACATGAGAGTGTTCGGATGTGTTTCTTATGCACATGTCTCAGATTATCTAAGAAGTTGGACAACAAGGGGGAGAAATTTTTATTTATTGGATATAGTTATGAATCCAAAGCATACAAGCTATACAATCCATTAAATAAGGTCATAATCATCAGATATTTGTAGTTCATATAAGAGGAAGCATGGGATGGAAGTTTCAAGAAGAAAATCAATGTGAAAACATGTATACCACATGAAGAAAAATTGGAATTGACCACAACAAGTAATTCCTCAACAAAGTAGTCACTAAGTGACACCATCAACAAATAATAGGACAGTGTGACACAGTCAAGAAAGTACTACTCCAAGCACGCCACAAAGACTAAAAACACCATTTACCTCTAGCACAACATCAAGTGACATGGTAAGTCCATCTTCTGCAAGCATAAGAAGAAAAAATTTCATAAATTTAAGTGAAATTTATGAGAAAATGATGTTGATAGTAGTGGAAATCCGAATTCCATAGTTTCATTTTTTTTTCATGTAGATGACCCAATCCATTTTTAGGGTGCGGTCGAAGACAAAAAAATGGATCATAGAAATGGATGAAGAAATAGAAGCAATAGAAAATAATAATACATGGGGGTTAGTGGAACCTCCGCAAGGAAAAGAAGCTATTGGAGTGAAGTGGGTCTATAATACCAAGAGAAACATTGAATGAAATATTGAAAGCCATAAAGCAAGGCTAGTTGTCAAAGGATACAAGCAGCAAAATGGAAGAAATTATGTTGAGACATTTGCGTGTGTTGCAAGGATGGAGACAATACTTATATTCTTGTCAATTGTCACACAACATAAGTGGTAATTGTATGAAATGAATGTAAAATCGATTTCCTTGAATGGAGTTTTGAAAGAGGAAGTATATGTTGCGCAACGACCTGGCTGCGAGGTAGAAGGACAAGAAGACAAGGTGTATAGGCTGAGGAAAGCTCTTTATGGGCTGAAGCAAGCACTACGTGCATGGTATATCAAAATAAACACTTAATTGATGGACAATGGATTTCAAAAATGTGATGGAGAACCAACTCTCTACATCAAAGAGAGTGATGGTAAGCTTCTTATTATTGCTTTATATGTAAATGATTTGATTTTTACAGGGAATGATGATTTCCTCATTCCTGATTTCAAAGAAGTCATGAAACGTGAGTTTGAAATCACTGACTTGGGGTTGTTAACATATTTTTTGGGCATATAAGTGAAGAAAAAAACAAATGGTATTTTTATTTCCCACCCAAGGTATGTAGCGGTGATTTTGGAGACATTTAATAATCAGAACAAAAATCTTGCACCAACTCCAACTGTCATCGAGTTGAAATTGATTAAAGAAGATTGCAATGACAATGTCAATTTGACATTATACAAAATTATGGTGGGCATCTTGATTCATTTAACGACAAGTAGTTCGGATATAATGTATGCAATAGGACTGGTGTCAAGGTTCATAGAGACACCCAAGGAGAAACATTGGCAAGAAGAAAAAAATATTTTAAGCTATGTCAATGCGAAAAACAACTATGGTATTTTGCACACCACAACAAATGATTTAGAGTGGTTGATTACACTCACTGTGACTTGGAACGAAGTGTTGATAATATAAAGAGCATGTCAAGATATGTTTTTCATTTATGTTCGAGAGCCATTTCATGGGTCTCCAAGAAGCAACCGATAGTATCATTGTATCCCTCAGAAGCTGAATATGTCTCTGCAACAACAGCAGCATGCCAAACAATTTGGATGAGAAGAATGTTGAGGGTGTAACAGACCTAGTGAAAATTCCATGTAATAAAAGTTAAAAACAATAACCACGATTGATGGGCGACTTTTTCCAAGTTGAATGTTGGAAAGGCATCTTAGCGGGTGTTCATTTGGTTGTTTATGGCTAACGAAATTCGCAAAGGCAATGGCTACAGCTTTGGAAAGGAAAATTGGCATTTTTGACACAATTATTTATGAAAATAATGGAAATTAGGAGAAAAAGAATATGAAAGCTCACAGTTTCCATGTGAGGAGGAAAATGAAGGAAAATAATGGAAAAAGAAGAAAATAGAGGCCTCATTCATAAAAAGGTTTCTGAGCATCAGTTGGTAACCTTCTTTCAGTTGAGTTTTGGATCCCTCTCATTGTCCTCTCTCTCTCTCTCATACAATTGGACACTTAGGGTTTCTTGGATAACTTTGGCATTGGACCAAAAAAGGAAAAGAAAGCAAGAGGAAGAAAAGATAAAATAGGGAAAGATAAGATCAAGAAGCTAAACATTATTCATTGCAAGTATCGACTTGCATGTGTATTTTCCTTGCTAGATTTAGCATGATTGGGATTGCATGTGTTTCTTATCTACCATGGCATGAGTTTTTCCAAGTGTCACAATATCTTCAGCCTAGCTTTGCCATTTCTTGATAAATTTGATGAGATGAGGCCTCTCATTCATTTTATGTGACATGAATGGATTGGATTCAAAGTAGAGTCGGGTGGATCTCCGAATCGGCAAACACATGGTTTGAGTGGTCCCTTAAATGCACTAAGGATCACGAAGCCACTGGACTAGTAACCCTTGAAGTAGATGGTGGGTTGCGGTAAAGTCAGATTGTGTGCCCCAATGGGCCTAGGAATCCTTTCACGTGAATGGTGGGATATACGGTAAATCCAAGAGGTGGCTTTTCTCTCTGTTGTGCCTAGTGGTCCTGGGATGGGATGAATGGTAAAAAATGCAGAGCATGTCTCAGTGTAGGGCCTAGTGATCCCTCGAATGGACTGTGGAAGCAAGGTAAATCCTAAGAGACTACGAGGAACTCAAATTCCTCACGGTGTATGTAGAGAAATCCGGTGGCACCCATGTTGATTGGTGTTTTTGACATGTTATATGAATCCCATATTCATGCTTGGAATATGGCATGGGGGTGATTGGATGAAAAGAGTCCCATCTCTGGTTCATTCATTGCATTCATTAATGAGAAATTCATTCCTTTGATTTTCATGTGTGAATGTATTGATGAATATGTGGATTTTTATGGCTGATATGTTTATGGTATTTTTGTTCCTATTGTGTTGGTTATATGTATATCTTATGACAATAACTATGTATGGATCTGACTAATATTTTTACTTGTATATGAATGGCTAATGGTTTTTTGGACCTAATAGAGGATAATGCAGCAATTTGCATGAGGGAAAAATGGTTCGTAACAATTCTCAAATAAGTGTGATATCCCTACACTTAGTTCTGTTGTTTATAGTTGTAGGTTACATGTTGATCATGTGTTTCACAAAATGTTTTTCATGGCTAGTAGGGGTCTAGTTATGGTCTTGTTCATTTTATTGTATTTCCATCATTCTTTCCCTTTATTTTAGCTCATTCTACGGTATCACTCCATTCTCGGCAGTGGCATGGGCTCTCGACCTAAAAAAGTGGTTTGAATCCGAGGGTCGTTGGCAGAGAACTGGCAATTTTTGTCTTTGGTCACTTGCAAGCAAGCATGTGAGATCGAATTTAAGTTGTTGATTGCTCCCTTTCCCATAGCATGAGAGTGTCTATGGCCTAAGAGATCCAGAATAATATTGGGACCCAGGGACAACTTGTCTGAGTGGTTGACATGTCTCCTGAGGGTTCTGCTAATGATGTTGGATCACTGTGTGTGATGTTCCATCGATTCCACTTCCTTAAGGTCACATAGGAGCTTGAATTTGATTATAGTATCCTATTATCTCATGTTTACTCTAGAGGGCATGGTTACTTAGGTGGATATGGGAGGAGTGTGTTACAATGAGATTTAGTCCATGGTAAAGAAGTAGCAATAACTATTTTTTGTGACAATAATCTTGCATTTTCACTATCAAAGGATTCTTGTTTTCACAAGAGGAGAAAGTAAATCAACACTAAATTTTTGGGCATGGGATCCCCCATAGCATGTTTTTGTTACTCAAAACCCAAGTTTTGGTCAATTATATTGTAAGACTCCACGAATTACAGGTGTAGAGTGCGAAGTCTAGGAAGAGTCATAGGGCTGTCCACCATAAAATATTGTAATTTAATGTAAAGCTATGTTGGGTTTTATAAATAGAGAGAGGCTCTAAGTGTAAATAAAAGGAAGGAGAGATAGAATAGCGAAGGCATGGTTCGAGGCTAGAGTTGAATCTGAAGTGTATTGGGTCATAGTAATAGGAAGAGGCTCTGCAACTAAGTGCGCAGAGGCCTAGTAGAGTCTGCAGCTGAGTGCACAGACCCTTGTAACTGAGTGCATAGGGCGGAGTCAGGTTTGTATTTAGGATTGAAAGTTAATAAATAAAAGTTTACTTTGTGCATCTATTCTTGAATCCATATTTTTATGTTATGCATTACTTTTACTCTGTTTATTTACTGCGTGAAATTGATAAATACTTGTATGAATGCTTATATACGAAAATAACCTAAGTAATCAGCTAACAGAGCCTAATTAAGGAAGACTTGGGTAAATAAAACAGGCCGCACTGCGGCTAGAATTGCATGAAGACATTATCATTTGGCGCGGGGTGCCCGCTAACGTGCATAGCACAATAAGTGCAAAGGTTGGACCTCGTACTAATCACCTGCTGTCAAACATCCCGAGGGTACAGAAACGTGGTTCTAGCACCCTCCCATACTACTTCAGGTGATACCTCAGTTTTCACTCCACAGACTATTGCCAAAAGGGACAGTAGTACCAGCATTTTCTTGGTAAATCAATTCTAAACCTGGGTCAAGCCCCACTAAGCCAAAAAATGGTTATGTTGCTGGGACTGGGATCTGCATAAGGGATGTCCGATATTATCCCACTCGAACCCAACAAAGAAGGAAATTGAAGAGTGGTTGGACAAGAATATTCATGAGTTCGTGACACAGGAAAACAGAACTCCGCAAGTATCTAAGGAAAATTGGTTGGAACACTATGTTTATACAAAGATCCATGAGATTTTCTTTGCAACCTTTCCTTCTGAGCTATATGAGTGGATTACAAAGTTAGCTGACAGTCAGGGAAGGTGTAGGCTCGAGAGACCGATAGTGTGGACTCTGGAATGAGTGCGCAGACAAGAAGCATGAGAAGATAAGACCGTGTGAGTTGTGGACCATTTGCTCGACCGGATAATAGGGGGATTTATCACTGAGTTTGCGGAAGACAATACCGTGAGCTACAGCAAGCCAGAATCATGGTTTCTCAAAGGACCGTGAGGTAAGTATATTAAATCTTGGAATACTTGGATTAAGATACTTTTGTGTGAAAAAACGGTCATGTAAATACATTAATGTTTGGGACTACGCGGAGCGGAAAGATCTACAAGAGTAGTGAAGAAATGGAAAACAGTCCCTTAATTACACCCTCGCGAGAGAGCGAGGAAGAGATCACTAAGGTATCTCTGAGAAGCATGGTCAGTTTAATAAGGCATCGCATTCTGTGGTTACCACCTCCACCCACACTGCCTCCCACTTCACCTCCCTTACCTCCATCTCCACCCACTCCACCTCCACCACCTCCACAGTTAAGTATGGTGAGTGCGATCAAATTGCAACTATTCAGAGGAGTACAGAATGAAGATTCAAACCAATTCTATTTTGTGGTAAGAGAAATATGGGAAGCACAAGGTGTCACAAACGATAATATTAAGAAGGCTACATTGGTGAGCACGTTGTAGGATTGTGCATTAACATGGTATATCAAGTACTCTAACGACCACCCAAATGCAAGGATATCAGAGATCCAAAACACGCTGAATAGGGAATTTAGCAGGCCATAGTTAGAAACACAATCAATCATCGAGTTTAAATAAATCACGATGCTCTCGAGCGAGACTCCCTAGGATCTGGATCAATGGTTGAAGAGTACGATCCGCGAAGCCAATATGAGATTGATAGATGGACAGCATCGCACATGGTTTGTAACATATCTAACACCACACTTGAGGATGGTGCTATCACAACAGAATCTTTCTACCGAGGCCGAAGCATTGGAAATGGAAATGAGGTTACACGAGACCTCGATACAAGACCCTAGGTTGGGAGTTCAACAAATCCACACGCAACTACATAATCTGTGTTTGGAAATGCAAAGTTGGAAGTAGGATAGGGCACCAGGGCCAGATGCGTGCGAGGAAGTATGGTGCATAAAATGCAAAGGCCAGGGCCATGACAAGGATCACTGTCCAGTGTTCGCGAACAACTTGGCAGAAGGAGGGCCAATGCCATTGAGACTGGAGGCATAGGCAAGGCCAAGTGTGGCACCCACTGTGTGGTGCACGATCTATCATATAGGAGGGAAACACATGACAGATGATTTTCATTTGTTGCAGAAATATACACAAACACCCCAACAACTGTTTTGTAATTTCTGCAGGTCGGTAGGCCACGATGAGTGCACTTGCCGCAATTATGAGATAATGATGGATCAGACCCCTGCCTATAGGATGCATACACAAATGTGAGCCCTCAACCCAGATGTGGGGATCGTGTGCACTGAATTTTAGGGGTGAGGTCGAGGACGAGGTGGAATGGGACATGGAAGGGGCCACAGACAATTTATTTGTTACAATTGTGTAGGACCAAGGCATTATGTCCCCGATTGTACTAAGTCGATGAGGATATATTGTTCGTATTATGATCATCTTGATCATGAAACAATAGATTATCCTACGTTGATCACAAGGATGTGCGAAAATTGGGTATTCAAGCCTCCCTTGACTTAAAATATACAAATGATGAGGTCTGAGCAATGCGAAGAGGACCCGAACATAAACGTGATGCTTAGAAGCGGTACAACCATGGTAGAGGATTCAGGGAAGCAGCCAAAGGAAAGTACATGGGTATGCAGGGCTCCTGCAAAGGAACCCAAGTTTGACTTAGAATGCGCAAAGGAGACATTCATGGAAGCTAAGAAGAGCTTCATCTAGGCCTCCACTTTAGGTAGTAAGGATCAGCTAGAGCTAGGAATGGATCCTTCAATGCTCACTACCTTTCTAGAGACATGCATGAAACTATTGCACGACAGCAAGGGAGTTAAAGGACTAAAGGAGCTGATCACCAAGTCTGCGGGGTCAAGAGAACCACACGTAGTCTGGAAATTGGGGAAGCATGCATTGTGCACTGGAAGGGAAATGAAGTTGACTACATAGATTGGTGAATTTGAAATGGATCACATAATCCTTGATCTAGGTTCAGACACAAAAGAATTACTGATGAAAACATGGGAATGCATGGGCAGGCCCGCATTACAATGGTCCCCTATTCAGTTACAAATGGTGAACCAACAAAATATTTTTCCCATGGGGAGGTTGCATGGAGTAACAGTTAATATCGAAGGCGCGAGCGCATAGGTAGATTTTGAAGTAATAGAGATTGTCAATGCCATCAATCCCTATCCCGCGCTATCAGGAACAGACTGGGCCACCGATATGAATGGAGTCATCAACCTGAAGAAGCACAAAATTATCTTTTATAAAAAGTCACTACATGTAGTAGTCCCACTGGACCCAGCCAAAGGAGCGCGCTACACATAACCAGTGTGTGACGATGATAGCGACAATGATCTTGATTGTATTTACAAGATAACTGCGTGAGACCAGGATTGGCTGAATCCGACTACAAATGGGAGGAACTCGTGGGAGCATGAAAGCTCCTGCACTTCGGATTCAGACGAAGAAGTAGAGCAATGCCAAAATTCGTTGCATGAAGTGACGACGCTAAATTGCAACATGATTGTTAGATCACTACGTTGCGTGACAACAGAGGCAGGAAAGTTGCCGACATATGATGGATTGATGGTAATGGATGAATTCTTGAGAAAATTTGAAAGTGCAATATAGGAACAGTAGCGGTTTGATGCATTAAAGTTGGTACTACATGCAACACCCGCACGATGGTGGGGTACACATCAAGGAAATTTTGAGGACTGGCGCAGATGCAGAAGGATGATGCGCGTATGATTTGGGAAACCGCAACTACGGTTAGAAGACAACTACGATGGAAGATATTACCCATGCATGCACCTCACGAAATGGACCAAGGTCTATGGGGAAGAACCACAGCCTGAATGGGTACACTTATTCTACCATACCCTAGATGTCATACCCATGAACTAGTATACTAAGATAGAAATCCAACATGGTACGGGCAAATGGGATGTCTTGCGCAAGGGATTTTTGCTAACACTCAAATTTGAAGACTGGCGGTCGAAAATGGTTTACGATGTGCTTCATGCAGTAAAAGCCACCATCTTCAAAATACCACAGGAGCCACTGGAAATTCTTCAACCAGTATGGACAACCCAATTAAGCAGTGACCTAGAATGTTATAATGTGCAGGTGGAGGAGGATGATGACGACCCCTGAAATATTAATATTCCAGAAACTGAAGGTTGTCATGAGGTTCAAGGACCATTAATTGAGGATCCCAACATCACCACGCTGCTAAAAGCAAATCCGGTAAACATTGGGACAGAAGCGGAGCTGAAATATGTGACGCTTGGGGACTATTAGGATGATGCTATGGTAGATAAGGTCAATGAGTTACTCCGCAAATACCAAGACTTTTTCCCGACCAAATTCATGGACTTAAAAGGGATCATTGTTGACTTAGGGATGATGAAGATCACCCTGAAACCGGATGTGAAGCTAGTTAAGTAGCGACCTTACCGCTTAAACCCAAAGTACAAAGAAAAGGTCCATGACAAATTAGACAAAATGCTCACAGCCATAATTATTGAACCAGTGGAAGAATCTGATTGGCTGAGTCCTATGGTAGTGTAGGAGAAAAAATAGAAAGGAGAAATAAGAATATGTGTGGACCTCAAGAAGCTTAACGATGCCTCTGTTCATGATCCATTCCCGACACCATTCACAGATGAAGTATTGGAGAATGGTGGCGGTTAGGAAGCCCACTCATTCACAATGGCTTATTGGGGTACCATTAGATCAAGATCGTACGAGAAGATAGTAGCAAATAAACCTTCACAATAGAATGGGGCTCCATTCAGTACACCATTATGCCCTTTGGACTAAAGAATGTGCCAGCAATATTTTCGCACATAGTGGTGTCACCATTCAAAGAATACATCCACAAGTTCTTGGAGGTATATCTGGATGATTGGACTATATTTGGATTAGTTAAACACCGTTTAGCGAACTTACGTTTGATGCTGGATACTTGCCGCTGACACCAGATTGCAATGAACCTTGAAAAGTGCACCTTCCCCATTCCCTTTGGAAAGTTGTTGGGCCATGTGTTCTACAAACAAGGCCTCATGGTGAACCCTCCAAAGATTGTTGTTATTCTGAATCTGGAAGCATCCCATAGTGTCAAACAATTATGCACTACTTTGTGGCACACTGGATACTATAGGAAGTTTATCAAGTGCTATGCCCAAATGACAGTGCCGATGGAAAAAATATTGAAGAAGGATGCTACATTTTGTTGGAATGATGATTGCATCAAAGGTTTGGATGTCCTCAAGGAGAAACTAGCATCCGCTTCCATCCTGGTCTTCCTAAAATAGGACATGGAGTTTCATGTACATGTTGATGGATCGTGTATTGTGTTCGGAGCCGTACTCACGCAAGAAGGTGCGGAAGACAGGGGTCACTTGATCGCGTTCGCGAGTGACATATTGTCCAAAGCTGAAAAGAGCTATTCTACTATCGAGCGCGAAGCGCTGGCAATGTTGTACGCGCTCCAAAAATACCGACACTATTTACTTGGCGAACATTTCAAGATGTATACCGATCATTCGACGTTAAAATACGTAGTGAACAAGCCTGTGTTGGGGGGGCACATTTGTAGATGTTTGTTACTGTTTCAAGAATATGACTTTGAGGTCATAGTCAAGCCTCGACGCTTAAATGTGGGATGAGACCACTTGTCACGAATTGAGACGGGCGAGGAACCAAAAAATTTGGAGGAGGGACTACCTGATGCACAAATCTTTGCAGTACGCGTCACGGATGGACACTTTGAAGATATAATCCAATTTCTAACAATAGGAACTATGCCAAAGGAGTACCCAATCCAACAGAAGAAGGAATTGGTGGTGTGTTCGGCGGACTTTTCTATCACCGTGGGGCACCTATACCAGATGGGCAACGATGAGATATCGTGAAGGTACGTAACTAAATTTGAACGAGATCAGATCCTCGTGGAAGCACATGGGGCCGCTACAGGAGGACACTATGCAGGATACATGACCGCACAAAAGAATCTTTGCGCAGGGCTATGGTGGTCAACCCTACACCAGGATTCGAAAGTGCACTGTAAGGCCTACAATATATGTTATAGGACGCGAAAACCATCATGCAGGGATGAGATGCCACTAAATCACCAAATGACACTACAACCATTTGAGAAATGGGCAATCGACTTTGTGGGCCCAATCAAACCTCAGGGAAAGACGGGTGCATGCTACACCATCACCGAGACGAAGTACTCGACAAGATGGGCAGAAGCACAACTGGCCAAAGACTGCAGGTCACTACGACTGTAAAGTTTTTGTTAGAAAACATGTTGACATGATTTGGTTGTTCAAAAATATTAATGAGAGATCACAAAACATATTTCATGAACGAAACCATCAGCGTGGTCATAGAAGAGTTCAAGGCTTATCACCAAAAAGGTACATCGTATCACCCACAGGTCAATGGAACAGTAGAAGCATTCAATAAAATACTAGAGATTGCATTGACCAAAGTATGTAATCCACAATGGAACAATTGGGATTTACACGTACCCACTATGTTATGGGCCTACAGGACAATGTGCAAGAAATTGACGGGACAGACACCATTCTGGTTGATTTATGGTACGGAAGCAGTCAGGTTGATGGAATAAATCATACCTAGTCTCTGAATAGCAATGCTCATAGGCATGATGGACTGTGAAGCTTTAGAAGAAAGGATTGCACAATTAGAAGAACTCGAGGAACAACGATTTCTAGCCAGATTTAACTAGCATGTACAAAAGCAGCGTGAAAAAGCTTGGCACGACCAACATATCAAATTGTGCACCTTCAAGGTAAATGATTTAGTGCTACTGTATGACAGCAAGTTCGAAAAATTTCTGGGAAAATTCAGAATGCACTAGTTGTACCATATGTGGTAAAAGTGGTCATTGACAGAGGCGTGGTCCAGCAAGTCAAACTCGATGGAGAACCATTCCCAGGCAAGGTCAATGACAACCACTTGAAACCCTACACAGGTGCGCGATCTCTCTAACAAATCAATCAAAGAACAGTCTTCAAGGCCCAAGGAGCCAAACAAGGGTGCGGGACTATAAAAAAAATCACCAGAAGTCAGTACCAAAGAAGAGACACGAGTCAAACGTGGATGATTCAAAAGCAGTAATGGAGTAGATCCAACAGACTACAACGCAGTGCACTAGCAGAGTGACTCAGGGCAAGTCACAATGATTGTGTTGGGGGCCTGTTGGGCATGGGATACCCCACAACATGTTTTTGGGACTCAAAGCCCATGTTTTGGTAAATTATATTGTAAGATTCCATGAATTGTGGGCATGGAGCACAAAGTCTAGGATGAGTCATAGGCCTATCCATCCTAAAATATTGTAATTTGACGTAAATTTGTGTCAGCCTACGAATGGTCCGTGAACCATGGGATTGTATAAATAGAGCGAGGCTCTAAGTGTAAAGAAAAGGAAGGAGAGATAGAATAACGAAGACATGGTTTGAGGCTATAGTTGAATATAAAGTGTACTGGGTCATAGTAGTAGGAAGAGGCTCTGTAGCTGAGTGTGCAGAGGGCTAGTAGAGTCCGTAGCTGAGTGCGTAGACCCCTGCAACTAAGTGTCCATGGTGGAGTTGGGTCTGTACTTGGGATTGAAAGTTATTAAAGAGAAGTTTACTCTGTGCATCTATTCTTGAATCTGTATTTTGATGTTATGCATTACTTTTACTCTATTTACTTACTGCACGCAATTGATAAATACTTGTATGAATTCTTATATATGAAAATAACCTAAGTAATCAGCTAACAGAGCCTAATTAAGGAAGAGTTGGGTAAATAACATGGGTTGTGTTGCGGCTAGAACTGTGCGAAGATAGTATCGCAGGGCACAGGGTGCCCACTGATGTGCATAGCACAATAACCGAAAAGTTTATACCCCATATCAATCACCTCCTATTAGACTTCCCTAGGGTGCGGAAACATGGTTCTATCACCCTCCCATATTACTTCTGGTGAGACCTGAGTCTGTGCTCCATAGACTATTGCAAAAAGGGCCAGTAGTACTAGGATTTGCTTGGCTAAATTAGTTCTGAACATAAATATTATTTTATTAGAGAATTGATTAACAATGGTGAAACTGTGTTATAGCATTACAGGTTGCAGGAACTATTTACAGTTATCTTCCCAAAGCCACTGGCTCATGAAAATTTTGTCTATCTAAGAGATTGTTGGCGAATTGTTAATAGTCGTAGTTGTGATTAAGCGGCAGTGTTGGAAAATTAATCCCAACCACCACAATTATGATACTAACAACAAGCATCCTTTGAAATTACAACAACAAATAAAAGACCATTTTTCCTTACAAGAATAGGTTTTTTGTTTGCAGGTTGAAGGACAAGGATTAAAAGAAATTTTGAGTGGGATTAAATGATCTGATAATGAGATCTTAGACAATTATTAATATATTACACACTCAGGTGCATGGATTTTGCTATATTACTTAGTGCAATGGATCGATAAGATTGCAGATAACATAGACAATGAAGTAGTTAAAGAAACATAATAGACAACACACATAACACAACAAGTTTAATCAGGAGTTCACCCAAAACTCTTGGGCTATGTCTCCTGGTCCAGCCTTCAATGGTGACCTCTCTATTATGTTGTCAAGAGTAACATTTTACAAAGTGTGAGCTCAAATTAAGTCTCAACACAACCGATACAAGAGTAGGAGATTTGCTTGAATCCCTCAAGCCTCTCTGAGTACACAAACTCTTTCTATCACTTTCTGTCTCTGTCTTCTCTTTGTCTCAGTATTGCCTGTCTCTGTCCATGTCATTCTGTGGCTTTGAATCCAATCGATGATGTCTATTCGTTTCACCTTCTTGAGCTCTCTGGCTCCTAGCCTCTGTCCACCCTAAACACCTTCTAAGTGCTAGTAATCATGCATAACATCTTTAGGGAAGTTGGCCACCTATTCTGCAATGGAAGGGACCATTGGGCCATTGAAATCCAAAAAATATTCATTCTCTCTTTACACAGAGAAATACATGTAAAACTGTGAAAATCCGCCAAGCTTCCATTTATCGGATTTGAAATATTATAGATTTTTCCTTATAACTCCCATCGGGTCCACCTTTATATTTCTTATCGCATCTCCACCATTGATTTGAGAGATCTAGATCCAATGATTGAGGTTCATTTCGGGCGACTCAAGTGTACTAGGGTTAACCACCTGAAAAGGGTGGTTTTCTCTCTCTGGTGCCTGGCCACGTGGCAACCAGTGTATGGGCTCGGGCGGAGCCCTTCCAAAATCACTTATTGTTTATGGCCCACCCAAAATATCGCTTGTTTTGGAACTGAAAACATATATATCTGCATGCATAAAGCTTTTCGGGTCTCGTTTATCCCTTTGACCTCACTTTCTTTGGTTTTAATTTATTTAACGAAAACATAAATTTAGAGAGAAAAAGCGTTGTTTCTGGATCTTTAAATATATCCAATATCATTCATAATTTTATTGGGTTCGGCTATTGTAGTCACAGTTGTTATCGGTCTGGCTCCTTTGCATAGCTCCGGCATGATATTGCGATGCGATTGATCACAATGACATATCGCATAGACCCCTAGGTCATTTGTAAGCGCTCCTTTGTAATTTCCAATTGTGATATCGTGAGTTAACCTGGGTCGTCAATCTGTGCACTTGATCAATGGTCCTCGTTGACCTTGCTAATCGCTATCGCAACATTTATATGGTCGCATCCGATAGCCTCCGCCTGCCTTTGCTAATTGTGATATGCCGATCGAATCTGGACCATTGATCGGCCAGATCTGACAACTCTGGTGCATTATTCCTTTGATCTCTGATAGGTTCTGTTTTTCTTGTTTTCTCTATGTTTTTCACTCCCGATAGTGTAATGCACCTTTTCTAAATATTTTCTACTTACAATAGTTTTTAACTATATGAAGACTTAGAGGGTTTTAGGATCCGTTTGGATCATGCCTTCCCACTGAAAAAGCTTTTGGACCATCAAAAGTTGGTTTTTAAGCATCAATCAAGTGAGGATACAGCTTCCTCACTTGTCCAATCTCTATCCATCTTGCACTGCTTGGTTTTGAACCCTTAAGTCCAATAAGGAGGTACTCAACATCTCCTCTATGTGTGGTTCTCACCTTCTTGTCCAGAACTATATCTTCCTACAAATGATTGAGATATTCAGGCAACATATCATCAATACAAGGCAACTGACTTTGTTCTTCGGGATCTTCAATCAATGAAGGTTCAAACAGTCTCAAGTTCTCATCATTAACTACTAAATAGATGTGCATGTAAGCTGGAAAATCAAGGCGAAAAGCGTTCTCACCAATTTTCTCAAGTATATTGAAAGGCCCATACCTTATTGGCTTTAGCTTTTTACCTTCACCTTGCATTCTGTCTTTACTAATGTATAACCAGACTTGATCACCAACTTGGAAGCTATGCTCAATTCGATGCTTATCATGCCTTGCCTTGTACTTGGTGTAGCTTCTTTCCAGTTGTTCCTGCACTGCCTGGTCAATTTCTTGGAACTGTTCAATGAACATGGTTTCTTTCTTCACATCACTGTGTTGATCAACTGCTATGTCTTTACTAAAGACAAAATTCAAGGGAAACCTTTGTGTAAAACCAAAACAATTCTCAAAAGGAGATCAGTGTGTAGAAGAGTGTTTAGCATGGTTGTAAGCATGTTGCACATAACATAAATGTTCATCCCAAACTTGGGATGCTTGCTGCAATAGCCCCTGAGCAACTGCATCACTGTCGTGTTTACCACCTCTATTGGCTTCAACTTTTTACCTTCACCTTGCATTCCGTCTTTACTAATGTATAACCAGACTTGATCACCAACTTGGAAGCTATGCTCAATTCGATGCTTATCATGCCTTGCCTTGTACTTGGTCTGGCTTCTTTCCAGTTGTTCATGCACTGCCTCGTCAATTTCTTGGATCTGTTCAATGAACATGGTTTCTTTGTTCACATCACTGTGTTGATCAATTGCTATGTCTTTACTAAAGACAAAATTCAAGGGAAACCTTGGTGTAAAACCAAAATAATTCTCAAAAGGAGATCAGTGTGTAGAAGAGTGTTTAGCATCATTGTAAGCATGTTGCACATAACATACATGTTCATCCCAAACTTGGGATGCTTGCTGCAATAGCCCCTGAGCAACTGCATCACTGTCTTGTTTACCACCTCTGTTTGGCCATCCTTTTGTGGATGAAATGCTATGCTCTTCTTCAATCTGGTGTCCATCAACTCCCGTAGAATTGACCAAAACTTCCCAACAAATCAGGAATCTCGATGAGAGACAATAGAAATGAGTAACCCAAAATGAACCCATACATGCTGGAACAACGACTTTGTTGTTTGTTCAGCTGTAATATGCTTGTTACAAGGTATTAAAATACACATTTTGTTGAACTTGTCCATAATAACATATAAATAATAATGACCTTTTCTAGATTTTGGCAATTCCCCAACAAATTCCATGGAAACACTTTCCCAAGGATGAGAAGAAACTAGAAGTGGAGTGTACAAGCCTAGTTTTCTATTGTTGGGCTTGTTTTTAGCACACATGGTACACCGTTTAATATATCTAGAAACTCTTTCATGCATTTTTTGCCAATAACAGAATCTTTGCAGTTATGCAACTGTTTTACTTACCCCAAAATGACCTGATATTAGAGAAGTATGTGCTTCTCATATTATATTAACTATTTCAATTTGAGGAATGCATAACTTTCCCAAATAATATAAGAGCTGGGCCTTAACATGATAATCCAATTCTTCTACTTGTTTTCCATGACTTAAAGTTGTGTATACATCTTTAAAATCTACATCTTGAGCATATTGTTCAATGTAGCTTTCATGCAATACTGAGTTATGCTTAAGTATAGTACATGAATTTATCATTGGTCTAGATAACATATCTGCATTGACCTTATTGTGTATGCCTTTCTTATATCTGATGACAAGATGAAACTGTTGTAGAAACCCCATCCACCTATAGTGTCTTGATTTGCTGAAATTTAGTTTGTGAGTGCAAATATTGAAGTGGTTGATGATCTATATGTATAATTGTTTCTTTGCCCAATAGGTAATGTTTCCACTTTTTCACACTCTGCACCTAATGCATACAATTCTTTATCATATGTGGGATAATTAACTACTGCAGAATTAAATTTCGCAGACTAATAACATATGGGTTTACCGTATCAACACTGCTCCCATGGCATTGTCATTGGCATCTGTTTCAATCTCAAATGATCTTCGAAGATCTGGCAATGCTAGTATTGGTGTTGTACTAATTTTTTCTTTCAAGGTGTCGAAGGCGTTTTGCTATTTGCGTCCCCACTGAAGCACCTTGTTCAATCCTATCAAAGCATGTAAGGGAGCTGCAATCAAGGAAAAGTTAGCAATAAGCTTTCTCCAATATTGTGTTGCTCCTAGGAAGCTCCTAACTTCTGTAGCAGATTTGGGTTTAGGCCAGTTCACAATGACTTCAACATTAGAGGGATCTATCTTCAATTCACCACCCCGTACAATATGACCCAAATAATTTAAATATGTTTTGCCAAATTCACATTTTGATAATTAACATAGATGTTGACACCTAATCCTCAACGGATGGGTGAACTGGACAGTCATCGAGAAGATGAACTGATCTGTCATACTTATGTATATAACTGATAGTTAGCTAATTAATAAATCAATAAGTCTTTTCTTCCGCTCATTCATTCTGGAGTTACCCTGGCCTAACATGGTATCAGAGCACAGGTCCCAGAAATAGTTGTAACTCCTGCTGTCCTGAGAGCTGCTCAGTCCTGAGCGCTACTCTGACATTGATTGTCTGCCTGAAACGTTAGTCTCTCTGAACGTTTGCAGTCTCCTGAGCGCTGCCTCTGTCCATAACTGCGCCCTAACGCTTCTCTCAGGTCTGCTCGACTGCCATTGTGACTACCGTTAGCGCCTGCTCTCAGACTTTCCGCTCTTTGTAATTTCTGAGAAACGCGCCTGCTCTCAGACTTTTCCGCGCATTTCATTTCCCCCATTTGTATGGCAAATATCACTGTGTAGGTATGCTTAGTCCAGCTCGGGGTCATGGAGTTATATTTGAGATTCCAGCAATTCATCTGATTTCATTCCCCCTTGCGATGGTGTCTTCATGAATCTTCATGCCTGCTTGTAGATCTGATAGGCTGCTGCATGAATTGATTACATAAATAAATACCAACTTGTCGGGTTTGATGCCCGCGCGTTGCATTTGATAATACAATCTCAGCGTTTTTTCCCAGAGGCCGTTTTTCACATAATCTATGATCGCCTCCCTCCATATGACAGCGTTGCTCCGTCTATTTTCGGGTATAATCGTTTGTGTAAATTGGTTTTGGTTGGCACAGGCCAAAACTTGTTTGGTGTTCTTCACTTTAGTCATATGCCGTTGTTTAACTGATGTAGCTACCTTACTCCACGGGACCGTTGTGATCATGCGGGCATAAAGTTTCTGCAGAGGATTTTCTGAGATTTGTTCCCATTTTTCCACGAGCTCCTGAGATTCAGTGTGTATGTTCCAACATCATTTCGATACCAATGAATGATGTGTCCATATTGTTGTTGCCCTGCCGCCATCTTTGCCTGTGCAGGGACTGCGAAAACAAAGTAGACGTGTGCCCGGTTTGCCACCATTCGAAAACCGCGAGCGTGCAGGTCTACTTGTCATGAATCACTTCGTTCTAAATTGTTTCAACCATCTCAAAACATTAAATGGTTTTGTTGCATTTTTGTCATGATGGGTCGTGCGTTGCAGATTCGTTGCCTTTTCAGTTTGTAAATTGCGAGAGGAATAGGAAGAGTTTGTTTAATAGGGGATTTGATAACAGTTAAGAGAGAGGGAGGTTTTAATTCAAATCGTTCTCTGCTAAGGTCTGGTCTAATTGCACTAGTTGAAGAAACTGCTCTCTTTCTTCACCTTGAAAACGTTTCCGCTCCTGCACGTCAATGTAATCCGGCGGACCCTCGGCCTCACCGCAGCGTTTTCTAAGTATTTATGACATGCAATTGGCCGGAATGGTACTGAAATATTAGGTCTTTGAGAAGGCTTATTCTATAGCGATGATATAGTGGATGTGAAAGTGGAACTAGAATTTTTTTCATTAGTTCTTTATATCATTTCTTCATTTCTTTGTGATCTGTGCATCGTTTTTGAGATTGTGGGGATTATTGAAGTGATATATTCCCTTGCGCATTTTTCAATGGCACAATATATTGATATATTGAAGTAATCCATTGCGCATTTTTACATAGTAGTATTGCAGTGATGTGTACAATGAAATGCGGATGCTTTTAGCAAATATTAGAGGGATTTAAAGGCTGTAAAGTGAGGATTTTTTTAGCAGAAGTAATTTTTATCAGCAAAATTATTTTTCTATCAGCAGAAATAATTTTCATTACAGTATGCATTCAAGAGAAAGAGGAAGATATTTCAGAGGCAGGGGGGGCAGACATTCTCAAGTAGAAAAGGCAGATCTGCATTGCATTCGCTGCAAACAAAATGGATCACATGATGCTTCTACATGCAAGCTACCATGGGAAAAGATTGAGCAGAGAAGAAATTAGCAGAAAGGTAAAACTGATGACACAGACAAAGGTAAAGCACCTGAATCTGCTCAGTATATTAAGGCACAATGTAACATTGGAGTAAATGAAGATTTGTTTAATGCTTCACTTGCTTCTTCGAAAAATGACTGGTTGCTTGATTCAGTAGCAACCTGTCATATGACTCATAGGAAATATTTTTTTGAGGATTTCACTGATAATGTTGATGGAGCAGTATACTTTGCAGATCAGTCAAAAATCAAGCCATCAGGGCTTGGCACAATCAGGCTTAAACTGCCTGGTCTTCCAGACTTTCTTCTGGATCATGTTCTATATCTCCCACAGCTCAAGAGAAACTTGTTGTCCTTGGTCCACATCCACGAGCAAGGTCACTCCATTCATATGTTTGATGGAAAGCTTGAGGTAAGAAAGGCATCTGACCACTCACTTGTCATGAGGGGTATAGAAGAAGAAAGACTTCTTAAACTGCAAGGATCCTCTGCTCATGCACAACATTTTTCATATATTTCTCATCATGAAGAAGGTACACTTCCATCAAGTTTATTATGGCATGCTAGATTTGGACATTTAAACTATGACAGTCTTCGCTTATTAAAGAAAAATGGTGTTGTTGGTTTGCCTACAATTCCTAGAAAACATAAGCAATGTGATGCTTGCATTCCAGGAAAGCATAGCAAATAGTCTTTTCATGATTCACATTCAAGAGCACATAGGAAACTTGAACTCATTCATTCAGATTTATGTGGTCCAATGCCTGTTCCTTCTGCAAATGGAAATAAGTATATCATGACATTTATTGATGATTACACCAGAATGTGTTGGGTTTATTTATTGAAGAACAAATCTGATGCTTTTCAAACATTCAAGAATTTTCATAAGTGGATTGAAAATGATGCACAATCTCATATTGGGTCTATTCGCACTGATAATGGAAAAGAATATACATCAAATGAATTTGAACACTATCTTCGCCAACATGGGATTAAACATCAAACAACTGTACCTTATAATCCCCAACAGAATGGTGTAGCAGAAAGAATGAATAGAACAATCTTGAATATGGTACGATCCATGCTTTTCTTCAAAAATGTAAAGACAATGTTTTGGGCTGATGTTGTTCTATGTGCTGCATATATAAAGAATAGATGTCCATCTAGTGCTATAAGAAACAAGACTCCTTATGATTTGTGGTATGGACATGTTCCTTCGGTAAAACATCTCAGGATCTTTGGTTCCACCTGTTATGCTTTAATACCAAAGGTACATAGAAACAAACTTGGTGCTAGAAGTCGTAAGTGTATCTTCCTGGGGTATTCAAACACATCTAAAGCATACCGCCTCTATGATGAAGTAAATAAAAAGTTTGTTTTATCTAGAGATCTCATTTTTCTTGAATCATCCAAATCTAACAGTGTTGCTGAGCGGCAACTTGATCGCTTGGATAGATTCACAAAACCGAAATCATTTCAAGAGTTTGATAATCATATTCCACATCTTGAAGGGGGGATTCCTATACTAGATCAACATGTGGAATCTTCTTCTGAAGAACAATCTCCCCTACATGACACTCCAACAACGGATGATGCTTTAAGTGATGTAATTGATAGAATTGGGAGACTCAATCTTGATTCAGACCCAACTCAATCAACAGAGCAGCCTGGACCATCTCGGAAAGGTCCCCCAAAGTGGCTGACAAAGACACTTGAAAGTGTTCATCCTGATGAAATTGGAAAAACAGGAACCAGAAATACAAACCGACAAGATGGAGGTGATGTAGATAACTCTAATTCACCTGTTGATATGGGTGTTACTTATGATTGTGAATTGAACTTGTCTACAGATTTTGAACCAACTTCCTTCAAAGAAGCTGCTTATCATGATGAATGGAAAGAAGTGATGCAGAAGGAGTATGATGCCCTCATAAATAATGGCACTTGGAAGCTGGTTGATCCTCCATTTGGAACCAAACCAATTGGCTGCAAGTGGGTCTACCAGAACAAATACAAAGCTGATGGCTCACTTGACAAGCACAAAGCTAGGCTTGTGGCAAAAGGTTTTGCACAGAAGGAAGGGGTCGATTATGAGGAAACTTTTGCCCCCACAGCAAAATGGGCCACCATCCGGACACTCTTTGCACTAGCTGCTCAGAACGGTTGGAAAGTCCATCAAATGGATGTAAAAAATGCATTCTTGAATGGAGATCTAAAAGAGAATGTTTTTATGTCCCAGCCTGAAGGATTTGCTGTGAAAGAACATGAACATAAATTATGCAAACTTGTGAAGTCCTTGTATGGCCTCAAACAAGCACCACGAGCCTGGTATGAAAAACTAACTAAGCATCTTCTGAAACTCAAATTCAATCATTTTGATCTTGATGATGAAACTTTATTTGTCAAGAAAGTTGGAAAAACAATTGTATATATTGTGTTATATGTAGATGATCTTTTAATGATAGGGAAGAATGAAAGCTATATTGCATCCATAAAGAAAGAATTAGGAAAATTTTTTGAAATGACTGATTTGGGCTATGTTCATTACTATCTTGGCATTGAAGTAACCCAACATCCAAAGTCCATATTTCTTTCTCAAAAGAAATACATTGGAGATTTGTTAAACAGATTTGGCATGACAGAGTGTAATCCTCTTTCTACTCCAATGGAACAAAACTTGAAGCTCACATCTATTGAAGGAAAGGAATTTGAGGATGCAACAAAGTATAGCCAACTTGTAGGAAGTCTCATCTACCTCACTACTACCAGACTAGACATTTCATTTGTTGTTGGAATCCTCTCCAGGTTTATGCAAAAGCCTTGTGAGGGACATTGGTCTGCTGCAAAAAGAGTTCTAAGGTACTTGAAGGGAACTCAAGACCTTGGAATCAAGTATACACAGGTGGACGACTTCAACTTGATTGGATACTCTGATTCAGACTTCGATGGAGACAAAGAAACTGGGGTATCTACTTCAGGATATGCTATGAGTCTTGGATCAGGAGTTGTCTCCTGGAGATCACGCAAACAATTAGTACCAGCAGATTCCACAACAGAAGTAGAATGTGTGGCAGCAGCTGAAGCAACGAAAGAAATTGTGTGGCTCAGGAAAATTCTTGAAGGTTTGCAGGTAAAACAAATACAATCAACTCCACTCATGATTGATAACACCTCTGCAATAAAGTTGGCCAAGAACCCAAAGTTCCATGATCGTACTAAGCACATCAATACTAAATATCATCTGATCCGACATCATGTTGAGGCCAAAACAATCCATCTCCGTCATTGTTCCACAAACGAACAAATTGCAGACATCTTCACCAAAGCGCTTGGAAGAGAAAAGCTTGAAAGATTCAGAATGATGCTTGGACTCACCACCATCCCTTCAGATTAAGGGGGGGAATGTTGACACCTAATCCTCAACGGATGGGTGAACTGGACAGTCATCGAGAAGATGAACTGATCCGTCATATTTATGTATATAACTGATAGTTAGCTAATGAATAAATGAATAAGTCTTTTCTTCCGCTCATTCATTCTGGAGTTACCCTGGCCTGACAATAGAGATTTTCTCTTTTCAAAACATCTAAAGTCTGATTTACATGCTTTAAATGTTTTTCCCATGTTTTACTGAAAACAAGAATGTCATCTAAATATACAATTACAGAATCATCAATAAAAGGCCTGAGTACATCATTCATAACTCTCATGAAAGTGGCATGAGAATTAGTTAAGCCAAAAGGCATAACCATCCATTCATACAATCCTGCCTTTGTTTTGAAAGCAGTCTTCCATGCATCTTGTTCTGCTACTCTGACCTGTTGATAGCTACTACCCAAATCCTACTTAGAAAAGTAAACTGCTTCTTTCAACTCATCTAATAGATCATCTATGTGAGGAAGAGGATAACGATTCTTGATCGTTATTTTAATCAATGCTCTGTAATCAATGCACATCCTCCATGAACCATATTTTTTTTCTCACCAACACAATTAGAGATCCACATGGTGGTGTGCTTGGCCTTATGAACCCTTTATCGAGCAACTCTTGTACCACCTTCTTGATCTCTGTATTCTCTAAAGTGGATAACGTGTACATTCCGATGTTATGCAATTGAGCATATTGCTGCAAATGAATATCATGTACTATTTCCCTTTTGGGTGGCATACCTTTAGGTTCTTGAAATAGGATATCATATTCTGAAACAATTTTATCTAAATCAGCATTCTTTTTAGCATCACAGCCTTCAAAAGCATTGGTTTTATTAGAGTTCTTTTCTTTTAAAACCATTAGTAAAAATTTCTTGCATGAATTTACAATTATTTTCATCTGCCTTGAGTTTATGAAAGTGTAGTTATTTTTGAGCTGATAAGCTCTTACAATATATTCTATTCCATCTTTTGTGAGTTGATACATATTTTCAGTTCTACAAAAAATGGATTTTCTATCATACAAGTAATGACTTCCTAAAACAATACCACATAAGTCCAAGGGAACTATATCTAACTCAACCTCATCTACAAAAGTTGACCCAATAGCAAACCTAAGTTTACATTATCTAGGCACTTGTAGCTTTGCTTGTCACATACCCAAACTAATGGATATGGCTTCTTGTGAGGTGTTGTTAGTAAGGATAGCTTCTTTACAATTGTTTCAGAAATCAAGTTTACTTGTGAACCTCTATCAAATAAAGTATCAATCTTTTGATGCGTGGAAATAACTCTAACATGAAAAAGCTCATTCCTTTTCCTTTCATTATCTTCATTATCAATAGATTGTGAAAAATTACATGTAGATGTTTCAGAAATTTTACCTTTTATACCTGTGGCTGTGATTGTTGTTTCATCACATGAGTCTGACCCCAAGTCTTTCTGAATAGCAGGAGGAGTCTTCTTCTTCTTACTACCGAACTTCTTGGGTTTCAACTCGGGATGCAAAGACTAGCAGTGTTCATCATCATGTCCATCCTTCTTTCAGTAAGTGGACAAAGGTTTGTCTTTCTGTATAGTGTTTGTCTTCCTCTCCTCCCATTTTTTCTTCTTATTTTGCTTGTTCTTGCTTGCAGTGGGTTTTGATGGTCCTCCAATCTCTGGGTTCACATTCCCTAAATAGTATAGAATAAAGGAACCAATAACTGTAGTAAAGAATTATATAATTCATTGAGACAACAACTCTTTATTTTTATTTCTGCATAAACCTTAGTACATTAACCTTGAATAAGACTCATGTGTTACAGTATAAGGGAACAAATAACCATAGACGTATACGAGTGTTTACTTATAAACTTAATTTAAGGAAGAAGTCTAGAACAATTTTTTATGTTACTCGTAACAGATATTAAAGGAAAGAAAACTATCTTTTACACCAGAATCCTTGCCCAAATACCTATATTGTGATGCGAATATTTCTCCACATATATAATAAATCTGGAAAGTCTAAAAGTAGTAATTACATTGAAATTCCATCATCTATTTTAAGTTAAGGATCACATAGACACATAAATTGGAGGTGACAAAATCCATCTTTGAATAAGCTAAATGATTAACTTCAATGAAACTGCATAGACAAGTTAGGGTCAAGTGCAACCCACATGCAGACCACACGTTTCTGACAAACATTAATACGAAACCATTTCCGAAGCAATCTCATAAATTGTCTCTATGAACATAGAAAATATAAGAATCCTAGTTCGAATTTTAACCACATGAACTCAAAAGAACCTGAAAAATTAAAAGATAATATCAATTTTTCGATAGGCTATGAAGGGTATTTAACTCTGGAACCAAAACAAGAGAAACTCAATTATGGTTTGGTGTTTTGTTGGAAGACAATTCCCAACACGAAAAGAAAATTGTAGAATGAACTAGCCGAAATGCAACCAGATTCCATCCATCAAATCACGATCGACATGATAGACGGTGGACAACCATTCACCTGCAAAGGAATAATATGGAAGTTGTACCTAGTGTTAGATGCCTGAGCTAGATGACAGTTGACTCCTCCAATGGCATTTAATGATTAAATGACCTAGGGAGGGGGGATAAAATATATAAAATCATTAACCTTAATCATCGAGATTATGTATGTGGTAAAGATATGGAATGATATGGAATTAATCATCATATCTGGTATATTATGTATGGTTTGGAAGTAATAAATGACCGTAAATAAAAAAATTGGTATTATTTGAATGCTTAAGTGTTACATTGAATAAATGAAATTTTAATCATTTAAAACATAAGTACACACATAAAAATAAAATCATTAAAATAAAATTAAATACTATCATTATAATATATATAAATTTAAAATTAATTGACTTGATTGATTAGATTTACAACATATATATATATATATATATATATATATATATATGATTAAAAAGTTTCATAAAGCATTAAAAATATGAATATATTAAATGATAAAGAATTTTCCAAATTAAAATTATATATATATATATATATATATATATATATATATATATATATATATATAATTTTAAATAAACTATTTCAAAATTATATATTCTCTTCTCAACAAAATAACATACAACATTTTATATTTGTTTCCTAGATTATGTGAGATGATTATATTATTTACATGAGGTTTGAATAGCTACACTTTGAGGGATATTGAGGCATTTTGACTTGCACCAATAGAGTGTTTAATCCTATATGCCCAGAATGTGTTCAGCGTTTTAATTACCACCATCAAGAACAAACAATACAATAGTTTTCTGTATTTTCTATTTGGGTTATAGGAATTATATTTTGATTTATGATTTTCATTTTATATATTATAGATTAGAAATTTTTGTCAATAACATAGTTTTGAAAATAATATATATAAGTTTGATATTATAGATTTCATATTTTTTTGTCAATAATAAAGTTTTAAAAATAATATATATATATATATATATAAAAGGTTTATTAAATATATTTAATAATGTGAACATTTTCATTGGTTTTCTTTCTTTTTTCTTTTTCCTTTTTTTTATGCATGGAAAAAAAAAAGAAAATTCAATTTACGATGGTAAATATTTATTTAGAACTTAAACACTAGAACAAATAAATAAGAAAATTGTAAGATTGGTTATTTAATAGGCAATAAAAAGATACTCAAATGTAAAAATGATTCAAGGTTACAAATTGTTTGAAGTACCAAAAGTGTTTTTGATAGTCCATAAATAATTCATAAAGAGGACTTTTTAAATATTTTTAATGAATAATTAATAAAAAGGTTTTTTAAGTGGTTTAATCATCAATGGATGTATAATGTGATGTAGTATATTAACTATAGCATATTAAACCTAATATTATATTAAAACTCTTTATACTATTTAGATACTTACATTTGTGGCTATCCCTTAATAAGGACAAATTGAATAGAATTCTCAAGCATTTAAAAAAATCTATCAATCTTTAAAAAAAATGGAATTAGTTAAGTTGTAATTTTTTTAATATGAAATGCTTAATAGTAGACATGGAATTAAATGATACAAAAAATTACACATTTAGAATATGTGATAAGTTGAGGTTTACAATAGATATAGATTGGTGAAATTCTTTATTTTCAACCTTATGATTGAGACCTTGGGTTTGAATTTTAATGGAAGAATGGTTTTTTTTATTTATTTCAATTATGTTTTCCATCTTTATATTATTAATTTTGAATCAATTTAAATTAATTAATATCATAAATTTATAAACCAAAATCCAACCATAATCAAATCAGAATAATAATAAACTTTTATTAGTTAATAAGAATTCAAAATTAGCATAAAATCTCTATAAAACCCACCGCAACCGCAAGTTGAAGTTGTTGCAACTAGGAGCGACGTCGGCTCAAAAGCTAACCAGCTAATTTTAAAATACCATGTATTTAAGAAATGCAAAGAAAGCTATAATTTATAACCTTCGTTTACGTGGGAATTTTATAAGGAATATCGTTGCGTGTAATATTTCTTCTCGCACTTTTATAACGATTCAACCGAAAATTTTACAAGGCAATGCCGAAGATGTTCAGTGATTGCTCATCATCAGCCAATGTTTTCAAGAATTTGGAAGCTCGAGAGTTGAACGGAAAAACCAAGGCTATGCCGCCAAATAAATTTCCAGAATATCATTTACAAGTATTCAAGAACATTTGCAAGCATGCAATAACCGACATGGTGATAGCGGGTGACATTATATTTGTTCTCTATACCAAATTTGATCTTATTCCATATCTACGAGATGCAGATGGAGAAATCTCACCTCTTACTGACCATGAAGGGAGCCCTGTAATAATGCGTTTTCGAAATATAGTGGACTTTGTCTGCTACAATAATTATAATGACTCATTGTTAATGGTTATTGGTGGGTTTCCTAAAATCATAAAGAGTACTTCAATCGCATTGATTAAAGCAGGACAAACTACAACGCAAGAAATATATTTTCCATCGGATACAATACATGATTGCGATTTTGATATTCCAAATTGCAGGGGAATGATGTATAATGAAAATGAAAGATTATTCACAATTTTCGAATTGAAAGAGTACTATCAATGTCTTGAACAGTAAGATTAATGGTTATTGGTGGGTTTCCTAAAATCATAAAGAGTACTATCAATGTCTTGAACATTGTCGCTGGAGAATGCCTGGCAAAAATTGAATCCGAGAGTTCCCACTGTTCTGAAATGAGAAAAAGGGCAATGGTCTGTATCACTGCATTGGCATATGATGAAAGTAGTCGTGAAATTTTCACTGGCAATGACTTTGGAATATGCTGCCGGTGGTCCAACAAAATTTTGGAAGACACTGGAGACATGTGAAATGAAGGAATCTTAACAATTTAGATTATTTTATTAATCTTATTAAACATTTTATTTAATTTTTAAATATGCATTCTTTTATTTTATTTAAGATTGTAAGAATTCATAGTTTAGCAATCAAATTCCATTATTGCAGTCTTAGAGTATTCATAGAAATATAGTTTATATATTATGTATAAAAAGTTTGTCTAAAATATTTTGGAATCTTGTTATTGGGCTTTCTAGTTTCTGTTAAATTTATGATAATTTAGATTTTCAACTTAGAATTTATCTATAAATAGTTTTAAATGAATCTGATAGTTTGGTTTTTAATGAATCTGATAGTTTGGTTTTTAACTTTTTGAAAAATTTTATTTATCTAATTATTTATATTCATAAATAAATTAGTTTTTAAGTAATGGGGGTTTTAAATGAATCTGATAGTTTGGTTTTTAATGAATCTGATAGTTTGGTTTTTAACTTTTTGAAAAATTTTATTTATCTAATTATTTATATTCATAAATAAATTAGTTTTATTTGAAATAACTAAATATTAATTTAGCAAAAATACCTTTTATCAATTGTTCGAATTGAAAGTCTCTTTATTTTAGATCAAATTCTAGTTTGTAAAATATATAATTTTTAAAAAAAAAATTGTGATTGTAAACCTTAAGAATATGAATAGGTATAAAAATTAATATAGAAGTTTGTGAACTTCACAATGTTTGTACTTTTCAACAGCTTGTAACCAGCAACATTCCTTATCCAATCCTGCTATGGGACCATGCTTGCCATTCTTGACCAATCTCTGCTCTATAGAATTACCAAGATTTTTTATTTTTTTTATATTTGTTATTGTGAGTTTCTCTAATTGACATTTCGTGAGTGTGGGGGGGCCTAAGCCACCAAATTCAGTCAAATTACAAATTTAGCATACCATCCGCTCTTCAAAATTTATCGTACTTTTTATTCAACGTGTTTTTGCAAAGTATTGTGGCTTAGGATTTGTAAAGCAAATTTCTCAACGAGGTTGTTAATAATCCTAAGCCTCAAGTTTCACGTGGCATCACAGTTTGCTTTTATTGGGACTTAAAAGGCATTGGAGAAAGTTCTTTTTAACAGTAAGAAATATCAATAGTAGCATCAAATACAATATTCACTAATTCTCACATACCTCAATTTAATGGGAAAAATTATGATTATTGCGATGTTACAATAAAGACTTTGTTTTCTTCTCAATATATTTGGGATTTGGTGGATACTGATTTTCAATAACCTACATACTCATCAACATACAATGCATTCACACAAGTAGAAAATGATTTTTTGGGCTATTACAATGAAGCCTTTGTTTTCTTTGGTGGAGAATGGTTTTCAAGAACCAACAGATGCAGCGACATACAATGGTTTGACACATGTAGAAAATGATTTATTGAGGGGCAACATGAAAAAGGATTCAAAATCCCTCTTCTACATAGAAACTGATTTATTGAGGGGCAACAAGAACAAGGATTCAAAAGCCCTCTTCTACATTTTTGAAGCAGTTCATGAAAGTATTATCCCAAGATTTGCATCAGTGAGAAAGTCCAAGAAACCTTGGGATACTCTCTAGACAACTTAGTAAGGCATGGAAAATATAAAGACAATAGAACCACAAATTCTAAGGAGAGATTTTCAAACAACTTATATGAAGGAGTTTGGGAATGTGTTGAAGCCCCGAAAATCGGGTCGACAACAAGGGAGATACCCGCTCGGTCTGGACCTTGGTTGGCAGCTCCTTATCCGTTTGGTATATCGAGTCCGACTGGGGATGATGGGACCAGTTTCCCAATCTAAGGGTGTGTGTGTGTGCAGAGTTGGATGATGCTGATCTAAGAGTTCTAATCTAAGCTACTTTAATCTAATTCTATGCTATTGTAATCTAATGAAAACAACACATCTAATCTATGCTAACCCGGGATGTATTTCTTCTATTATGCGATCTAAAGAGATTTCAAATAATAACTCGTAATAAAGATCATTCAGCTATCATAAGAATGGAAATCAATTAAGATGAACCACTTTGTATAAAAAGTTAGGCAAAACAATTGTGAACAACATATCGCATAATAAGTTATTCATATATCAAACATAAATAAATGACTCCACCGTACAAAAGTGCCAAATGGTAACTCAAACATTCAAGCAATAACATATAAACAACTAAAAACTGTATATCACTTTAAGAATATAAGCAGAAATGGTCAAGAGATAAAAGTACCATTTATGACTGGTGCTACTCATAAGCTTCAAGCAACAATGATTTATCCCTCCTTGTTCTAATATCTACCAAGAGTACAGAAGTGCAACATGAGTAGCAGATATAAAATGCAAACATCAATAAACCTTGATCCATTCATTCACCAAAACCTCCTCTGAGGGTGCAAAAGTGCATGTTCTGAGGACAAGTTTTTGACAAATTTCTGGACCCTTCTCTAAATGCATGAGAAGGGTTTAAATACTACTTCCTAATTCTAATAATAGTTTATTTACAAAATTTAGGATGCGGTTTTCAAATGACCGTCCTTTTTCTAATCTAATTTTTAAGTAAAAACAACATTCCAAATTAAGCTACTTCTGTATCTGGTCTTTAAAGCTACATGCATTAAGCATTGGTTTAAGGAGAGCCAGCTCGCTGACTTCTGCTTTGAGCTGGGCTGAGAAAACGGAATCTATGAGAGCTAGCACCACTTTTTCAGCCGCATTTATGATACATTTCACAGTCATCCACTGACTATGCGGCTTCACCAAGTATGCCCAGTAACATTCCCAATTTAACCTGTTTAGTGCTTGGATCGCTTTTCCCTTTTCTTGCGCCTTCTGCTTCCATTCTGCTTCTAGTCGTATACCCCGGGGTGGTCTCTGCGATTAAATTTGCTCTGTGCAAATTCTCATTTACACAGTCGATAAGGATGCTTTTTGTCGTGGCCGCTGTTTCTGCTACTTGTTCTGCCTCCCCGATTTGATCGTCCCATTTGTTGAAGAGAAACTCTTTATGATTCTCATTTATCCTGGGTGCGCCTGCTCTTTTTCCCTCGTCTTCATCCTGCCAAGCCAAGTACTCCGTCACTCGTTTGTCAATCTGATCAAAGTCACTTCGTAAGTCGACCACTTGATTGGTGATCTTATCACTCATTTCGCAATAATAATTCCACCGTGATATCTTTTGTCCCAACACTTCCTGTTGCTGCAGTAGTTGTTCATTCAAGACAATATATTCTGAAATAAACTCTGTAAGTTTAGGGTCGTCTCTGTGCATCTCTTGTACATCTTGCAACTGTTTTCCCTTTTTGTCCAAACTTCTTTGATAACCTATTTGCATTTGCTGGAAGTCTTCCTGCAACTTTTCAAGCTGTTTGTGTACCTCATTATTACTATTGGCTTGTTGCAATTGTAGTTGCAGTACCTGTATCTGATTTTCTTGCTCTTTCAACAATTGTTGTACTTCTGACGCTTTGTCAATAGTCACAGAGGCATACGCCCCTGCGATCTGAGATAGTTTGGTGAGATTTTCAGTCGGATTACTGGTAGGATCTTTCCATAGGACGTCTAATTGCTCAGCATCCTGAGAAAGTGTATTTTCTAACTTCCTCTTTTTTCTCTGTCTTCTTACAACTGCTTTATTTTGGGGACTATAAAATATGTCTAGAGGGCGAATTTCTTCTACATTCAGTAGAAGCTCAGAAGATGGAGTGATAGGAATATGCTCCGTTTCTATGACATTGCTGACTATGGTTGAGCCCACTTCTTGTGCTTCCTGTGTATTGCTCACAGGTGTTTTTGGGGCTTGTCCTTCAAGATTGATCAATTCGTTGAAGGTTTCCCATTCCTTATCTAATTATGTTGTGACAGGTGGTGCTTCAATGACGAGAGGGGGGACATCTCTTTGCGGGGAGGCGATAACCTGCTGTTGTGGAAGTTCCATTGATTGAGCGGTGTCTTTAGCTGACTCTTCGCTCCTATCTTGGTTGTTTTCAGATCTTTTAGAATGTTCAGGCATCTCTTGTACAGTCTTAGATTTAGATCCGGAAGTGCTTGAATTCCCACTGAGGCTAACGCTTGGAGTTGGTTCTCTAGCAGATAGTCGCAGCCTTTCTAGAGGAACACTGGCTAGTCTTCTTTCCCTCTATACCATGAATCTTTGGAGGTCATCCAGAGACAATTGCGATTGGGCTTCCCGCAAAATTTCCTAAAGTGAGCTTTTACTCTGAAATATATCATCAAATAAATCCTTTTTTCCAGCAAACACTTTTATCTTGACTGTCGTTGTGAAATCCTGGGCAACCTCATTTGTGTCAAATGGTCTTGCCGGGAATTTAAATAATTGTAGACACGTCATATTCTGTACTTCGGTGAACGCGTGACCTACATCGAACAACGAAAAGGCCCCACAAGCCACAGGAAACTGTGGCCATATGGCCTTCTTTTTGTCTTTTAGGTCTTTAGTTAGGCCGCCTTCTGAACAGGTTTGATATGCAATTTCTCGAGCCAGAAGTTTGTCAGGGATATACAAAGGTAGGACATGAGGGGGGACGGTGCTTCCAAATACTCTAATATAGGTGAACCATTCTTCTCTGAACCATCTTGCGATGGGGATGATATCTATCTGTGCCTCACGTGAGCACCTTGGTGGGTCTTTATCATACATCATTCTATACAAGGGTAAGATAAGCTCGTGACAAATCTGGTAGAAATGTGGAATGAACTGAGAATCCCATAACATCTTGTGATAAACATTGATGGGTAATGGGTCCTGAGTTGTCCATTTCCAATCCATAACGGGAAATTTAGACACATAACAAATAGAATCCATAACATATGCGGATAGGTAAAAAGGAGGATAGATCCTTTAAGACATAGATCTTTTAGACCGGTAATTGACAATAGCCATGAATAGGTTATCAGAAAAGATCTTGGCCCAATCTATAATAATGGCATTTGTGGCAGCATCTATTAATGGTAACCATTCAGATGAAAACTTATTGATATCTGGCATCCCAAATAATCTACAAAGCATGGCCGCAGCAAAACAATACGGAGAGGTGAGGGAACCAGTGCTGTACATACCGTTTTTGTCTTTCTTGAGCGGTTCATCTTTTCTGGACCAATCTTTGGTGGTCTCTGATAGGTTTGGGTTCTCCGCCACAAATTTTTTAATGAATTGTGCATTGTAAGTCGCCTGCGGTTCAGGAAGATGATACATGAGCTTTAAATCTTGTGCAGCGAATGACCCGATGAGCCCATGTCCTTGAATCTTGAACTGTCTGTTGTTCATTTCTGCGTTGTCAAGTATCCACTTGATCATATCCGTATATGGGAGAATTTTGGGCCTTGCTGCTATCCGATGAAGGAATGAGCACGCTAGTTCTTCTAAGGATGCTTCGGAAGAGCCCTATGAGTCTAAGACAGCGGTAACCTTCATTATTCTGGGGTTTTCTTCTTCAAGCAGTCTGTACATGCCTTCCCACGTCGATATCCCTGCATCTCTGTTACAAGTTGTGTCTGTATATAAAGGTGCCATTTCCTTCACCTCAGAGCCCTGAGATTTATTTTTCTTTCCCATTTCTTCCTGCGTATGGCTTTGTATCGTCCTTCGTTCTCCATTCCTGCAGCTCACAAGTGAAATGGAAATGACTGATCAAGAAAGGTGATGGGAGAGTCTTAAATGCAGCAGATATATCAAATATGCCACCTTACGTGAAGTAATTCTTTGCAAAAGCACGCGTCTACATTTTATTAATAGATGAAAACTAATTCCTTTATTATCATTAAAAGTGCATGATCTTGAGTCAGATTATGGTAAGTGGCTTTTCTTGAATAGCGTGCCCGAAAGATTCGTGATGGAGTGATTTTGCGATTTGGTTCGCAATCGTCGCAGATCTCGACATCGCATTATTGCACTATCGCGCTCTCGCACCGACTCACAAATATAACATTGCAGAGTTGATTTGGCGTAATATCGCAACCATCATTTTATCGCGATATTGCAACATTGCAGATCGCAGAGGTTTTATGCTTGCCAAATTTTGTCCAAAGCCCATTCCCTGCGATATACGATCTTGCGATCGGTGTTATCGCAACTCGGAAAATCTTGAAGTTTTTTCTTATTAGCATTACTTTATTGGGATGCGATATATTGCTTAGTACGAGAATCTTGAACATACCAGGATTATACCCAAATGGAGGTGCTTTTCTATCATTTTATGATGCGGCTTTTTTAAAGATTTTTTCCTTATCATAAACTTAGGTTTTAAAGTATTCAAAATATCTTCCTAAGCTTACGATGGTAACCTTATTTTGAAGAGAGGAAACTCTTGATTTTCCTAAATTTTAACTAAGGGTCTCCATTCATTTAGTATTTTGGACAACACTTAAATGAAAAAGGGGGGGGGGGGGGGGGTTGTTGCTGGCCACAACAATTGGCGATTCACTTGGGAAAACCAGTTATCTCTGATTTTCTACTGAACTTTTCAAATTTCCAAAAAAAAAAAAAAAAAAAATTAGAAAATTAAACTTTATTATAAAAATATAATGTGCATTATACTCCAAACTGTTAATGATATTTTGTTCCAACCTCTTTCTATTTTAATTATTTGCTTCCTCAGCTTGTCCTTGCATTTACATCAGCCATTACTTGATCTTGTAAAGATAAAATAAGGTCTTCCCTATGTACCAGTTTTTTAAATATGCTCATTTGTCGTAGGTAGAGCCTCTGCTGCCAGCAGGCATTCATAGCCTCGACAGGGTTACCTATTACCCTGTAATGATCTTTAATCCTGCTTAAGGTGATCTACAACTTTCAAAGAAAAACCCATATTGACGCTTTTTCCTTTTTTATTCTTAAAGAACAATGTCTTGGTTTGGTAGCCAAATTATGACACAGTCATTCACTTGATTTACACTTTTGCTGAACAAGTTGGCTCGTGATGAGACGCCTTGTCTTTTGATCTCAACAATCTTAAGTCGTTGCCCTGTTTTGGTGGACAGTAATGGAAAAGACAACAAGTTATAATATCTGTGATCATGATAAGCCAGCTCGTGATGAGACCTCTTATTCTTCAAGATATAGTGTATCCTTGGGTCGTTTCTCTAAATGCTGTGATTTTCTTTAGCAGGAAGGAAGTCATTTTTTCCTTAATAAAGCTCTGGACGACGATAATAGAGTTTTTGGAAATGGTTGTTCTACAGGGAATCCTCATTTTGTTATTGATACCTTTCATTGTACTAATATAAAACAATTTCTTCACTAAGATTGCTTTCATCAAATTTCTTGAAGTTGAAACTAGTATCATATCCGGGTTAAAGTTTTTAACTGTATCTATTAATAATAAAGATCAATTTTCCAAAAGATTTGCTATTTATACAAGCAGAAGTTCAAAATCTGATAGAGAAATGGTGTCTTTAGTAAATGTCAAATGCTCTTAACCACAACAAATTTTATTAGGGAGAAAAATATTTAAAGAAATGAGAGGTAACTATTCCCTTGGATTATGTATATGATAGGGATAATTTCTTCTCTCATTTTGCCTACCAATATTTAAAAATTAAATTATCCACCTAACAACCTAGCTAAACTACCCCTAATTCTATTCTAACTATACACAGAAAAATTGACTAGGTAAAATGATATTTCCAGTGAACCCATCTTTTCATTTTTATTCCTACACGTATGTACCTTTTAAACATGAGTGTTAAGAATAAGACTTTTCTTGGACTGTGAACATTGAATGTAGGATTAGAAAGTGTAACTTCAGTCGGAATTCCGCCTGAAATTTCTTTCTTATGAAATCTTCTTTCCAATTGGATACCTATTGGATCATAAAAATCAGGATGAATTTATGTTATGGATTTGTGATCATGTAATAGGAAAGATGACAAGCCAAGTTGTGAATATGATTTTTTAGTTTTTATGACCTGTAATCTACTATGCGTTAAAGTCAAGCTTTTAGCAATTTCTCGTAAAAGGAAAGTTTCCGCATATAAGTCACAAATAAATCAAAGAAGAATAGATGGAAATTTCTTGAAAGAGATTTATCAATTAACGTGAATTGCTGGCAAGTTTCCAAAAATACTTTCTTTCATTGATGATGTTTTGGATAACATAGAAGTTTCTTCTGAAAGGTTGATATTGATTGATCTTGGAATTGAAAAAGTTTTGTATTTCCTTGACACAATTTAGTTTTCCAAAATGGTAATACATCTCTCGAATGTTCTTTGATAAGGTGCTCAATATACCACAGTAATCTATCAAAAGTCTGAAAATTTAAAATACAATCCGATTTTATACAAAATGAGTGCAAGCGAAAAAGAATTTAATGATTATCTGTACAACTAATGTTACAGCACAATTGGGATTGACTTGAAATATCTTCTTTTTCACAAGAACTGGCCAGAATTATGGGATCCGAGTAATTTCGAATTACGTCTTGTGAATCAGAAAACAAGTTATGATTGGGAACAGGCATGGGGGTTTGCTCATGATATGAATCATAGATCGGGATATTGTTTTGGATAGTAAAATCATGCAAATGATCCGTCACTCTGGAATGAGGATCGACTGATATGATTCTTGAATTAGAATATCTCTCATTATCTGAGCTCTATTGAGTTACTTGAGATAAATCAACATCATCATCATCAAAGTAGCTATCATAAATGATTTTACAGGCTTCTCTAGATTTTTCTTTTTCATCCAATATTTTCAGAAAAGGAAGGTCAAGTCGTTCTTGTTTGTAAATGACCAAAGGATGTTCTATAGTTGCCTCTTTATCTTGAAAACCTAATGGTGATTCATTTGAATAATCCTCTATACTTTTTGAGGTATCATTAATACTGAGGGGGAAAAAATTATCATCACTAAATGCATCAGGATAAAGAGAAAAATGTGATTCTGAAACAATGCATTTGAAAATATCATCATGAAAAAATTCTTGTTCATCACATTCATTGTAGACATCGGGCTTTAGATCATACCTTTACGTGTTTGTATTTTCCGAAAGAGAATTAATTTGCTGTTCTAACCTTGGCATCTGCATTTCTTGACTTGTGATGATATTATCTAACCTTGTCTCCAAGTTGCTTTCTGGTTCCAAGGCATGCTTTCTTTCAACATTCTTGCTTTTGTCTTCTTGCATTAGAGCAGGCATGTTTCCTAAGCTTTGGGAAGTTTCTTCATCATGAGTGATTCACACATTCAAATTGGAATTTTCATTCCTATTAGAAGAAAATAAAACAAGACTTGGACTAATTTCTGATGGATCGGGCATAGGATGCAGGGAATGCTCAACATAATCTGAAGATTCTTCATTCATGAGTTCATTTTCAAGATCATGTTTTAGACAATCAAGATGAAATCGCATATTAAAATCCCTAACAGATTCATCTTCTTTTCGTAGCATCAAATACAATATTCACTAATAGTAGCATCAAATACAATATTCACTAATTCTCACATACCTCAATTTAATGGGAAAAATTATGATTATTGCGATGTTACAATAAAGACTTTGTTTTCTTCTCAATATACTTGGGATTTGGTGGATACTGATTTTCAATAACCAACATACTCATCAACATACAATGCATTCACACAAGTAGAAAATGATTTTTTGGGCTATTACAATGAAGGCTTTGTTTTCTTTGGTGGAGAATGGTTTTCAAGAACCAATAGATGCAGCGACATACAATGGCTTGACACATGTAGAAAATGATTTATTGAGGGGCAACATGAAAAAGGATTCAAAATCCCTCTTCTACATAGAAACTGATTTATTGAGGGGCAACAAGAACAAGGATTCAAAAGCCTTCTTCTGCATTTTTGAAGCAGTTCATGAAAGTATTGTCCCAAGATTTGCATCAGTGAGAAAGTCCAAGAAACCATGGGATATTGTCCATCCAGACTTATGTGGACCAACGCAGACACCATCAATTGGTGGCAGCTATTATTTTTTGAATTTCGTAGATGATTTTACAAGGAAGACATGGGTCTACCTCTTATGGAAGAAAAGTGAAGTGTTTGAACGCTTCCACCAATAGAAAGCTCTTGTTGAAAAAAAAAGTGAACACTACATTGAACTTTTGGGGACTAACAGAGGTGGTGAATACATCCCAAATGACTTCCTTTGTTTTTGTAGGGAGCATGGAATTCACAAGAAATTTCCAACAAGGTATACACCTCAACAAAATGGTGTCACGGAAAGGATGAATAGGACTATAATGGAAATCGAAAGGAGTATGTTGAAGGAAAAGAATTTTCCAAATGACTATTGGGCTAAAGTTGTCATTTGTGAAGCATATATCATTAATAGGTGTCCAACCAAAAGTTTCAACAATATGGTTCCTGAAGAGGCATAGAGTGGAAGAAAGAATGGTGTCAATCACATGAGAGTGTTCGGAGGTGTGGCTTATGCACATGTCCCGGATGATGTAAGAAGTTGGATAGCAAGGGGGAGAAATGCATATTTGTTGGATATAGTTATGAATCAAAAGCATACAAGCTCTACAATCCATTAAATAAGGTCATAATCAGTAGAGATGTGTAGTTCATAGAAGAGGAAGCATGGGATGGAAGTTTCGAGAAGAAAATCAATGTGAAAACATGTATACCACGTGAAGAAAAATTGAAATTGACCGTAATTCCTCAACTAAGTAGTCACTAAGTGACACTATCAACAAATAATAGGACAGTGTCACATAGGCAAGAAAGTACTACTCCAAACACACCGCAAAGAACTGCAACACCATTTACCTCTATAACAACATCAAGTGACATGGTAATTCCATCTTCTGCAAGCATAAGAAGACAAAATTTCATAAATTTAAGTGAAATTTATGAGAAAGTGATGTTGATACTAGTGCAATTCTAAATTCCTTATTTTCATTGTTTTTTCATGTAGATTACCCAATCCATTTTGAGGGTGCGGTCAAAGACAAAAAATGGATCATAGAAATGGATGAAGAAATACAAGCAATAGAAAAGAATAATACATGGGGGTTAGTGGAACTTTCGCATGGAAAAGAAGTTGTTGGAGTGAAGTGGGTCTATAATACTAAGAGAAACATTGAAGGAAATATTGAAAGCCATAAAGCAAGGCTAGTTGTCAAAGGATACAAGCAACAACATGGAAGAAATTATGTGGAGACATTTGCGCCAGTTGCAAGGATGGAGACAATTCGTATATTGTTGTCAATTGTCACGCAACATAAGTGGTAAGTGTATCAAGCAGATGTAAAATCAACAGTCTTGAATGGAGTGTTGAAAGAGGAAGTATATGTTGCACAACCATCTGGCTATGAGGTAGAAGAACAAGAAGACAAGGTGTGTAGGCTGAGGAAAGCTCTTTATGGGCTGAAGCAAGCACTACGTGCATGGTATGTCAGAATAAACACTTAATTGATGGAGAATGGATTTCACAAATGTGATGGAGAACCTACTCTCTACATCAAAGAGAGTGATTCTAAGCTTATTATTGTTGCTTTATATGTAAATGATTTGATTTTTACAGGGAGTGACGATTTCCTCATTTTTTATTTCAAAGAAGTCATGAAAAGTGAGTTTGAAATGACTGACTTGGGGTTGTTAATGTATTATTTGGGCATATAAGTGAAGCAAAAAAACAAATGGTATTTTTATTTCTCAAATAAGGTATGTAGTGGTGATTTTGGAGACATTTAATATACAATCCTGCACCAACTCCAACTGTCATGGGGTTGAAGTTGAGCAAAGAAGATTGCAACAACAATGTCAATTTGACATTATACAAAAGTATGGTGGGAATCTTGATGTATTTGATGACAAGTAGTTCGGATATAATGTATGCACAATGTGTATAGGCTAAGGAAATCTCTTTATGGGTTGAAGAAAGCACTACGTGCATGGTATGTCATAATAAACACTTAATTGACGGACAATGGATTTCACAAATGTGATGGAGAACCTACTCTCTACATCAAAGAGAGTGATGGTAAGCTTATTATTGTTGTTTTATATGTAAATGATTTGATTTTTACAGGGAGTGACGATTTCCTCATTTTTGATGTTATGAAACCAGCTCAAGAAAAGATAGAAAAGATAGATCAACGCCTTAGAATTCAGCCTCTTCGAGGGGGCAACCTACTTTAAACTACATAAATGAACAATTCTTGGATGATTCAAATGACGAAACCTCCTTTATATATATAGGAGTCTAAGGAGTCACAATATAACCCAGCCGACCTAACAATAATAATATAAAGCCACAAAAATAACAATAGAGGGATTCTGTTGGGTCCCTATAATACTAGTGATTACCCCATTACTATTGTAGTTATACCCCTTATTTATATTGATGTACCCATGTAGTGCCCATATTGTTACTATTGTGCCACATAGAAGCCCACTATTGTTATTGTTGTGCCCTACAATATTATTGTTATGTAGGCTTTGATTGTATTGGGACCACTTAGACTCCTATATATAGAAAGGAGGTATTTTCATTTGTATCATCGAAGAATTGTTCATTTATGTAATGTAAAGGAGGTTGCCCCCTCGAAGAGGCTGAATTCTAAGTCGTGGATCTCTCTTTTCTATCTTTTTGTGAGCTGGTTTCATAACATTTGGTATCAGAGCTTTGGATTCTAGGGTTTCGCTGCTCCAAACAGGTCATCGTGGCATTTTCGCTATAACTTTTTTTCTGTGACGTTTCAGAAGTCGCAAAAAAAAACCCATTTGAGAAGAATTGGCGCTGAACCTTGGGTCCGCATTTCAGAACTTTTCGCGCGATATTTTCGGAGATATTATTTGAGGAAGTTGGTCTTTTTGCAGACTCCTGAATTACATTCAAAACAGGTGACCTGGGGAAAATCGTCATAACTCTCTCTCTGAGGATTGGATTGAAATTTCGTAAAAAGGTACACAAAGAAGACGGACTGTAGTTTCTTGTGGGTGAGTTTCAGATTCAAATGTTGAAACAGTGACTCGTGGCACGTCGTACAAGTTCGCTCTACTGAACCAGTCTAAAAGCAAGTCACTGTGAGAGATTTCACATAACTCTTCCTTGGAGAATCCAATTTGGCTCAGACTTGTGGCATTGGAAAGAGGACACAGAAGGCTACTTCAGATAGCAATTTCAGAACTGGATGATCCGAAATCACAGAGATACATCAGATTCAATATCAGGCTTCTATAAAGTGAAAAAAGGTGTGTAGTTTTTTTTTTAAATTTTTGTGTAAGCTTGGTTTAACGGAATTCAAAGGGCATAGTAAAGCATTATTATCGGTAACTGATGCCCCGAGGAAAGAAAATGCAAACACCTAGTAAGGAACCTGAAAGCTCTAGCATGACTCATGAAGAAGAGGAAGAAATGCTACATGATATATCAAAATTACAAGAACAAGTGCAACAAATGTCATGCTCACAAAAGCTAACAGAAGCTAAGCTAAGTGGCGTGGAATCTAAGGTAAATGGCGTGGAATCTAAGATAAAGGGAATGGAAGCTAAGATGGATGGCATGGAAGCTAAGATTGACGCTAAAATTGATGGCATGGAAGCTAAGATTGACGCTAAAATTGATGGCATAGATGATAAGATGGATGAATTGAAGAAGTTGCTACAAGAAAGGGTCACTAATGGTGAAAAGGTAGTAAAGGAAACTCATGATGAGAATAAAAGAAATGTTAATCATGATTCCATAGACTCTAATGTTGGATCGAAGACTCACCATGTTCCAAAAATCGATGTGAGGAAGTTTGATGGCAAGGATCCCGCCACATGGATATTACAGATGGAGCAATTCTTCGATCTCAATAATGTGCAAAACACACAAAAGGTACGTATGGCAACTTTATATTTGGAACCAAATCAGTTTGTATGGTATCAATGGCTTTGTTCTCGTAAACAATTTATCACTTGGGCAATTTTTACGGAAGAATTGATAGCACATTATGAGGATACAAAAAGCAACACTTTTTTTAGCCAATTGATGAATCTCAAACAAAAGGGTTCAATAATGGAGCACATTGAGGAGTTCCAAAAATTGAACATAAGGATAAAAGATATTCCAGAGGAGCATAGGATTGATGTGTTCATAGGGTCTTTAAAGGATAATATCCAACATGATGTGCGCCTTTGGGAACCTGATTCATTAGAGAAGGCATTCAGGTTAGCAAGAAAAATGGAAAGCAAAATTATGGCAACTAGGAAGCATACCATTCACAACTATAAAGATGGAAGTGTTGTTGCCCATAGTCTTCCACAACCTACAAGGTTGACACCGCAACAATTGGAAGAAAAAAGAGCAAAAGGGCTTTGTTACAATTGTGATAGCAAATACACAAAAGGTCATAAGTGTGCTGAGAAGAAATTATTCTACATAGATTGTGAAGAGGAAGAAGAAAAGGAGCAAGAAAGGTCAAAAGAAGAGGATATATTCCAGGAACAGAGCCTATATGAAGAACAAATAAATCCGACCATATCTTGTAATGCATTGGCAGGAATTACCACTCCTCAAACCATCAAGATAGAAGGACAAATCAAGAAGAAAAAGGTGATAGTGTTGATTGATTCAGGAAGCACCCACAATTTTATTCATTGTAGGGTAGCAAAAGAATTGAATTGCTTCCTATATCCAGCACCAGAGTGTCAAGTGATGATTGCAAATGGAGGAACAATAAATTGCTCTGGAAAGTGCCATAATATCAAGCTATCCATGGGAGATTATGTATTGACTAGCCCAATGCTTTCCATTCCAATGGGAGGTGCTGATGTTGTACTAGGAGTCCAATGGCTACAATCCTTGGGTACAATAGCTTTTAATTTTCAAGAACTTTTCATGAAATTTTCTGTGGAAGGAAAGGAAGTTGAATTAAGGGGTATTGCAGGGAAACCAGGAAAGATAATCAGCTCTAATGGTATGACAAAGCTTCTAAAAAAGGAGCAAAGGGGTGTAATTGCACAATTATGTTCGCTAGATGTTTCCACATTAGAATCATCTATTTCTCCAGATCTCCAAAAAGTCCTGGACAATCATTCCAAGGTATTTGAGACTCCCAAAGGTCTCCCACCTATGCGTGATCATGATCATGCTATTCATCTGATTCCAGGAAGTGTTCCTCCAAACATCAGGCCGTACAGATATCCCTATGTCCAAAAAAGTGAAATTGAACGTATGGTTGCAGAAATGCTAGAGGCTGGTATAATTCAACCGAGTCAAAGTTCTTTCTCTGCTCCAGTAGTATTGGTGCACAAGAAGGATGGATCATGGCGCATGTGTCCGGATTATAGGGAGCTCAACAAGCTCACTATTAAAGATAAGTTCCCCATTCCTGTCATTGATGAATTACTGGATGAATTGCATGGATCAATTTACTTCACCAAGTTGGATCTTCGTTCAGGATATCATCAAATCAGAATGAAGATTGAAGACATTCCGAAAACAGCATTTAGAACTCATGAGGGTCATTATGAATTTTTGGTCATGCCTTTTGGCCTTACCAATGCACCTTCAACATTTCAAGGTTTGATGAATTCAATTTTCAAACCATTCCTTAGAAAATTTGTGTTAGTATTTTTTGATGATATACTTATCTACAGCAAGTCTTGGAAGGATCATGTTGAACATGTCGACAGGGTGCTACAACTATTGGAAGAGAAACAATTATATGCCAAAAGATCCAAATGTTTCTTTGGAGTCCAGGAGGTGGAATATTTGGGTCATATTGTATCTCATGAAGGAGTCAAGGTAGACCCTACCAAAATTAAAGCCATTAAGGAATGGAAAATCCCCACATCCATCAAGCATTTGCGCGGATTTCTTGGGTTGACAGGGTATTATCGCAAGTTTGTTAAGAATTATGGGAGAATAGCGGCACCTCTAACGACATTATTGAAGAAAGATGCATTTTCATGGACTCCGGAAGCAACAAAGGCCTTTGAACATCTTAAAGAGGCAATGTGCCAAGCACCGGTCTTAGCTACACCGGACTTCACAAAAACCTTTACTGTGGAATGTGATGCTTCAGGAAATGGAATTGGTGCTGTTCTAATGCAAGATGAAAGACCCATTGCCTTTGAAAGTCGTCCAATCAAGGGAAAGTTTCTAAGAAAAGCTATTTATGAGAAGGAAATGTTGGCAATACTCCATGCACTTAAGAAATGGCGACCCTACCTAATGGGAAGACACTTCAAGGTAAAAACAGATCATGATAGCCTTAAATACTTTTTAGAACAAAGATTATCCTCTGAAGAGCAACAAAAGTGGGTCACAAAGATGTTGGGTTATGACTTTGAAATCATCTACAAAAAAGGGAAGCAAAATGTGGTGGCAGATGCACTCTCAAGGAAGGATGAGGATGTGGAAGCATTGTTGTGCGCTATTTCTATCATCCAACCAGATTGGATAAATGAAGCAAGGAAGGAATGGAAGAATGACGAAGAAGTATGGGCACTTATTCGAAAGCTACAACAAGATTCCAGTACGTCTGATACATTTAGCTGGAAAAATGATTCGTTATGGTACAAAGATCGCTTATACCTCTGTAAGAATTCCCAGCTAAAACAAAAGATTCTTATGGAATTGCACACTTCTCCCTTAGGAGGGCACTCAGGATTTTTAAAAACTTACCACAGGGTGAAGAAGGAATTTTTTTGGGATGGACTTAAATCAGATATTCATAAGTTTGTGGCAGAATGTTTGGTTTGCCAGCAAAATAAAGTTGAAACAATTAAGACACCGGGTCTATTACAACCTTTACCCATTCCAAGCCAACGTTGGGAGGAGGTATCAATGGATTTTATCACAGGTTTACCCAAGTCTGAGGGAAAGAGTGTCATCATGGTGGTAGTTGACAGACTTACCAAGTATGCACACTTTTGTGCATTATCACATCCATTTAAAGCCAGTACAGTTTCTACTGCATTTATGGAAACAATTCAAAAGCTACATGGAAACCCAAAGATTATTGTAAGTGACAGAGATCCCATTTTCACTGGAAATTTTTGGACAGAATTATTTTCTTGTCTTGGTACTCAGTTAGCTCATAGCTCATCTTATCATCCTCAATCTGATGGGCAAACTGAGATAGTAAACAAATGTTTGGAAGGATATCTTCGTTGCTTTGTATCTGATAAACAGACACAATGGGTCAAATGGTTGCCTCTGGCTGAATGGTGGTATAACACTTCCTTTCATACAGCAACAAAAATGACCCCATTTATGGCACTTTATGGGTATCAACCACCATCCATCACATCATATTTAAGAGAAAATTCTAAGGTTCAGGCAGTGGAACATCACATCGAACATCAACAACAAGTCCTCCAACTCTTAAAGGATAACCTTGTGTTGGCACAGAATAGAATGAAACAACAGGCAGATCAACATCGCAGTGAAAGAAGTTTTGATGTAGGTGATTGGGTATTCCTACGGCTACAACCATATAAGCAAATGTCCCTCAAGCAAGCTAAGAAGGATAATAAATTATCACCAAAGTATTATGGTCCGTACAAGGTGTTGCAAAAGATTGGTACTATGGCATACAAATTGGAGCTTCCTGCAGCTTCTCGATTGCACCCAGTTTTCCATGTTTCATGCTTAAAGAAGGTTATAGGCGACAAGCTCCCAGTTCAAACAATATTGCCAGAACTTGACGAAGAAGGAAAAATTATATTGGAACCGGAAGCAGTTATAGAAACAAGAACTCGACAGCTACGAAATCGATCAATTTCAGAGTACCTTATCAAGTGGAAGAACTTATCCACTGAAGATTCCACATGGGAGGACGAGAATTTTATGCAGAAGTATCCTGAACTACTCAAGCGTTGAGGACAACACTTTTTTGAAGGAGAGGGGCATGTTGGGTCCCTATAATACTAGTGATTACCCCATTACTATTGTAGTTATACCCCTTATTTATATTGATGTACCCATGTAGTGCCCATATTGTTACTATTGTGCCACATAGAAGCCCACTATTGTTATTGTTGTGCCCTACAATATTATTGTTATGTAGGCTTTGATTGTATTGGGACCACTTAGACTCCTATATATAGAAAGGAGGTATTTTCATTTGTATCATCGAAGAATTGTTCATTTATGTAATGTAAAGGAGGTTGCCCCCTCGAAGAGGCTGAATTCTAAGTCGTGGATCTCTCTTTTCTATCTTTTTGTGAGCTGGTTTCATAACAGATTCTATGGGGCACAATAATAACAATATGGGAATAATAGGGGCACAACAATATTAATAAGGGATGCAACTACAATATTAATGGGGTAATCACTAGTATTATAGGGACCCAACATGCCCCTCTCCTTCAAAAAAGTGTTGTCCTCAATGCTTGAGTAGTTATGGATGCTTTTGTATAAAATTCTCCTCCTCCCATGTGGAATCCTCAGTGGATAAGTTCTTCCACTTGATAAGATACTCCGAAATTGATCGATTTCGTAGCTGTCGAGTTCTTGTTTTTGTGACTGCTTCCGGTTCCAATATAATTTCTCCTTCCTCATCAAGTTCTGGCAATATTGTTTAAACTGGGAGCTTGTCGCCTATAACCTTCTTTAAACATGAAACATGGAAAACTGGGTGCAATCGAGAAGTTGCAGGAAGCTCCAATTTGTATGCCATAGTACCAATCTTTTGCAACACCTTGTACGGACCATCATACTTTGGTGATAATTTATTATCCTTCTTAGCTTGCTTGAGGGACATTTGCTTATATGGTTGTCGCCGTAGGAATACCCAATCACCTACATCAAAAGTTCTTTCGCTACGATGTTGATCTCCCTATTGTTTCATTCTATTTTGTGCCAACACAAGGTTATCCTTTAAGAGTTGGAGGACTTCTTATTGATGTTCGATGTGATGTTCCACTGCTTGAACCTTATAATTTTCTCTTAAATATGATGTGATTGACGGTGGCTGATATCCATAAAGTGCCATAAAAGGGGTCATTTTTGTTGTTGTATGGAAGGAAGTGTTATACTACCTTTCAGCTAGAGGCGACCATTTGACCCATTGTGTCTGTTTATCAGATACAAAGCAACGAAGATATCCTTCCAAACATTTGTTTACTATCTCAATTTGCCCATCAGATTGAGGATGATAAGATGAGCTATGAGCTAACTGAGTACCAAGATAAGAAAATAATTATGTCCAAAAATTTCCAGTGAAAAGGGGATCTCTGTCACTTAAAATAATCTTTGGGTTTCCATGTATCTTTTGAATTGTTTCCATAAATGCAGTAGATATTGTACTCGCTTTAAATGGATGTGATAATGCACAAAAGTGTGCATACTTGGTAAGTCTGTCAACTAACACCATGATGACACTCTTTCCCAACGTTGGCTTGGAATGGATAAAGGTTGTAATAGACCCAGGGTCTTAATTGTTTCAACTTTATTTTGTTGGCAAACCAAACATTCCGCCACAAACTTTTGAATATCCAATTTAAGGCCATCCCAAAAAATTTCCTTCTTAAACCTGTGGTAAGTTTTTAAAAATCTTGAGTACCCTCCTAAGGGAGAAGTGTGCAATTCCATAAGAATCTTTTGTTTTAGTTGGGAATTCTTACAGAGGTATAAGCGATCTTTGTACCATAAAGAATCATTTTTTCAGATAAATGTATCAGCTGTATTGCAATCTTGTTGTAACTTTCGAATAAGTTCCCACACTTCTTCGTCATTCTTCCATTCCTCCCTTGCTTCATTTATCCAGTCTGGTTAGGTAATAGAAATGGCGCACAACAATGCTTCCACGTCCTCATCCTTTCTTGAGAGTGCATCTGCCACCACTGTTTGCTTCCCTTTTTTGTAGATGATTTCAAAGTCATAACCCAACATCTTTCTGACCCACTTTTGTTGCTCTTCAGAGGATAATATTTGTTCTAAAAAGTATTTAAGGCTATCATGATCTGTTTTTACCTTGAAGTATCTTCCCATTATGTAGGGTCGCCATTTCTTAAGTGCATGGAGTATTGCCAACATTTCCTTCTCATAAATAGCTTTGTGTAAAAACATTCCCTTGATTGGAAGACTTTTAAAAGCAATGGGTCTTTCATCTTGAATTAAAATAGCACCAATTCCATTTCCTGAAGCATCACATTCCACAATAAAGGTTTTTGTGAAGTCTGGTGTAGCTAAGACCGGTGCTTGGCACATTGCCTCTTTAAGATGTTCGAAGGCCTTTGTTGCTTCTGGAGTCCATGAAAATGCATCTTTCTTCAATAACGTTGTTAGAGGTGCTGCTATTCTCCCATAATTACTAACAAACTTGCGATAATACCCTGTCAACCCGAGAAATCCTCGCAGATGCTTTATGGATGTGGGGATTTTCCATTGCTTAATGTCTTTAATTTTTCTAGGGTCTACCTTAACTCCTTCATGAGATACAATATGACCCAGATATTCCACCTCTTGTACTCCAAAGAAACATTTGGATCTTTTTGCATATAATTGTTTCTCCTCCAATAGTTGTAGCACCCTGTCAACATGTTCAACATGGTCCTTCCAAGACTTGTTGTAGATTAGTATATCATCAAAAAATACTAACACAAATTTTCTAAGGAATGGTTTGAAAATGGAATTCATCAAACCTTGAAATGTTGAAGGTGCATTGGTAAGGCCAAAAGGCATGACCAAAAATTCATAATGACCCTCATGAGTTCTAAACGTTGTTTTTGGAATGTATTCAGTCTTCATTCTGATTTGATGATATCCTGAACGAAGATCCAACTTGGTGAAGTAAATTGATCCATGCAATTCATCCAGTAATTCATCAATGACAGGAATGGGAAACTTATCTTTAATAGTGAGCTTGTTGAGCTCCCTATAATCTGGACACATGCACCATGATCCATCCTTCTTGTGCACTAATACTACCAGAGCAGAGAAATAACTTTGACTGAGTTGAATTATACCAGCCTCTAGTATTTCTGCAACCATACGTTCAATTTCACTCTTTTGGGCATAGGGATATCTGTACGGCCTGATGTTTGGAGGAACACTTCCTGGAATCAGATGAATAGCATGCTCATGATCACGAATAGGTGGGAGACTTTTGGGATTCTCAAATACCTTGGAATGATTGATCAATACTTTTTGGAGATCTAGAGAAATAGATGATTCCAATGTGGAAACATCTAGTGAACATAATTATGCAATTACACCTCTTTGTTCCTTTTTTAGAAGCTTTGTCATACCGTTAGAGCTGATTATCTTTCTTGGTTTCCCTGCAATCCCTTAATTCAACTTCCTTTCCTTCCACAGAAAATTTCATGAAAAGTTCTTGAAAATTAAAAGCTATTGTACCAAAGGATTGTAGCCATTGGACTCCTAGTACAACATCAGCACCTCCCATTGGAATGGAAAGCATTGGGCTAGTCAATACATATTATCTCATCGATAGCTTGATATTATGGCACTTTCCAGAGCAATTTATTTTTCCTCCATTTGCAACCATCACTTGACACTGTGGTGCTGGATATAAGAAGCAATTCAATTCTTTTGCTACCTTACAATGAATAAAATTGTGGGTACTCCCTGAATCAATCAACACTATTACCTTTTTCTTCTTGATTTGTCCTTCTATCTTGATGGTTTGAGGAGTGGTAATTCCAGCCAATGCATTACAAGATATGGTCGGATTCATTTCTTCTTTATCTAGGCTTTGTTCTTGGAGTATATCCTCTTCTTTTGACCTTTCTTACTCCTTTTCTTCTTCCTCTTCACAATCTATGTAAAATAATTTCTTATCAGCACACTTATGACCTTTAGTGTATTTGTTATCACAACTGTAACAAAGCCCTTTTGCTCTTTTTTCTTCCAATTGTTGTGGTGTCAACCTTATAGGTTGTGGAAGACTAGGAGAAACAACACTTCCATCTTTATAGTTGTGAGTGGTATGCTTCCTGGTTGCCATAATTTTGCTTTCCATTTTTCTTGCTAACTTGAATGCCTTCTCTAATGAATCAAGTTCCCAAAGGCGAATATCATGTTGGATATTATCCTTTAAAGACCCTATGAACACATCAAACCTATGCTCCTCTAGAATATTTTTTACCCTTATGTTCAATTTTTGGAACTCCTTAATGTGCTCCATTATTGAACCCTTTTGTTTGAGACTTATCAATTCGTTAAAAAAAGTGTTGCTTTTTGTATCCCCATAATGTGCTGTTAATTCTTCTGTAAAAATTGCCCAAGTGATAATTTGTTTATGAGAGCAAAGCCATTGATACCATACAAACTGATTTGGTTCAAAATATAAAGTTGCAATACATACCTTTTGTGTGTTTTGCACATTATTGAAATCAAAAAATTGCTCCATCTGTAATATCCATGTTGCGGGATCCTTGCCATCAAACTTCCTCATATCGATTTTTGGAATATGGTGGGTCTTTGATCCCACATTAGAGTCTATGAAATCATGATTAACATTTCTTTTGTTCGCATCATGAGTTTCCTTTACAACCTTTTCACCATTAGTAAGTATTTCTTGTAGAAAATTTGTCAAATCTGTCTTCAAATCTGCCATGTCTGTCTTTAGATATGTCTTCAAATATGCCATGTCTCTCTTCAAATCTATCTGCAAATCTATCTTCAAATCATCCATCTTAGCTTCCATGCCCTTTATCTTAGATTCCACGCCATTTATCTTAGCTTCTGTTAGCTTTTGTAAGTGTGACATTTGTTGCACGTGTTCTTGTAATTTTGATATATCATGTAGCATTTCTTCCTCTTCTTCATGAGTCATGCTAAGGCTTCCAGGTTTCTTACTAGGTGTTTGCATTTTCTTTCCTCGGGGCATCCATTACCGATAATAATGCTCTACTATGCCCTTTGAATTCCTTCAAAATAACTTTTCAAACCAATCTTAAGCAAAAATTTAAAAGAATCTATACACATTTTTTCACTTTGTAGAAGCTCGATATTGCCTCTAATGTATCTCTATGCTTTCAGATCATCTAGTTCTAAAATTGCGACCTATAGTAGCCCTCTGTGTCCTCTTTCCAATTCCACCAATTGGATCCAAATTGGATTCTCCAAAGAACGGTTATGCAAAATCTCCCACAGTGACCTGATTATAGACTAGTTCAGTAGAGCAAACTTGTACGACATGCCACGCATCACTGTTTCGACCTTTGGCTCTAAAAAATACATACAAGAAACTACAGTGCATCCTCTTTCTGCATATTCTGACAAAATTTAAATCAAATGCTCAGAGAGAAAGTTGTGACGATTTTCCCCAGGTCACCTGTTTGGAATGAAATTCAGGAGTCTGCAAGAAGACCAAATTCCTCAGATCATATCTCCGCAAATATAGTGCGAACAGCTCTAAACTTTGGATCCACGATTCAGCGCGATTTCTTCTCAAATGGGTTTTTTTTTTTGCTTCTAAAACGTCGCAGAAAAACATTTATAGCAAGAATTTCATGATAACCTGTTTGGAGTAGCGAAACCCTAGAATTCAAAGCTCTGATACCAAATGTTATGAAACCAGCTCAGGAAAAGATAGAAAAGATAGATCAATGCCTTAGAATTTAGCCTCTTCAAGGGGGAAACCTCCTTTACATTACATAAATGAACAATTCTTGGATGATTCAAATGACAAAACCTCCTTTCTATATATAGGAATCTAAGGAGTCACAATATAACCCAGCCAACCTAACTATAATAATATAAAGCCACAAAAATAACAATAGAGGGATTCTATGGGGCGCAGTAATAACAATATGGGAATAATAGGGGCACAACAATATTAATAAGGGATGCAACTACAATATTAATGGGGTAATCACTAGTATTATAGGGACCCAACATTTGATTTCAAAGAAGTCATGAAAAGTGAGTTTGAAATGACTAACTTGGGGTTGCTAATGTATTTTTTGGGCATATAAGTGAAGCAAAAAACAAATGGTATTTTTATTTCCTAGACAAGGTATGTAGTGGTGATTTTGGAGACATTTAATATGCAGAACAACAAGCCTGCACCAACTCCAACTGTCATGGGGTTGAAGTTGAGCAAAGAAGATTGCAACAACAATGTCAATTTGACATTATACAAAAGTATGGTGGGAATCTTGATGTCTTTGACAACAAGTAGTTCGGATATAATGTATGCAATAGGTCTGGTGTCAAGGTTCATAAAGACACCCAAGGAGAAAAATTGGCAAGTAAGAAAAAGGATTTTAAGCTATGTCAATGCGAAAGAGGAGTATGGTATTTTGTATACCACAAAAAATGATTTAGAGTGTTCGGTTACACTAACTGTGACTCAGAACGAAGTGTTGATAATAGAAAGAGCACGTCAATATATGTTTTTCATTTATGTTTGAGAGTGATTTCATGGGTCTCCAAGAAGCAGCTGATAGTATCATTGTATCCCACAGAAGCTAAATATGTCTTTGCAACAGTAGCAGCATGCCAAACAATTTGGATGAGAAGAATGTTGAGGGTGTAAATGCCCTGGTGAAAATTACATGTAATAAAAGTTAAAAACAATAACCATGATTGATGGGAGACTTTTTCCAAGTTGAATGTTGGGAAAGGCATCCTAGCGAGTGTGTTGGGTGTGGAGCCTGATTATCTTTTGTATTCAAAGGTTTCAACCGGATGTATACCCCAGGAAGACTATACACCTCTCCACGCGGGGGGGGTGTGCAGGGGGGCTAATTCCCCCCGGCTGGGGGTCCTGGTGCCAGCGGTCCCCTGGCGGGGGTTTGGGGGCAGCGCCCACGAAGCTAAAAATAGATGTAAAATGGCCTTGTAAAAGTCTAGTAGTTTCTAGTCAATCCGGGTTGTTAATTAGGCAGATGATCTAACAGTAGAAGTTATGTTTAATTTAGTGTTTTTTGCCCTAGAAGACAACCCCTCACTATATATGATGGAATTGTATTGCGTCTATGCATATCTGTATTCTGAGTGAAGAAGAGAAAGGAGATTGAAAGCAGAGAGGGTGTTATAGTGGATCTACAATAGGTTGTATCTCTTCAGTTTGTTGGATAATATAAAAGGAAGGACTGGTTGTTTCTCCATCGATGTTGCCCAAACTGGGTGAACCACGTATATCTGTGTCTCTCTTGTTTTATGCATTTTATATGTTTATATTTCTACAATATTTTATGTTTTCCACTCCTCCGTGATATATAATTTTCTAACAACTGGTATTAGAGCCGAAGGTCTATTTGGCTGATAAACTCGCAGGAGAGAAGGGTTCCTTGTTCGAGTGGGAGAAACAGTGGAAGATGGTAGTGTTGTAGGGAAAAGTATCCGACACGGAATGACCCTATCCCACTCTAAGGGTGACAGTACCTCAGCAACAACTGAAAGCAAAGCTATCTAAGATTTCTTCTTTATGAAAGTAAATAGGGGAGAAAGAGATCCACCAACCGATGTCTTTCTCTATTGATTGATCCAGTCTTCTCTCCTTACTGCTTGCTCCCAGCTCCTTCCTCTTTCACTGGCCCAGCTACACAAAGATCCTGCAAAAAGGCAAGAGAGGGAAACTACAAGAAGCATACAATTATAACTGATTCAAGGATTAGAATAAATCAAATACACAAGTACAACAATACATCATTGAAACACATGTATATAGAAGAACCTCAAATGCTTTATTAATGGAAGAAGTAAAGTTCTGAGAGTGTTACAACCATAAAAGGCCCAATCCAGCAACACCTCCCAGCAGAAATAAATCTCCTCTTCACCTCCTTCTTAGCAATCACCCAATAGCTCTAAACTCAAACCAACAGCACTTCCTTACTTTCACAAAATTCCCGCCTCCTCAGACCTCATGAGAGAGCTCTATATATAGGAGATTTGGAGAAAGGATGAGTCAGCTTGAGACTGACATGAAGCTGACTAGTGTCCTCTCCCACTTCAGTTATACTTCAGTTCTTGAGTCCACTGGGAGATCCTTGCTTCCACTTGGAGTTTAAGAACCTCTTACTCATCATAGGGCGAATTCCCTGATCCAAGTGTCATTTTAGAAGCTTCCTGTGCATTTGACACCTTGCAGAATGACTGTGCCACTTGGAAAATCTCGCCCATCGCAGGTAGCCTTCATTACTGTTGACATTCAGCGCAGGTACAGAGTGGGGCAGTTGACATTCAGCGCAGATGCTCAGTGGAGCAGTTGACATGATCCCGAAATTGCTTATTTTTTAGTGTTTTCAGGTGGAGAACTGATCTGAAGTGCTATGGTTTGCTGACCTTGTTCCTCTAGGGGTAAGAACAACATGTTTAGGGACTTTGGATCCTTTTGATTATGGACATTTCATGCTTCATGCTGTAAGGCACAAAAATGTCTATAACAGTTGCCCCCTAAAGTATGAGGTCGTTTATCGGGTGAAATGCTTTATCCAGAGGATCCGAAGTTCATTCAATCGCTGAGAGGTGTCCTGTAATAAAATACAATAAAATACATTATTTTTCATTCTGATTTCATGATCTAGCTGAGGCGAGCATTCCCATGCTCAGCTTTATAAATACATTTTGGTACATAGAACAGACGATCGTCTGATGGTAGACTGATAATTCTCTGCTGAAATTATCATCCTTTGAACAGGATGATCATCTGCTGCAATGATGTACATGACAAATGCTTTTATATTTCCCGCATATATATCGCAGCCCGGATGGATGAAACTAGATCCAGGGTCTTCAAACTCGTTCGATCTTCACTCGAAGTACAAGTCGATCCATGTGAGAATTGCGCTGAAGTCGAACATGGAAAGACATCGCTTGATTACTGGTCAATAATGAAAACCGTTAACAAGCGCAAGAGGAATCACCGATAATGATAATGACCCTCAAGGTACTGCAGTACAATTCACGTGGCGTGAATAAAGGACTTGGCGTCGAACGCCACGCAAAATCTTCTGGTCGAAGGTCATTGATGTATACCTGTCGCCGGAAGTGAGAAACTTGCCATTGAGGCATGCAAGCTTCAAAGTACTAAAGGGGTTGTTCCTAGATCAACTTCTTGGATAATGAGCTGAAGTCGACAAGAAGCGATCCATCAAAGGAGGGCCTTAATGAATCCCACATCAGTGACACGGAACAGAGCTAATGATTTTAGTGGAGGTGAAAACAAACTGTGACATATGACTCAGGGTGGCGATCATGAATGGATGAAGGATAATGTATGGCAGTGGATGGGACACGGTTGACTCTTTCTGAACGACATCTCTTGAACATATAATGACACTGATGCGATGGATCGGTAGCATTACCCCAAATGTGGATGGTTTGGCGAGGACCATGGTGATGAGACCGGTGAATGAAACAACCCAACCCGATGTGGTACGGAGGAAAAGTGTCATGTTCAAGAGCGACTTGCTACCATTAAAGCTTTGAGGTTCTCCCAATTTTTCCCCAGTCATTTCTGACCAGTACCTCTTTATTTTTGTCAAGCTTGAGGAGGATAACATATGCTTGTTCTATAACCTGCCCTTCAGGCAAGCCCATCGCTATATTTTAACGAGCCTAGCGATAGGGAAACTCGTTCTCGTCTAAAGACAAGTTTGTCGCTATTTAATCATTTTAACGAGTCTAACGACAAGGAAAACTCGGTCCTTTTCATTTTTAGAGAGTCTGAAAAGGTACAGAAAGTTAACTCCAAAATTCCTTTTTCGTCATCTAATCCCTTACGTCCGAAAAATTATAAAACAATACAGAAGGGATGAGCGTTCGGTACTTTTAACGAGCCGAACAAAACAAGCGCTCGATCTTTTTGTGAAATAATCCCTCATGTCCAAAAAGATTAAAATCTAGAGGAGGGATAGCTCTTCCGGTCACTTTAACGAGCTGGAAGGCCAAAACCCGGCAAATTTTTCATATTTTACGAGTCAGAAAAGAGCTCAAAGGAGACTCGTCTTTTGAGGAACGAGTGATAAACAGGCATAGCAACTGTTTCCAGGTACAGGCTGGAGTTTTTCAATCACGGCAGTGTCACAAGGATGGCTAAGTGAAATCACTCTTCGCAGCTGTTCCTCAAAATGGGTAAACAATCATATGGGGGTGAATGATCGGCCAAATGAAATGGAGGTGGTGGGCAAACACAACCAAGGCTTTTTATGGCTAATAAAATTACGATCATAGAGGTTATTTACCGGGATAGGTTCATTTTTTAATGAGCTTGAACTCTGGAGGAAACTCTTGCTCACGCTTTTATTTATTTTTTAACGAGCATGAAGTATGCGCTAAAACTGCTCGGATCTTGCGTTTATTTTTTAACGAGCATGAACTATGTGCTAAAACTGCTCGATATACCAGTCATAAAATAAGAATGTCTCCTGAAAGATTCCATTTTTTATAGAGCTTGCGCCTTACCAAAGCTATGCTCCAACTCATCCTTTCTGTATGCAAGTTCGGAAACGGCTAATCCCAAAAGCAGATAAATAACCGCTCTTAGCTTGCACTCCAAAAGGTTTGCATGCCCCCAGGTATAAAGTACAATTTCAAGGCTGCCCCTACTTATCCGATAAAACATTTGTTTTAAAGGGTGAGGCTTACCTCTTTCTGGTTACCCAAAGATTGTTTCGTTAACACCATCAAACAAAACATTCCTCGGCACTGTCTCCCATAGTAGACAATGGTGAATGACCTTTGTCACCCACGTGACCTTAACAAAAGAATCCTATTCTAGAACAACCCCTCTTCCAACCACGGACGGGGTACGGACTAGTCATATTCTCCCGCGGAAATTCTAACTTATACCCAGGGTTTCCTCTGCCCGAAGCAAACCAGGATGCATGCCCCCTAGGTTCCAGTCCCATCTTTCCGAATCACTCGCACTCATCGGGAAGGAGGACTGGGGGTGGAGACATTTCTTGAGTAAATAGACCATTGAGGGTTGGTATTTGACTATTTGCGATGCGTGATCCCGGAAATGAAAGTTGGTCTACGAGCTTGACCACTCTTCCTTCGTGTGGAAAACACATTACTCTAAAGAGTGAGGATACTATCGCTCCCATGCAATATATATAGTCTCGTCCAAGGAGTAGGTTATAATCCAAGGGTCCTTGAACGACCATCACGTTCATTTGAACGGTCTTCCCTTTCAATGTAACAGGCACATTGGGGAGGATCCCTAATGGTCGACTGGTTCCTTTATCAAAACCCGAGAGATTTCTTATCTCAGGTAAAAGCGTCGGGGAACCCAGTGCTTTCCAAGCAACAGAGGAAAGGATACTCACAGATGCCCCTTCATCAATGATAGTGCCAGCCATAATCATTCTGTAGATTTGGACAATGATTCTGAATGGTATACTGGCTGGCAACCGGGGTCTGCCTAGTTGATTCCAATCAAAGGATACAACCAGGTTGCTTGGTGGTGGGACCGAATACACGGCCGGATATGACCCTGACGATGTTCCTTCCTGCGATAAAGGAATAGGCGCATTGCCTTGACGCTCATCAGAGTCTGTGCTGATGAAAAGAATCTGGATGGTGTCATCCTTATTCTCTCCAGTGAGGGTGTCACTTGAAGATGACTCTTCAGTGACGGTGTCATTTGAAGATGAAGCTCCTGAAGGGAGAACCGGGTCAACTGCCGTATCGACCTTTGGACTTCCGTCCGGTCTGGATTCAGTAGGTTCATTTTCAGTGACTGACGCTTCAGCCGACCACTTGAGCGGGCCAGCTGTATTTTCAACCAACGAAGGACTTGGCACGAGTTTTTTGTATCCAGGAGGAAGTCTCAACGGTGAAACCAGACGATCTTCCAAAACTCTCTTCGCTTCGTCTAAGAAGGGACAACGGTGGATGGCGTGATCGCCTTCACACAGTCTGCAGGGGGATCTTACTCCTCCTCTTTGTCTTGAACCTTCACTTCTACTGGTTGACAGTAAGCATTCAACCTGACTGTCAGAGGTTGATGCTTCTGAATTGTGCAAACGAGGGGACCAGTCCCTTAGTATCCGGGGAATACAGGGACAATCTCTATGGAAATGGTCTCCTCTACATACGACACATGGCGATTTAGGCCCGGTCTGTGCTATGTGTGGATTTTTGTCAGATGTCTTTTGCTTTCCCCCAGTCGCCTTAGGCTCCTTCTTATTCTTCTCTCTCTTCTTCTTCTCCTTCCTCTCCATGGGAGCTTGGCTTTTGCCGGCTCTACCTTGCGAAGACGAAGGATTGGAGGAAGAGTTATTGGAAGTAGAAGGCTGGTGGGCAGCTCTAGACTGATCTAACTGTTGACTCGACTGCTCAGGAACCATGGTGTTCTGAACTACATTAGTTGAGAAAAGCCAAATAGGCAGGCCAATTGTCAGTCCTGGAAACGACAAAGTGGCCATATGGGGCGCACCAACTTCTCCCCAAGAGGAGAAAGGACTAGGATTTCCATCTTGTGGAATTCCTTGGTTGGGGCGTTCCATGTTCTCAACCTACAGATCAACGCGGGAATAAGAGGTGATTTATGTTCCGTTTAAAATGAATTTTATAACAACGCTTTTAGACACAACTTGCTTTTTCACTTTTTAAGAGTCGAGAAAAAGCTAAAGATGACTCTAGTCTCCTTCGATGTTTTAACGAGCCCGAAGTGACAAATGCTCGGTTGGACTTTTTCAATTATAGAGTTTGAAAAAGGCCAAAAGAAACTGCTCTGGAGATCTAGGCAGAGGGTGTGCCAAACTTTTCGCGAAACCACAGAATACGTTTTACGGTACGGGTGGTCGATCTTCGTGAATGCTGTGTTCACTGCATCGCGATCAGTAGGGCGGCCGACACAGTTTCCTAAGGATAAAGGCTTTGTTCCTATAGGGGTCTCCCAATATACGCGACGGTACGCGGGAGCAGAAGTCTGTATTGATACTTATCGCTTCACCGTGGAGGAATCACCCAACCACTCAACGCTAAGATATCACGTTTAACGACGCCGGAACACGTCTCTAGCTTAGACCTTTATGTGTTTGCGTTATGTTTCAATGCGTTGTTATGTAAATTCAATTCATTTTAAGTTGATCTTGCTTAGCAGTTTGCCTTTAAGGATCACCACGAGATGTATAAACAACTTCCTAGATGCAATCTAAGATCATAAGCAAGCTTTTCAATCTTCCAACTTTGAAAATCTTAACTACTGAGAGAAAAGAAAGACATCATCTTTTCACACAGATCATAGAGCACACACTAATGCACTTTTCCCTAAATCAACATGCAAGCTGTCGAAATGCACATGCACAATGCAGGTATTTCTTTTCTCTTTCTTAATGTTGATGTATTACAAAAAGAAAGCTGTTGTATAATTTTGAATTCAATTTCAAGCGAAAACAAACAAGCTTGTCCAAAATCAAAAGACACCTTAAGATTTACTTGTTTCGACACTAGAAATAAATGAATTCAAACCATATGACGAAAGCAAAACTCAATCAGCTATGAACAGCAATCAAACTAACTCTTAAGATCACTACGACACTTATCACAGTTCCGGATCTAAGAGGCCACAGCAAGACTAGTTCGCTTTTCGTTATGGGAAACTGTAAATGAAACAAGAAATACAAAAAGAACAGTCACAGTTTCTTTATACAACCGAGGCGGAATAGTGGCAAGGACAGTTGGTTTCAGAGAGGTACATTGACCAGCAACAGGCAACAAAAAAAACAAAGGTGAAAATAGGGCAAGAAACAGCAGGAAACCCCAGTAGCTGAAGGTACCACTGGTTCAGCGCAGGTAAAGGACTGTCAGTTTGACATTCAGCGTAGTTCCCGAAGGGGCTACCTGCGCTGAAATGCAGACAGCCTTTGTACAGCGTGCACTGAAGAACGAAACTTGCGTTTCTCACAGTTTCCGGGTCACAGATTGCTCAAAAATTCACAGTTTTTGGCCAAATCAGAAGCTATCAGTCAAGTACACACTAAGGGACAATTAGGAGGATGAAAAGCTATCACTAAGAGCTTCAGAGTCCTTGTGGATCAGCTCTTCAAATCATAAACATGCCCAGAAGCTGAGCTAGAGTAGCTGCCCTCTACTTTGCATTTGAAAGATCCAAATGCAGTTCGATTCGGTACTCCCTGTGTTTATGAAATGAATAGCAAAAACACAAACAACCAACAAGATGCGATCCCCAGCGGAGTCGCCAATTTGTCGTAGGGAAAAGTATCCGACACGGAATGACCCTATCCCACTCTAAGGGTGATAGTACCTCAACAACAACTGAAAGCAAAGCTATCTAAGATTTCTTCTTTATGAAAGTAGATAGGGGAGAAAGAGATCCACCAACTGATGTATTTCGCTATTGATTGATCCAGTCTTCTCTCCTTATTGCTTGCTCCCAGCTCCTTGCTCTTTCACTGGCCCAGCTACACAAAGATCCTGCAAAAAGGCAAGAGAGGGAAACTACAAGAAGCATACATTCATAACTGATTCAAGGATTAGAATAAATCAAATACATAAGTACAACAATACATCATTGAAACACATGTATATAGAAGAACCTCAAATGCTTTATTAATGGAAGAAGTAAAGTTCTGAGAGTGTTACAACCATAAAAGGCCCAATCCAGCAACACCTCCCAGCAGAAAGAAATCTCCTCTTCACCTCCTTCAAAGCAATCATCCAATAGCTCTAAACTCAAACCAACAACACTTCCTTACTTTCACAAAATTCCCGCCTTCTCAGACCTCATGAGAGAGCTCTATATATAGGAGATTTGGAGAAAGGATGAGTCAGCTTGAGACTAACATGAAGCTGACTAGTGTCCTCTCCCACTTCAGTTATACTTCAGTTCTTGAGTCCACTTGGAGATCCTTGCTTCCACTTGGAGTTTAAGAACCTCTTACTCATCATAGGGCGAATTCCCTGATCCAAGTGTCATTTTAGAAGCTTCCTGGGCATTTGACACCTTGCAGAATGACTGTGCCACTTGGCCAATCTCGCCCAGCGCAGGTAGCCTTCATTACTGTTGACATTCAGCGCAGGTACAGAGTGGAGCAGTTGACATTCAGCGCAGATGCTCAGTGGAGCAGTTGACATGATCCCGAAATTGCTTGTTTTTGAGTGTTTTCAGGTGGAGAACTGATTTGAAGTGCTGTGGTTTGCTGACCTTGTTCCTCTAGGGGTAAGAACAACATGTTTAGGGACTTTGGATCCCTTTGATTATGGACATTTCATGCTTCATGTTGTAAGGCACAAAAATGTCTATAACAGGTAGGTTTAGGGTTCAACGGCCAAAACTACCAGATGTGGAAGATGCAGATGGAAGAGTATCTGTATCAAAGAGATCTGTACCTACCATTGAGCGGAAAGACAAAGAAGCCGACGAGTATGACAGACACAGAATGGGATATTCTAGACAGAAAGGCACTTGGAACAGTATGGTTGTGCCTAGTGGCATCGGTAGCATTTAATATTTCAAAGGAAACGACAACATAGGGTTTAATGTCGACATTGGCCAAATTGTATGAAAAACCTTCGGCCTCAAATAAGGTATTTCTTATGAAGCCTTTATTTAATATGAAGATGTCAAAAGGTGGATGTGTTGCAGATCATTTAAATGATTTTAATACAATTACAAGTCAATTAAGTTCTGTAGGGGTAAATTTTGATGATGAAGTTAGGCCTTTGTTATTTCTGTTCTCATTGCTAGAAAGTTGGAATGGTTTAGTTATGGCTGTTAGTTATTCTATCTCTGGATATAGTACTTTAAGGTTTGATGATGTTGTTGGTGCAATCCTTAACAAGGAAATGAGATGAAAAAGCTCTGGTGAGACATCAGGTAATGCTTTGACTGCAGAGACTAGGGGAAGAAAAATGGAAAGAGGAAAGAGCCCAAGATACCGCAGTAAGTCAAGAAAAGGTAGATCCAAGTCCAGATAGGGGATAGTGTGCTGGAAATGTGGGAAGAAAAGACACCTGAAGAAAGACTGCAAGTCTCGGAAGGGAAAATAAGGAGATGTCCAGCAAGAAACTAATCATGAAGCAAATGTAACAAGTGATGTGTTGCAAGATGCTTTGATTCTTTCATTAGAAAATATTATTAATGCCTAGGTGATAGATTCAGAGGCCTCATTCCATGACACACCTGATAAGAAACATTTTCATGATTATGTTCAAGGAGATTTTGGAAAATTTCGATTGGGTCATGATAAACCCTGTAAAATCGTTGGAATGGGTACAGTTTTCATAAAACAACAAAATGGAAATCAGTGGCTATTGATGAAGGTAAGGCATGTTCCAGATCTGGAGAAAAATATGATTTCAATAGGGCAGTTGGAAGGTGAAGGTTCCGTAACTACTTTCACAAATAAAACATGGAAGGTCACTAAAGTATCCCTTGTAATAGCGAAAGGAGAAAAGGTTGGTACATTGTATTTATGCAATGGTATTTGTAATTCTATTATTGCTTTAACCTCTACAGGAGAAGATACGGCATTGTTGCATCATAGGCTCAGGCACATGAGTGAGAAGGGGATGCAGATTATTCACTCAAGAAATTTGTTACTAGGTTTGAAGCATGTTGATTTAAAATTCTGTAAGAATTGTGTTTATGGAAAACAGAAGAGAGTCAGATTCCTTACAGTTTGGAAAAGAAAAAAGAGCGAAAAATTAGAGCTTGTGCATATAGATGTATGGGGACCTGCTTAGGTATCATCTCTTGGCGGCTCGCATTATTATGTTACTCTTATTGATGATGCATCCAGAAAAACTAGGTTTTATTATATTCGAAATAAATCTGATGTATTTGATACTTTCAAGAAATGGAAAGCTTTATGGAAAAGGTTGAAGTGTCTCAGATCAGATAATGAAGGTGAATATTACAACAAAGAGTTTGATAGGTACTATTCAGAGAATGGAATTTGCAGAGAGAAGACAGTTCCAGGAACACCACAAGAAAATGGTGTGTCAGAAAGGATGAACAGGACAATCATGGAGGGTGCAAGGTGCATGAGATTTCATGCAAGATTGCCTTTACAATTTTGGGAAGATATTGTAGATACTATTGTTTATATAATAAATAGAGGGCCTTCAAGTTCCTTGGATGGTGGTATTCTAGAGGAGGCATGGACAGGTAAAAAGGTAAACTACTCCTTTTTGAAGACTTTTGATTGTGAAGCTTTTGTCCACATTAACAAAGAAAATAGAACAAAGCTTGAGGCGAAATCAAGGAAATGTACCTTTATTGGATATGGTGTTAATGATTTTGGTTATCACTTATATGATTATGAAAATCACAAAATCATTAGGAACAGAGATGTAATATTCAGTGAAAAATTCTTGTATAAAATCAGTTGCAGGAAAAGGAACAAGGAAAAGAAAATAGAGAATACACAGTGCTTGACGATATCACAGGAAAAGTTATGGTGCCTGAAAATCATAATTATCAACAGCTAGAACAACAACCACAATAGCAACAAGCACTTCAAACACTTGAAATTTGTGTTAGAAGATCTATTGGGATAAGTAGACCCCCTGAACGGTACTCTCCTTCATTATATTATTTATTGTTGAGTGATTATGGTGAACCAGAATGTTATGAAGAAGCAGTGTAGGTAGAAACCAAGAAGAAGTGGGAACAAGCCATGAAAGAAGATATGGACTCCTTAGCACATAACCAAACTTGGGACTTAGTCAGGTTGCTTGCAGGTAAAACAACATTGCAAAATAAATGGGTTTACAGGCTGAAGGAAGAAGATGGAGGAAAACAGAGGTACAAAGCTAGACTTGTGGTGAAGGGGTTTGCACAAAAGAAAGGTATTGATTTTGATGAAATATTTTCTCCTGTTGCTAAAATGACTTCAATTAGAAGTATTTTAAGTCTAGTAGCACCTGAAGATTTGCATCTTGAGCAGTTAGATGTAAAGACAACCTTTTTCCATGGGGATTTGGAGGAAGAGATATATATGCAGCAGCCACAAGGATATGAGGTAAAAGGAAAGGAGAAACTAGTGTGCAGGTTGATGGAAGCTATATTATATTGTTATTGTATGTAGATGACATGCTTGTTGCAGGTTCTAACATGCAGGAAATAAATGTGCTCAAAAGGAAATTGGCAAACTCATTTGCAATGAAGGATTTGGGTGCTGCAAAACAAATCCTTGGTATGAGAATAACTAGAGACAGGAAGAATCACAAATTAACATTGTCTCAAAGTGAGTACATAGAAAAAGTATTGAAAATGTTTAATATGAAGACTACAAAACCAGTTAGTATACCTTTGGCTAGCCATTTCAAATTAAGTAAGGAGGCGTGTCCTAAGACTCAAGAAGAAATGGATCATATGTCTAAAGTTCCATATGCATCAGCAGTTGGCAGCTTAATGTATGCAATGGTTCGCACAAGGCCTAATATTGCACATGTAGTGGGGGTTGTAAGCAGGTACATGAACAATCCAGGAAAAGAACATTGGATGGTACTAAAGTGGATTCAAACATTGCTCTACAGGGATATGTTGATGCAAATATGGTAGGTGGTAGAGATAACAAGAGGAGCACAACAGGGTATGTGTTTACTATAGGTGGAACAGCTGTCAATTGGGTTTCAAGAATCCAAAGTGTTGTTGCACTCTCAACAACAGAAGCAGAGTATGTTGTTGCTACAGAGGCTAATAAAGAAATGATTTGGTTACAAAGGTTTCTGGATCAATTGGGCAAGAAGCAAGAGTTGGGTAGGTTATACAGTGATAGCCAGAGTGCCATACATCTTGCAAAGAACTCTGCATTTCATTCCAACACTAAACATATACAGCTCAAGTACCATTTCATACGGTTAGCATTGGAAGATGGACAATTGAAGCTAGAAAAGATACACACTAGCCAGAATCCTGTAGATATGTTAACAAAAGTTGTAACTAGGGAGAAACTAAGAATTTGCTCAGTTTCAATTGGTCCTCAGGTATGATGAAGAATATGAGAAACAGCCAGGTCCAAAGTGGAGTTATTGTCTAGAAAATGAAGTAGTAGTGGAGTTGCTATAATCATTCTCCAAGTGGGAGATTGTTGGGTGTGAAGCCTGATTATCTTCTGTATTCAAAGGTTTCAACCGGATGAACACCCCAGGAAGATTGTACACCCCTCCATGGGGGGCGGGGTGCAGGGGGGACTTGTCCCCCTGCAGGGGTCCGGGGGGGGCTAATCCCCCCTAGTTGGGGGGTTCGGGGGTTAGCAGTCCCCCGGCGGGGGTTCGGGGGCAGCACCCCCGAAGCTAAAAATAGATGTAAATTGCCTTGTAAATGTCTAGTAATTTCTAGTCAATCTGGGCTCTTCATTAGGGAGATGATCTAACGGTAGCAGTTACGTTTAATTTAGGGTTTTTTCCCTAGAAGGTAAACCCTCACTATATATGAGGTAATTGTATTGCGTCTATGCATATCTGTATTCTGAGTGAAGAAGAGAGAGGAGATTGAGAGCAAAGAGGGCGTTACAGAAGATATGATGTAGGTTGTATCTTTTCAGTTTGCTGGATAATATAAAAGGAAGGATTGTTTGTTTCTCTATGGAAGTAGCCTAAACTGGGTGAACGACGTATATCTGTGTCTCTCTTGTTTTATGCATTTTCCGTGTTTATATTTCTAGAATGTTTTATGTGTTCCACTGCTCCATAATATATAATTTTCTAATAGAGTGGTCATTTCGTTGTTTATGGCTAAAGAAATTCGCAAAGACAATGGATACGGCTTTGGAAAGGAAAATTGGCATTTTTGGCACAATTATTTATGAAAATAATGGAAATTAGGAGAAAAAGGAGATGAAAGGTCACAGGTTGCATGTGATGAGGAAAATGAAGGAAAATAATCGAAAATGAAGAAAACAGAGGCGTCATTAATAAAAAGGAATATGAGCATCAATTGGTAACCTTCTTTTAGTTGAGTTTTGGATCCCTCCCATTTTCCTCTCTCTCTCTCATACAATTGGACACTTAGGGTTTCTTGGATAACTTTGGCATTGGACCAAAAAAGGAAAAGAAAGCAAGAGGAAGAAAATATCAAATAGGGAAAGGCAAGATCAAGAAGCTACAACAATCTTCATTGTAGGTATTGAGTTGCATGTGTATTTTCCTTGATAGATTTAGCATGAATGGGATTGCATGTGTTTCTTATCTACCATGGCATGATTTTTTCTAGGTGTGACAGTATTTTCATCCTAGCCTTTCCATTTCCTAATAGATTTGATGAGATGGGGTCTCTCATTCATTTTATGTGGAATGAATGGATTGGATTCAAATCAGAGTTGGGTGGATCTCTGAATCGGCAAACACATGGTTTGAGTGGTCCCTTAAATGTACTGAGGATCACGAAGCCACTGGACTAGTAACCGTTGAATTAGATGGCAGGTTGTGGTAAAGTCAAATTGTGTGCCTTAGTGGGCCTAGGAATCTTTTCCCGTGAATGGCAGGATATACAATAAATCTAAGAGGTGGATTTTCTCTCTATTGCACCTAGTGGTCCTAGGATGGGATGAAGGGTAAAAACTGGAGAGTATGTCTTGGTGTAGGGCTTAGTGATCCCTGGAACAGAGTGTGGAAGCAAGGTAAAGCCTAAGAGACTAGGAGGCACTCAAATTCCTCACGATGTAGGCAGAGAAGTCTGGTGGCACCAATGTTGATTGGTGTTTTTGATGCGTTATATGAGTCCCACATTCATTCTTGGAATATGGCATGGTGGTGATTGGATGAAGAGAGTCCCATCTCTGGTTCATTCATTTCATTCATTAATGAGAAATTCATTCCTTTGATTTTCATGTGTAAATGTATTGATGAATATGTGAATTTTTATGGCTGATATGTTTATGGTATTTCTATTCCTATTGTGCTGGTTATACGTATATCTTATGACAATAACTATGTATGGATCTTACCAATATTTTTACTTGTATATGAATGGCTAATGTTTTTTTGACCTAATAGAGGATAATGCAGCAATTGGCATGAGGAAAAAATGGTCCATAGCAATTCTCAAATAAGTATGATATCCCTACACTTAGTTCTATTGTTTACAACTGTAGGTTACATGTTGATCATGTGTTTCACAAAATGTTTTTCATGGCTAGTAGGGGTCTGGTTATCTCTTGTTCATTTTATTACCTTTCCATCATTCTTTCCCTTTATTTTAACTGATTCTAAGTTATGATTCCATTCTGGGCAGTGGCAACGGCTCTCGGCCTGAAAAAGTGGTTTAAATCATAGGGTCGCTAGCAGAGAACTAGCAATTTTGGTCTCTGGTCACTCATAAGAAATCATGTGAGATCTAATTTAGGTTGTTGATTGCTCCCTTTCCCATAGCATGAGAGTGTTTATTGCCTAAGAGATCCAGAACAATAGTGGGACCCAGGGACAAGTTGTCTGAGTTGTTGACATGTCTCCTGAGGGTTCAGACATCCCCAGGGTGTAGAAACCTAGTTCTAGCACCCTCCCATACTACTTTGGGTGAGACCTCAATCCGTGCTCCACAGACTGTTGCCAAAAGGGCTAGTAGTACTGGGATTTTCTTGGTAAATCAATTCTGAACCTAGGTCAGGCCCCACTAAGCCAACAAATGGTTCTGTTACCAGGACCGCGATCTACAAAAGGGTTTTCTGATTTCGTTCCACTAGAACCCAACAAAGAGGGAAATTGAAGAGTGGTTGGACAAGAAGATTCATGAGTTTGCGACACAGGAAAACAAAACTTTGCAAGTATCTAAGGAAAATTGGTTGGAGTGCTACATGTATATGGAAATTGATGAGATTTTCTTTGTAGCCTTTCCTTCTGAGCCGTATGAGTGGATCACAAAGTTAGCTAATAGCCAGGGAAGGTGTAGGCTCGACAAACCAATAGTGTGGACTCTAGAATTAGTGTGTAGACTAGAAGCATAAGAAGATAATATCGCGTGAGCTATGGACCATTGGGTCAACTAGATAATAGGGGGGTTTATCACTGAGTTTGTGGTAGACACGACCGTGAGCTATAGCAAGGCAGAATGATGCTTTCTCAAAGGACCATGAGGTAAGTATATTAAATCTTTAAATACTTGGATTAAGATGTTATTGTGTGAAAAAAGGGTCGTGCAAATACATTATTGTTTGGGACTACGCGGAGCAAAAAGATCTACAAGAGAAGCGAAGAATTAGAAAATAATCCCTTAATTTCACCCTCGTGAGAGAGTGAGGAAGAGCTCGCTAAGGTCTCTCTGTGAAGCACAGTCAGTTTGATAAGGCAGTGCATTCCGTAGTTACCACCTCCACCCACACCACCACCCACTTCACCTCCCTCACCTCCATCTCCACCCACTCCACCTCCACCACCTCCACAGTTTAGTATGGAGAGTGCGATCAAACTACCAGTATTCAGAGGAGTAGGGAATGAAGATTCAGACCAATTCTGGTTCGTGGTAAGAACAATATGGGAAGCACAAGGGGTCACGGATGACAATATTAAGAAGGCTACATTGGTGAGCGCACTGCAGGATCACGCATTAACATGGTATATCAAGCACTCTAATGACCACCCAAACATAGGGATAGCAGAGATCCAAAATGCGCTGAACAAGGAATTTAGCAGGCCAAAGTCAGAAACACAATCAATCATCGAGTTTAAAGAAATCGTGATGCTCCCAGGCGAGACACCTTGGGATCTGGATCAACAGCTGAAGAGTACAATCTGTGAAGCCAATATGATGTTGACAGATGGACAACATCACGCATGGTTTTTAGCATCTCTGACACCACACTTCAGGACAACGCTATGACAATTGAATCTTTCACCCATGCCGAAGCGTTGGAAATGGCAATGAGGTTACACAAGACCCCAATACAAGACCCTGGGTTGGGAGTTCAATAAATCCATGCACAACAACAAAATATGTGTTTCTAAATGCAAAGTTTGAAGCAAGATAGGGCATCATGGCCAGAGGCGTGTGACGAAGTATGGTGCATAAAATGCAAAGGACAGGGCCATGAAAAGGATCACTGTCGGGTGCTCGCGAACTACTCTTCCATATGAATGTGTTTCATATATTCGAAATTATAATCGAAATTTTTACTCTTTTAGTCCATTTGCTCTCTTTAACCATCCATTTACTCTGTTTAACAGCATGTTAAATCTTTGAGGCTTTTTTAAGTTTGTTTTGTTGTGAAATTCAACTGTGTGATTTAATCTCCCGAACCTAAATTTTCACGTAGTTTTTAATCTTTGTTTTCTTCTGAAACTCAACTTTGTGATTAAATTTCACGTAGTTTTTAAGCTTTTTTTTCTTGCGAAACTCAACTTTGTGATTTAATCTTTGCGACTGTTGTTTTAATCCTATGCCTCAAGGTTCACGTGGTATCATAGTGTGTTTTTATTGGGAGTTAAAAGTTGTTCCGAAGGCATTGGAGAAAGTTTTTTTTAACAGTAAGAAATAGCAATAGTAGCATCAAATATAATATTGACTAATAATTCTTAGATACCTCAATTTAATGCAAAAATATATGATTATTGGGATGTTACAATAAATACTTTGTTTTCTTCTCAAGATATTTGGGATTTTGTGGATAACGATTTTCAAGAACCAACATATGCATCAACATACAATGCATTCGCACAAGTAGAAAATGATTTATTGGGCTATTACAATGAAGGCTTTGTTTTCTTCTAAAGATATTTCGGATTTGGTGGAGAATGGTTTTCAAGAACCCAAATTAGGAAAGGAGAATAGTTGAGAAAATTTTGAGAAGTTTGCGAGCAATATTTTATGCCACTATTGTGGCCATAGAAGACATAAAGGATCTCTCACAATTTCCAATGGATCAGCTTCATGCATCACTCATTTCTCATGAACATAGACTGAATAGAGCAACAAACTCCTCATTAAAGCATGACTTCAATACACAAGTTTCAATTTGGTCAAGGTAAAGGTAAAGGAATATAAAATACTAGAGGAAGAGGAAGAAACCCACATAGAGGTGGAAGAGGTAGCCCATCAAGCTCAAGTGGAAGGGGTAGTAGTCAAAATTTGAGTCAGGGCTCAAGCCAGAATCAAGTGCAAAGTTAGAGGTATGATAAATCTCAAGTCCAATTTCATTATTGTAAGAAGTATGGTCATTTGAATGTAGAAAGAAGCAACATGATAGAATTAACAAACCAAGTGAAAATTTCACAAAGGAAAATCAGAGCTAAGATATTATGTTTTTGGCTTGTAATGTAGCGCAAGAAAAAAAAAGGACCTATGGTTCCTAGATTCACAGTGTGGCAACCACATGATAGGGAACATAGAAATTTTTAGCCAATTTAGATGAAACTATGAAATCTGAGGTGACATTAGGGATTGATAAAAAAGTCTTTATCATGGGAAAAGGAAGAATCAACATTCTAACTAAGAAGGGGGAGAAGAATTACATTTCAGATATTTATTTTGTCCCTCGTATAAATCATAACCTCATAAGCATTGGACAACTCATGGAAAATGGCTACATTTTCATTTTCAATAATGGAGAGTGTGTAATTTTGGACAAATATTGAAGCAAACAGTTGATTGCAAAAGTTCATATGACAAGCAATAGAATTTTTCCCCTAAAGATAAAACTAGATTTGAAGGAAGAAGGTGTGCAAGTAGAAATGTTACTGAATTCATAAGACGATAAAAGAGAAGTTGCAGTTGTCACACAAGTAAACTTGCAAAGGTCAAAGATGAAAATTGATTATGGCATTTGAGATCTGGTCATGTTAATTTTGGAGGTTTGAATTTTCTCAATAGGAAAGGCACAGTGAAAGGATTTCCATTCATCGAAAAATCGACCAAACTATGTAAAGTATGCATCTTAGGCAAAGAACATAGAGATATATTCCTAGCATGAAATTCAATAAGGGAAAAAATACCATTGGATATTGTCCATTCAAACTTATGTAGACCAGTGCAGACACCATCAATTGGTGGCAGCTATTATTTTTCGACTTTCATAGATGATTTTAGAAGGAAGACATGGGTCTACTTCTTAAGGAAGAAAAGTGAAGTGTTTGAACGCTTCCACCAATACAAAGCTCTTGTTGAAAAAAAGGTGGACACTACATTGAATTTTTGAGGACTAACAAAGGTGGTGAATACATCCCAAATGGCTTCCTTCATTTTTTTAGGAAGCATGGAATTCACAAGAAATTTACAACAAGGTATACACCTCAGCAAAATGGTGTCGCAGAAAGGATGAATAGGACTATCATGGAAATCAAAAGGAGTATGTTGAAGGAAATTTTTTTTCCAAATGACTACTGGGGTAAAGTTTTTGTTTGCGTATCATATATCATTAATAGGTGTGCAACCAAAAGTGTCAACAATATGGTTCCTGAAGAGGCATGGAGTGGAAGAAAGAATAGTTTCACTCACATGAGAGTGTTCAGATGTGTTTCTTATGCACATGTCCCGGATTATCTAAGAAGTTGGACAACAAGGGGGAGAAATGCTTATTTATTGGATATAGTTATGAATCCAAAGCATACAAGCTCTATAATCCATTAAATAAGGTCATAATCATCAGAGATTTGTAGTTCATAGAAGAGGAAGCATGGGATGAAAGTTTCGAGAAGACAATCAATGTGAAAACATGTATACCACATGAAGAAAAATTGGAATTGACCACAACAAGTAATTCCTCAACAAAGTAGTCACTAAGTGACACCATCAACAAATAATAGGATAGTGTCACACAGTAAAGAAAGTACTACTCCAAGCACACCACAAAGACTAGAAACGCCATTTACCTCTAGCACAACATCAAGTGACATGGTAAGTCCATCTTCTGCAAGCATAAGAAGACAAAATTTCATAAATTTAAGTGAAATTTATGAGAAAGTGATGTTGATAGTAGTGCAAATCTGAATTCCTTAGTTTCATTGTTTTCTCATGTAGAAGACCCAATCCATTTTTACGGTGCGGTCGAAGACGAAAAATGGATCATAGAAATTGTTGAAGAAATAGAAGCAATAGAAAATAATAATACATGGGGGTTAGTGGAACCTCCGCAAGGAAAAGAAGCTATTGGAGTGAAGCGGGTCTATAATACCAAGAGAAACATTGAATGAAATATTGAAAGCCATAAAGCAAGGCTAGTTGTCAAAGGATACAAGCAGCAACGTGGAAGAAATTATGTGGAGACATTTGCGTGTGTTGCAAGGATGGAGACAATACTTATATTGTTGTCAATTGTCACGCAACATAAGTGGTAAGTGTATGAAATGAATGTAAAATCAATGTCCTTCAATGGATTTTTGAAAGAGGAAGTATATGTTGCGCAACCATCTAGCCGCGAGGTAGAAGGACAAGAAGACAAGCTGTATAGGCTGAGGAAAGCTCTTTATGGGCTGAAGCAAGCACTACGTGCATGGTATATCAGAATAAACACTTAATTGATGGACAATGGATTTCAAAAATGTGATGGAGAACCAACTCTCTACATCAAAGAGAGTGATGGTAAGCTTCTTATTATTGCTTTATATGTAAATGATTTGATTTTTACAGGGAATGATGATTTCCTCATTCTTGATTTCAAAGAAGTCATGAAATGTGAGTTTGAAATCACTGACTTGGGGTTGTTAACGTATTTTTTGGGCATATAACTGAACAAAAAAATAAATGGTATTTTTATTTCCCACGCAAGGTATGTAGCAGTGATTTTGGAGACATTTAATAAGCAGAACAAAAAGCTTGCACCAACTCCAACTGTCATGGAGCTGAAATTGAGAAAAGAAGATTGCAACAACAATGTCAATTTGACATTATACAAAAGTATGGTGGGCATCTTGATTCATTTGACGACAAGTAGTTCAGATATAATGTATGCAATAGGACTGGTGTCAAGGTTCATAAAGACACCCAAGGAGAAACATTGGCAAGAAGCAAAAATGATTTTAAGCTATGTCAATGCGAAAAACAAGTCTGGTATTTTGCACACCACAACAAATGATTTAGAGTGGTTGGTTACACTGACTGTGACTTGGAACGAAGTGTTGATAATATAAAGAGCATGTCAAGATATGTTTTTCATTTATGTTCGAGAGCCATTTCATGGGTCTCCAAGAAGCAGCCGATAGTATCATTCTATCCCTCAGAAGCTGAATATGTCTCTGCAACAACAGCAGCATGCCAAACAATTTGGATGAGAAGAATGTTGAGGGTGTAACAGACCTAGTGAAAATTCCATGTAATAAAAGTTAAAAACAATAACCACGATTTTTGGGAGACTTTTTCCAAGTTGAATGTTGGGAAAGGCATCTTAGTGGGTGTTCATTTGGTTGTTTATGGCTAACAAAATTCGCAAAGGCAATGGCTACGGCTTTGGAAAGGAAAATTGGAATTTTTGGCACAATTATTTATGAAAATAAAGGAAATTAGGAGAAAAAGAATATGAAAGCTCACAGGTTGCAAGTGAGGAGGAAAATGAAGGAAAATAATGGAAAATGAAGAAAATAGAGGCCTCATTCATAAAAAGGTTTCTGAGCATCAGTTGGTAACCTTCTTTCAGTTGAGTTTTGGATCCCTCTCATTGTCCTCTCTCTCTCTCTCTCATACAATTGGACACTTAGGGTTTCTTGGATAACTTTGGCATTGGACCAAAAAGGGAAAAGAAAGCAAGAGGAAGAAAAGATCAAATAGGGAAAGATAAGATCAAGAAGCTAAACAATATTCATTGTAGGTATCGACTTGCATGTGTATTTTCCTTGCTAGATTTAGCATGATTGGGATTGCATGTGTTTCTTATCTACCATGGCATGAGTTTTTCCAAGTGTCACAATATTTTCAGCCTAACCTTGCCATTTCCTGATAGATTTGATGAGATGGGGTCTCTCATTCATTTTATGTGACATGAACGGATTGGATTCAAAGTAGAGTCGGGTGGATCTCCGGATCGGCAAACACATGGTCTGAGTGGTCCCTTAAATTCACTAAGGATTACGAAGCCACTGGACTAGTAACCCTTGAACTAGATGGTGGGTTGTAGTAAAGTCAGATTGTGTGCCTCAATGGGCCTAGGAATCTTTTCCCGTGAATGGTGGGATATACGGTAAATCCAAGAGGTGGCTTTTCTCTCTGTTGCACCTAGTGGTCCTGGGATGGGATGAACATTAAAAAATGGAGAGCATGTCTCGGTGTAGGGCCTAGTGATCCGTCGAATGGACTGTGGAAGCAAGGTAAAGCCTAAGAGACTACGAGGAACTCAAATTCCTCACGGTGTATGCAGAGAAATCCGGTGGCACCCATGTTGATTGGTGTTTTTGACGTGTTATATGAATCCCATATTCATGCTTGGAATATGGCATGGGGGTGATTGGATGAAGAGAGTCCCATCTCTGGTTCATTCATTGCATTCATTAATGAGAAATTCTTTCCTTTGATTTTCATGTGTAAATGTATTGATGAATATGTCGATTTTTATGGTTGATATGTTTATGGTATTTTTGTTCCTATTGTGTTGGTTATACGTATATCTTATGACAATAACTATGTATGGCTCTGACTAATATTTTTACTTGTATATGGATGGCTAATGTTTTTTTGACCTAATAGAGGATAATGCAGCAATTGGCATGAGGGAAAAATGGTTCATAGCAATTCTCAAATAAGTGTGATATCCCTACACTTAGTTCTTTTGTTTATAGTTGTAGGTTACATGTTGATCATGTGTTTCACAAACTGTTTTTCATGGCTAGTAGGGGTCTAGTTATGGTATTGTTCATTTTATTGTATTTCCATCATTCTTTCCCTTTATTTTAGCTGATTCTACGGTATCACTCCATTCTGCGCAGTGGCATGGGCTCTCGGCCTAAAAAAGTGGTTTGAATCCCAGGGTCGTTGGCAGAGAACTGGAAGTTTTGGTCTTTGGTCACTTGCAAGCAAGCATGTGAGATCAAATTTAGGTTGTTGATCGCTCCCTTTACCCATGGCATGAGAGTGTCTTTGGCCTAAGAGATCTAGAATAATATTGGAACCCAGGGACAAGTTGTCTCAGTGGTTGACATGTCTCCTCAGGGTTCTCCTAATGATGTTGGATCACTGCGTGTGATGTTCCATCAATTCCACTTCCTTAAGGTCACATAGGAGCTTGAATTTGATTATAGTATCCTATCATCTCATGTTTACCCCAGAGGGCATGGTTACTTAGGTGGATATGGGAGGAGTGTGTTACAATGAGATTTAGTCCATGGTAAAGAAGTAGCAATAACTATTTTTTGCGACAATAATCTTGCATTTTCACTATCAAAGAATTCTTTTTTTCACAAGAGGAGAAAGTAAAGTAACACTAAATTTTTGGGCATGGGATCCCCCGCAGCATGTTTTTGGGACTCAAAACCCAAGTTTTTGTCAATTATATTGTAAGACTCCGCGAATTATAGGTGCGGAGTGCGAAGTCTATGATGGGTCATAGGGTTGTCCGCACTAAAATATTCTAAGTTAATGTAAAGTTGTGTCGGATTTTATAAATAGAGTGAGGCTCTAAGTGTAAATAAAAGGAAGGAGAGATAGAATAGCGAAGGCATGGTTCGAGGCTACAGTTGAATCTGAAGTGTACTAGGTCATAGTAGTAGGAAGAGGCTCTGCAGCTAAGTGCGCAGAGGCCTATTAGAGTCTGCAGCTGAGTGCGCGGACCCCTGTAACTGAGTGCATAGGGCAGAGTCAAGTCTGTATTTAGGATTGAAAGTTAATAAAGAAAAGTTTACTTTGTGCATCTCTTCTTGAATCCGTATTTTGATGTTATGCATTACTTTTACTTTGTTTATTTACTGCGTGAAATTGATAAATACTTGTATGAATGCTTATATATGAAAATAATCTAAGTAATCAGCTAACAGAGCCTAATTAAGGAAGACTTGGGTAAATAACACGGGTCGCACTACAGGTAGAACTACACGAAGATAGTATCGTTTGGCGCGGGGTGCCCGCTGACGTGCGTAGCACAATAAGTGCAAAGGTTGGATCCCATACTAATCACCTCTTGTCAAACATCCCGAGGGTGCAGAAACCCGGTTCTAGCACCCTCCCATACTACTTCAGGTGATACCTCAGTTCGCGCTCCACGGACTATTGCCGAAAGGGATAGTAGTACCGGGATTTGCTTGGTAAATCAATTCTAAAGTTGGGTCAAGCCCCACTAAGCCAACAAATGGTTCTGTTGTTGGGACTAGGATCTGCATAAGGGATGCCTGATTTTGTGCCACTCGAACCCAACAAAGAAGGAAATTGAAGAGTGGTGGGAAAAGAATATTCATGAGTTCGTGACACAGGAAAACAGAACTCCGCAAGTATCTAAGGAAAATTGGTTGGAGCACTACGTTTATACGGAGATCCACGAGATTTTCTTTGCAACCTTTCCTTCTGAGCTGTATGAGGGGATTACAAAGTTAGCTGACAGCCGGGGAAGGTGTAGGCTCGACAAACCGATAGTGTGGACTCTGGAATGAGTGCACAGACTAGAGGCATCAGAAGATAAGACTGTGTGATTTGTGGACCATTTGCTCGACCGGATAATAGGGGGATTTATCACTGAGTTTGGGGTAGACAATACCATGAGCTACAACAAGGCAGAATGATGCTTTCTCAAAGGACCGTGAGGTAAGTATATTAAATATTGGAATACTTGGATTAAGATGCTATTGTCTGAAAAAACGGTCATGTAAATACATTAATGTTTGGGACTACGCGGAGCGGAAAGATCTACAAGAGTAGTGAAGAATTGGAAAACAGTCCCTTAATTACACCCTCGCAAGCGAGTGAGGAAGAGATCACTAAGGTATCTCTGAGAAGCATGGTCAGTTTAATAAGGCATCGCATTCTGTGGTTACCACCTCCACCCACACTGCCTCCCAATTCACGTCCCTCACCTCCATCTCCACCCACTCCACCTCCACCACCTCCACAGTTAATTATGGCGAGTGCGATCAAATTTCCATTAATCAGAGGAGTAGGGAATGAAGATTCAGACCAATTCTAGTTCGTGGTAAGAGCAACTGCATCACTGTCTTGTTGACCACCTCTGTTTGGCCATCTTTTTGTGGATGAAATGCTATGCTCTTCTTCAATCTGGTGTCCATCAACTCCCATAGACTTGACCAAAACTTCCCAACAAATCAGGAATCTCGATCAGAGACAATAGAAATGAGTAACCCCAAATGAACCCATACATGCTGGAACAACAACTTTGTTGTTTGTTCAGCTGTAATATGCTTGTTACAAGGTATTAAAATACACATTTTGTTGAACCTATCCATAATAACATATAAATAATCGTGACCTTTTCTAGATTTTGGCAATCCCCCAACAAATTCCATGGAAACACTTTCCCAAGGATGAGAAGAAACTGGAAGTGGAGTGTACAAGCCTAGTTTTCTATTGTTGGGCTTGCTTTTAGAACACATGGTACACCCTTTAATATATCTAGAAACTATTTCATGCATTTTTGGCCAATAACAGAATCTTTGCAGCTATGAAACTGTTTTACTTACCCCAAAATGACCTGATATTAGAGAAGTATGTGCTTCTCATATTATATTAACTCTTTCAATTTGAGGAATGCATAACTTTCCCAAATGATATAAGAGTTGGTCCTTAACATGATAATCCAATTCTTCTACTTGTTTTCCATGACTTAAAGTTGTGTATACATCTTTAAAATCTACATCTTGATCATATTGTTCAATGTAGCTTTCATGCAATACTGAGTTATGCTTAAGTATAGTAGATGAATTTATCATTGGTCTGGATAACATATCTGCATTGACCTTATTGTGTATGCCTTTCCTATATCTGATGACAAGATGAAACTGTTGTAGAAACCCCATCCACCTATAGTGTCTTGATTTCTGCAATTTAGTTTGTGAGTGCAAATATTGAAGTGGTTGATGATCTATATGTATAATCGTTTCTTTGCCCAATAGGTAATGTTTCCACTTTTTCACACTCTGCACCTAATGCATACAATTCTTTATCATATGTCGGATAATTAACTACTGCAGAATTAAATGTCGCAGACTGATAATGTATGGTTTTACCGTATCAACACTGCTCCCATGGCATAGTCATTGGCATTTGTTTCAATCTCAAATGGTCTTTGAAGATCTGGCAATGCTAGTACTTGTGTTGTACTAATTATTTCTTTCAAGGTGTTGAAGGCTTTCTGCTATTTGCCTCCCCACTGAAGCACCTTGTTCAATCCTATCAAAGCATGTAAGGGAGCTGCAATCAAGGAAAAGTTAGCAATAAGCTTTCTCCAATATTGTGTTGCTCCTAGGAAGCTCCTAACTTCTGTAGTAGATTTGGCTTTAGGCCAGTTCACAATGACTTCAACTTTAGAGGGATCTATCTTCAATTCACCACCCCGTACAATATGACCCAAATAATTTAAATATGTTTTTCCAAATTCACATTTTGATAATTAACATAGATATTTTCTCTTTTCAAAACATCTAAAGTCTGATTTAAATGCTTTAAATGTTTTTCCCATGTTTTACTGAAAACAAGAATGTCATCTAAATATACAATTACAGAATCATTAATAAAAGGCCTGAGTACATCATTCATAACTCTCATGAAAGTGGCATGAGCATTAGTTAAGCCAAAAGGCATAACCATCCAGTCATACAACCCTGGCTTTGTTTTGAAAGCAGACTTCCATGCATCTTGTTCTGCTACTCTGACCTGATGATAGCTACTATGCAAGTCCAACTTGGAAAAGTAAACTGCTTCTTTCAACTGATCTAATAGATCATCTATGTGAGGAAGAGGATAACGATTCTTGATCGTTATTTTATTCAATGCTCTATAATCAATGCACATCCTCCATGAACCATATTTTTTTCTCACCAACGCAATTAGAGATCCACATGGTGATGTGCTTGGCCTTATGAACACTTTATCGAGCAGCTCTTGTACCAGCTTCTTGATCTCTGCATTCTCTAAAGTGGATAACCTGTACATTCCGATGTTATGCAATGGAGCATATTGCAGCAAATGAATATCATGTACTATTTCCCTTTTGGGTGGCAGACCTTTAGGTTCTTGAAATAGGATATCATATTCTGAAACAATTTTATCTAAACCAGCATTCTTTTTAGCATCACAACCTTCAAAAGAATTGGTTTTATTAGGGGTCTTTTCCTTTACAACCATTAGTAAAAATTTCTTGCATGAATTTACAATTATTTTCATCTGCCTTGAGTTTATGAAAGTGTAGTTATTTTTGAGCTGATAAGCTCTTACAATATATTCTATTCCATCTTTTGTGAGTTGATACATATTTTCAGTTCTACAGAAAATGGATTTTCTATCATACAAGTAACGACTTCCTAAAATAATACCACATATATCCAAGGGAACTATATCTAACTCAACCTCATCTACAAAAGTTGACCCAATAGCAAACCTAAGTTTACATTATCTAGGCACTTGTAGCTTTGCTTCGTCACATACCCAAACTAATGGATATGGCTTCTTGTGAGGTGTTGTTAGTAAGGATAGCTTCTTTACAATTGTTTTAGAAATCAAGTTTACTTGTGAACCACTATCAAATAAAGTATCAATCTTTTGATGCTTGGAAATAACAATAATATGAAAAATATCATGCCTTTTCCTTTCATTATCTTCATTATCAATAGATTGTGCAAAATTACATGTAGATGTCTTAGAATTTTTACCTTTTATACCTGTGGCTGTGATTGTTGTTTCATTACCTGAGTCTGACCCCAAGTCTTTCTGAATAGCAGCAGCAGTCTTCTTCTTCTTACCACCGAACTTCTTGGGTTTCAGCTCGGGATGCAAAGACTAGCAGTGTTCATCATCATGTCCATCCTTCTTGTAGTAAGTGCACGAAGGTTTGTCTTTCTGTATAGTGTTTGTCTTCCTCTCCTCCTATTTTTGCTTCTTATTTTGCTTGTTCTTGCTTGCAGTGGGTTTTGATGATCCTCCAATCTCTGGGTTCACATTCCTTGAATAGTATAGAATAAAGGAAGCAATAACTGTAGTAAAGAATTATATAATTCATTGAGACAACAACTCTTTATTTTTATTTCTGCATAAACCTGAGTACATTAACCTTCAATAAGACTCGTGTGTTACAGAATAAGGGAACAAATAACCATAGACGTATACGAGTGTTTACTTATAAACTTAATTTAAGGAAGATGTCTAGAACAATTTTTTATGTTAATGGTAATATACATTAAAGGAAAGAAAACTATCTTTTACACCAGAATCCTTGCCGAGATACCTATATTGTTATGCGAATATTTCTTCACATATATAATAAATCTGGAAAGTCTAAAAGTAGTAATTACATTGAAATTGCATCATCTATTTTAAGTTAAGGATCACATAGACACATAAATTGGAGGAGGTGACAAAATCCATCTTTGAATAAGTTAAATGATTAACTTCAATGAAACTGCATAGACAAGTTAAGGTCAAGCGCAACCCACATGCAGACCACAGGTTTCTGACAAAAATTAATATGAAACCATTTCCGAAGCAATTTCATAAATTGTCTCTATGCACATAGAAAATATAAGAATCCTGGTTCGAATTTGAACCACATGAACTCAAAAGAACCTGAAAATTAAACGATAATATCAATTTTTCGATAGGCTATGAAGGGTATTTAACTCTGGAACAAAAACAATAGAAACTTAATTATGGTTTGGTGTTTTGCTGGAAGATAATTCCTAACAGGAAAATAAAATTGTAGAACGAACTAGCCGAAATGCAACGAGAGTCCATCCATCGAATCGCGATCGACATGATCGACGGTGGACAACCCTTCACCTACAAAGGAATGATATGGAAGTTGTACCTAGTGTTAGATGCCTGAGCTAGATGACAGTTGACTCCTCCAATGACATTTAATGAATTAAATGACCTAGGGAGGGGGCAATAAAATATACAAAATCATTAACCTTAATCATCTAGATTATGTATGTGGTAAAGATATGGAATGATATGGAATTAATTTTCATATCTAGTATAATATGTATGTTTTGGAAGTAATAAATGACGATAAATAAATAAAAATGGTATTATTTGAATGCTTAAGTGTTACATTGAATAAATGAAATATTAATCATTTAAAATATAAGTACGTACATAAAAATAAAATCATTAAAATAAAATTAAATACTATCATTATAATATATATAAATTTAAAATTAATTGACTTGATTGATTAGATTTACAACAAATGTATATATATATATATATATGTTATGATTAAAAAGTTTCATAAAGCATTAAAAATATGAATATATTAAATGATAAAGAATTTTCCAAATTAAAATTATATATATATATATATATATATATATATATAATTAATTAATTTTAAATAAACTATTTCAAAATTATATATTCTCTCCTCACGAAAATAACATACAACATTTTATATTTGTTTGCTAGATTATGTGAGATGATTATATTATTTACATGAGGTTTGAATAGCTACAATTTGAGGGATACTGAGGCATTTTGACTTGCACCAATAGAGTGTTTAATCCTATATGTCGAGAATGTGTTCAGTGTTGTAATTACCACCATCAAGAACAAGCAAATAGTTTTCTGTATTTTCTATTTGGGTTATAGGAACGATATTTTGATTTATGATTTTCATTTTATATGTGGCTATTCACTCATATTATAGATTCAACATTTTTGTCAATAACAGAGTTTTAAAAATAATATATACAAGTTTGATATTATAGATTTTATATTTTTGTCAATAATAAAGTTTTAAAAGTAATATATATATATATATATATATATATATATATATATATAAAAGGTTTATTAAATATATTTAATAATGTGAACATTTTCATTGGTTTTTTTTTCTTTTTTCTTTTTCTTTTTTTATATATGGAAAAAACAAAAGAAAATTCAATTTAGGATGGTAAATAATTATATAGAACTTAAACACTAGAACAAATAAATAAGAAAATTGTAAGATTGGTTATTTAATAGGCAATAAAAAGATACTCAGATGTCATAATGATTCAAGGTTACAAATTGTTTGAAGTACCAAAAGTGTTTTTGATAGTCCATAAATAATTCATAAAGAGGACTTTTTAAATATTTTTAATGAATAATTAATAAAAAGGGTTTTTTAAGTGGTTTAATCATCAATGGATGTATAATGTGATGCAGTATATTAACTATAGTATATTAAACCTAATATTATATTAAAACTCTTTATATTATTTAGATACTTACATTTGTGGCTATCCCTTAATAAGGACAAATTGAATAGAATTCTCAAGCATTTAAAAAGATCTATCAATCTTTTAAAAAAATTGAATTAGTTAAGCTGTAATTTTTTTAATATGAAATGCTTAATAGTAGACATGGAATTAAATGATACAAAAAATTACACATTTAGAATATGTGATAAGTTGAGGTTTAAAATGGATATAGATTGGTGAAATTCTTTATTTTCAACCTTATGATTGAGACCTTGGGTTTGACTTTTAATGGAAGAATGGATTTTTTGATTTATTTCAATTATGTTTTCAATCTTTATATTATTAATTTTGAATCAATTTAATTAATTAATATATTATTGAAAGTTATAATTTTAATAATTTTGTATTCATGATTTGACCATTTTATTCCAATCCCCAGAATTCTCTCCCCATCATTTTATTAGCAAAAATACCTTTTATCAATTGTTTGAATCGAAAGTCTCTTTATTTTAGATCAAATTCTAGTTTGTAAAATATATAATTTAAAAAAAAAAATTGTGATTGTAAACCTTAAGAATATGAATAGGTATAAAAATTAATATGGAAGTTTGTGAACTTGACAATGTTTGTACTTTTCAACAGCTTGTAACCAGCAACATTCCTTATCCGATCCTGCTACGGGACCATGCCTGCCATTCTTGACCAATCTCTGCTCTATAGAATTACCAAGATTATTTTTTTTATATTTGTTACTGTCAGTTTCTCTAATTGGCATTTTGTGAGTGTGGGGGGCACGTTGTTGCAAAGAAAGTTCGACACTGGCTTAAGCCACCAAATTCAGTCAAATTACAAATTTAGCGTACCATCCGCTCTTCAAAATTTATTGTACTTTTTATTCAACGTGTTTTTGCAAAGTATTGTGGCTTAGGATTTGTAAAGCAAATTTCTCAACGAGGTTGTTAATAATCCTATGCCTCAAGTTTCACGTGGTATCACATTTTGCTTTTATTGGGACTTAAAAGTTGTTCATAAGGAGGCATTGGAGAAAGTTCTTTTTAACAGTAAGAAATAGCAATAGTAGCATCAAATACAATATTGACTAATTCTCAGATACCTCAATTTAATGGGAAAAATTATGATTATTGGGATGTTACAATAAAGACTTTGTTTTCTTCTCAAGATATTTGGGATTTGGTGGATAATGATTTTCAATAACCAACATACGCATCAACATACAATGCATTCACACAAGTAGAAAATGATCTTTTGGGCTATTACAATGAAGGCTTTGTTTTCTTCTCAAGATATTTGGGATTTGGTGGAGAATGGTTTTCAAGAACCAACAGATGCAGCGACATACAATGGTTTGACACATGTAGAAAATGATTTATTGAGGGGAAACATGAGAAAGGATTCAAAATCCCTCTTCTACATAGAACCTGATTTATTGACGGGCAACAAGAACAAGGATTCAAAAGCCCTCTTGTCCATTTTTGAAGCAGTTCATGAAAGTATTGTCCCAAGATTTGCATCAGTGAGAAAGTCCAACAAACCACGGGATACTCTCTAGACAACTTAGTAAGGCATGGAAAAGATAAAGACAATAGAACCACAAATTCTAAGGAGAGATTTTGAAACAATTTGTATGAAGGAGTTTGGGAATGTAGACTCATTTTTCACACAAATAATTGGATTAGTTACTCAAATTAGGAAAGGGGAATAATTGAGAAAATTTTGAGAAGTTTGCAAGCAATATTTTATGCCATTGTTGCGGCCATAAAAGAGATAAAGGATCTCCCACAATTTCGAGTGGATCAGCTTCATGCATCACTCATTTCTCATGATAATAGACTGAATAGATCAACAAACCCCTCATTGAAGCATGACTTCAAATACTAGAGGAAGAGGAAGAAACCCACACAGAGGTGGAAGAGGTAGCTCATCAAACTCAAGTGGAAAGGGTAGCAATCAAAATTTGAGTAACGGCTCAAGCAAGAATCAAGCACAAAGTCAGAGGTATTATACATCTCAAGTCCAATGTCATTATTGTAAGAAGTATGGTCACTATGCAAATGAATGTAGAAAGAAGCAACATGATAAAAGTAACAAACCAAGTGAAAATTTCACAAAAGAAAATCAGAGCCAATATATTTTGTTTTTGGCTTGTAATGTAGCACAAGAAAAAAAAAATGACATATGGTTCCTAGATTCACAATGTGGCAACAACATGATAGGGAACATAGAAATTTTTACACAATTCAGATGAAACTGTGGAATCTGAGGTGATATTATGGACTGATAAAAAAGTCTTTGTCATGGGAAAAGGAAGAATCAACATTCTGACTAAGAAGGGGGAGAAGAAGTACTTTTCAGATTTTTATTTTGTCCCTCGTATAAATCATAACGTCATAACCATTGGACAATTCATGGAAAAGGTATACATTGTCTTTTTCCATAATGGAGAGTGCATAATTTTGGATAAATCACGAAGAAAATAGTTGATTGAAAAAGTTCATATGACAAGCAATAGAATGTTTCCACTAAAGATAAAACCAGATTTGAAGGACGAAGGTGCATAAGCAGAAATGACAATGAATTCATAAGACGATGAAAGAGAAGTTGGAGTTGTCACACAAGTAAACTTTCAAGCAAAGGCCAAAGATGAAAAGTGATTATGGCATTTGAGATTTGGTCATCTCAATTTTGGAGGTTTTAATTTTCTCAATAGGGAAGGCATGGTGAAGGGATTTCCATTCATCGAAAAATGACCAAACAATGTGAAGGATGCATCTTAGGCAAAGAGCATAGAGATATATTCCTAGCGTGAAAGTCAATAAGGGAAAAAAATACCATTGGATATTGTCCATCCAGACTTATGTGGACCAATGCAGACACCATCAATTGGTGGCAGTTATTATTTTTTGAATTTCGTAGATGATTTTACAAGGAAGACATGGGTCTACTTCTTATGGAAGAAAAGTGAAGTGTTTGAACGCTTCCACCAATAGAAAGCTCTTGTTGAAAAAAAAAAAGTGAACACTACATTGAATTTTTTGGGACTAACAGAGGTGGTGAATACATCCCAAATGACTTCCTTTGTCTTTTTGGGACTAACAGAGGTGGTGAATACATCCCAAACGATATTCACAATTTTTGAATTGAAAGAGTACAGGAAGTTGTTTACCATACCAGATGAAAGTGTCACTCCTTGGGGAAATTCACATTTTAGGTTTTTATCTCCTTGTAAAAGGGAGATGGGGATGTATAACGTTGATAATAGTTCTTCAGGTGAAATGTCATTGAAAATTTATTCCAAGTTCGATGGAAGACTTGGCAAGCAAATTTCCCTTCATGTGCATCCTCAATATTATGTTGTGTTCATTGCACTGTGTGGTAGTGATACGGTACTTGTACAGCAAGAGGAAATGAAAATGCAAATCATCAATATAGCTTCTGAAAGACCTGAAGTTATAAAAACAACAGAGATTCAAGCACAGTGTTGCCCGTACTATTTAGATAAAAGAGAACAGTTTGTGTGTTATATGATAAGTAATAACATTCACGTTTGTAATCTACAAGGGGATATTTTGTTCACGTTCCTAGAATTCGAACTATCTGGAAGTAATTTGTTTGATGGTCCTTACATCACCCGGGGACAAGATATTTTCATGTGTACATGTCCTTCTATGCCTATACATAAAAGTACTATCAATGTTTTGAACATTGTCGCTGGAGAATGCCTGGCAAAAATTGAATCCGATAGTTCACACTGTCCTGAAATGAGAAAAAGGGCAATGGTCTGTATCACTGCATTGGCATATGATGAAAGTACTCGTGAAATTTCACTGGCAATGCCTTTGGAATATGCTGCAGGTGGTCCAACAAAATTTTGGAAGACACTAGAGACATGTGAAATGAAGGAATCTTAACAATTTAGATTATTTTATTAATGTTATTAAACATTTTATTTAATTTTTAAATATGCATTATTTTATTTTATTTAAGATTGTAAGAATTCATAGTTTAGCAATCAAATTCCATTATTGTAGTCTTAGAGTATTCCTAGAAATATAGTTTATATATTATGTATCAAAAGTTTGTCTAAAATATTTTGGAATCTTGTTATTCGGGTTTCTAGTTTCTATTAAATTTATGATAATTTAGATTTTCAATTTAGAATTTATCTATAAGTAGTTTTAAATGAATCTGATAGATTTGGTTTTTAACTTTTTGAAAATTTTTATTTATGTAATTATTTATATTCCTAAATAAATTAGCTTTATTTGAAATAACTGAATATTAATTTAGCAAAAATACCTTTTATCAATTCTTTGAATTGAAAGTCTCTTTATTTTACATCAAATTCTAGTTTGTAAAATATATAATTTTTTTAAAAAAAATTGTGATTGTAAACCTTAGGAATATGAATAGGTATAAAAATTAATATAGAAGTTTGTGAACTTGACAATGTTTGTACTTTTCAAGAGCTTGTAACCAACAACATTCCTTATCCGATCCTGCTATGGGACCATGCCTGCCATTCTTGACCAATCTCTGCTCTATAGAATTACCAAGATTATTTTCACCAAATTTAGTCAAATTACAAATTTAGCATACCATCAGCTCTTCAAAATTTATCGTACTTTTTATTCAACGTGTTTTTGCAAAGTATTGTGGCTTAGGATTTGTAAAGCAAATTTCTCAACGAGGTTGTTAATAATCCTATGCCTCAAGTTTCACGTGGTATCACAGTTTGCTTTTATTGGGACTTAAAAGGCATTGGAGAAAGTTCTTTTTAAGAGTAAGAAATAGGAATAGTAGCATCAAATACAATATTCACTAATTCTCACATACCTCGATTTAATGGGAAAAATTATGATTATTGGGATGTTACAATATAGACTTTGTTTTCTTCTCAAGATATTTGGGATTTGGTGGATACTAATTTTCAATAACCAACATACGCATCAACATACAATGCATTCACACAAGTAGAAAATGATTTTTTGGGCTATTACAATGAAGCCTTTGTTTTCTTTGGTGGAGAATGGTTTTCAAGAACCAATAGATGCAGCGACATACAATGGTTTGACACATGTAGAAAATGATTTATTGAGGGGCAACATGAAAAAGGATTCAAAATCCCTCTTCTACATAGAAACTGATTTATTGAGGGGCAACAAGAACAAGGATTCAAAATCCCTCTTCTGCATTTTTGAAGCAGTTCATGAAAGTATTGTCCCAAGATTTGCATCAGTGAGAAAGTCCAAGAAACCATGGAATATTGTCCATCCAGACTTATGTGGACCAACGCAGACACCATCATTGGTGGCAGCTATTATTTTTTGAATTTCGTAGATGATTTTACAAGGAAGACATGGGTCTACTTCTTATGGAAGAAAAGTGAAGTGTTTGAACGCTTCCACCAATAGAAAGATCTTGTTGAAAAAAAAAAGCGAACACTACATTGAAATTTTGGGGACTAACAGAGGTGGTGAATACATCCCAAATGACTTCCTTTGTTTTTGTAGGGAGCATGGAATTCACAAGAAATTTCCAACAAGGTATACACCTCAGCAAAATGGTGCCACGGAAAGGATGAATAGGACTATAATGGAAATCGAAAGGAGTATGTTGAAGGAAAAGAATTTTCCAAATGACTATTGGGCTAAAGTTGTCGTTTGTGTAGCATATATCATTAATAGGTGTCCAACCAAAAGTGTCAACAATATGGTTCCTAAAGAGGCATGGTGTGGAAGAAAGAATGGTGTCAATCACATGAGAGTGTTCGGATGTGTGGCTTATGCACATGTCCCGGATGATGTAAGAAGTTGGATAGCAAGGGGGAGAAATGCATATTTGTTGGATATAGTTATGAATCCAAAGCATACAAGCTCTACAATCCATTAAATAAGGTCATAATCAGCAGAGATGTGTAGTTCATAGAAGAGGAAGCATGGGATGGAAGTTTCGAGAAGAAAATCAATGTGAAAACATGTATACCACGTGAAGAAAAACTGAAATTGACCGCAACAAGTAATTCCTCAACTAAGTAGTCACTAAGTGGCACTATCAACAAATAATATGACAGTGTCACATAGGCAAGAATGTACTACTCCAAACACACCACAAAGAACCGCAACACCATTTACCTCTATAACAACATCAAGTGACATGGTAATTCCATCTTCTACAAGCATAAGAAGACAAAATTTCATAAATTTAAGTGAAATTTATGAGAAAGTGATGTTGATACTAGTGCAAGTCTAAATTCCTTATTTTCATTGTTTTTTCATGTAGATTACCCAATCCATTTTGAGGGTGCGGTCAAAGACAAAAAATGGATCATATAAATGCATGAAGAAATACAAGCAATAGAAAATAATAATACATGGGGGTTAGTGGAACTTTCGCATGGAAAAGAAGTTGTTGGAGTGAAGTGGGTCTATAATACTAAGAGAAACATTGAAGGAAATATTGAAAGCCATAAAGCAAGGCTAGTTGTCAAAGGATACAAGCAACAACATGGAAGAAATTATGTGGAGACATTTGCGCCAGTTGCAAGGATGGAGACAATTCGTATATTGTTGTCAATTGTCACGCAACATAATTGGTAAGTGTATGAAATGGATGTAAAATCAACGGTCTTGAATGGAGTGTTGAAAGAGGAAGTATATGTTGCACAACCATCTGGCGATGAGGTAGAAGAACAAGAAGACAAGGTGTGTAGGCTGAGGAAATCTCTTTATGAGCTGAAGCAAGCACTACGTGCATGGTATGTCAGAATAAACACTTAATTGATGGAGAATGGATTTCGCAAATGTGATGGAGAACCTACTCTCTACATCAAAGAGAGTGATGGTAAGCTTATTATTGCTGCTTTATATGTAAATGATTTGATTTTTATAGGGAGTGACGATTTCCTCATTTTTTATTTCAAAGAAGTCATGAAAAGTGAGTTTGAAATGACTGACTTGGGATTGTTAATGTATTTTTTGGGCATATAAGTGAAGCAAAAAAGCAAATGGTATTTTTATTTTCGAGACAAGGTATGTAGTGGTGATTTTGGAGACATTTAATATGCAAGCCTGCACCAACTCCAACTGTCATGGGGTTGAAGTTGAGCAAACAAGATTGCAACGACAATGTCAATTTGACATTATACAAAAGTATGGTGGGAATCTTGATGTCTTTGACGACAAGTAGTTCGGATATAATGTATGCAATAGGCCTGGTGTCAAGGTTCATAAAGACACCCAAGGAGAAAAATTGGGAAGTAGGAAAAAGGATTTTAAGCTATGTCAATGCGAAAGAGGAGTATGGTATTTTGTATACCACAACAAATGATTTAGAGTGTTCGGTTACACTAACTGTGACTCAGAACGAAGTGTTGATAACAGAAAGAGCACGTCAATATATGTTTTTCATTTATGTTTGAGAGTGATTTCATGGGTCTCCAAGAAGCAGCTGATAGTATCATTGTATCCCACAGAAGCTAAATATGTCTCTGCAATAGTAGCAGCATGCCAAACAATTTGGATGAGAAGAATGTTGAGGGTGTAAATGCCCTGGTGAAAATTACATGTAATAAAAGTTAAAAACAATAACCATGATTGATGGGAGACTTTTTCCAAGTTGAATGTTGGGAAAGGCATCCTAGCGAGTGTGTTGGGTGTAGAGCCTGATTATCTTTTGTATTCAAAGGTTTCAACCGGATGTATACCCCAGGAATACTATACACCTCTACACGCGGGGGGTGCAGGGGGGCAAATTCCCCCCGGCTGTGGGTCCTGGTGCCAGCGGTCCCCTGGCGGGGGTTTGGGGGCAGCGCCCACGAAGCTAAAAATAGATGTAAAATGGCCTTGTAAAAGTCTAGTAGTTTCTAGTCAATCCGGGTTGTTCATTAGGCAGATGATCTAACAGTAGAAGTTATGTTTAATTTAGTGTTTTTTGCCCTAGAAGACAACCCCTCACTATATATGATGGAATTGTATTGCGTCTATGCATATCTGTATTCTGAGTGAAGAAGAGAGAGGAGATTGAGAGCAAAGAGGGTGTTACATCGGATCTACTATAGGTTGTATCTCTTCAGTTTGCTGGATAATATAAAAGGAAGGACTAGTTGTTTCTCCGTGGACGTAGCCCAAACTGGGTCAACCATGTATATCTGTGTCTCTCTTGTTTTACGCATTTTCTGTGTTTATATTTCTTCAATATTTTATGTGTTCCATTGCTCTGCAATATATAATTTTCTAACAACTGGTATTAGAGCCGAAGGTCTATTTGGTTGATAAACTCGCAGGAGAGAAGGGTTCCTGGTTCGAGTGGGAGTAATGGCGGAAGATGGTAGGTCTAGGGTCAAAAAATTCAACGGCCAAAACTACCAGCTGTGGAAGATGTAGATGGAATATTATCTGTATCAAAGAGATCTGTACCTACCATTGAATGGAAAGACAAAATAGCCGACGAGTATGACAAACACAGAATGGGATATTCTGGACAGAAAGGCACTTGCAACAATATGGTTGTGCCTAGCGGCATCGGTAGCATTTAATAGTTCAAAGGAAGCGACAACACAGGGTTTAATGTCGGCATTGGCCAAACTGTATGAAAAACCCTCGGCCTCAAATAAGGTATTTCTTATGAAGCGTTTATTTAATATGAAGATGTTAGAAGGTGGATGTGTTGCATATCATTTAAATGATTTTAATACAATTACAAGTTAGTTAAGTTCTATAGGGGAAAATTTTGATGATGAAGTTAGGGCTCTGTTATTTCTGTGCTCATTGCTAGAAAGTTGGAATGGTTTAGTTATGGCTGTTAGTTACTCTGTCTCTGGATCTAGTACTTTAAAGTTTGATGATGTTGTTGGTGCAATCGTTAGCGAGGAAATGCAACTAAAAAGCTCTGGTGAGACATCAGGTAATGCTTTGACTGCAGAGATTAGGGGAAGAAAAATGGAAAGAGGAAAGAGCCCAAGATAGTACAGTAAGTCAAGAAAAGGCAGATCCAAGGTAGATCACATGATTCCTCTACATGCAAGCTACCATGGGACAAAATTGAGCAGAAAAGAAACCAACGGAAAGGTAAAACTGATGACACAGACAAAGGTAAAGCACCTGAATCCACTCACTATATTGAGGCACAATGTAACATTGGAGTAAATGAAGATTTGTTTAATGCTTCACTTGCTTCTTCGAAAAATGATTGGTTGCTTGATTCAGGAGCAACCTGTCACATGACTCATAGAAAAGATTTTTTTGAATATTTCGCTCACAATGTTGATGGAGCAGTATACTTTGCAGATGAGTCAAAAATCAAGCCAACAGGGCTTGGCACAATCAGGCTTAAACTGCCTGGTCTTCCAGACTTTCTTTTGGATCATGTTCTATATCTCCCACAGCTCAAGAGAAACTCGCTTTCCTTGGTCCACATTCGCCAGCAAGGTCACTCCATTCATATGTTTGACGGCAAGCTTGAGGTAAGAAAAGCATCTGACCACTCACTTGTCATGAGGGGAATAGAAGAAAAAAGGCTTCTCAAACTACAAGGAACCTCTGCTCATGCACAACATTTCTCATATATTTCTCATCAGGAAGAAGGCACACTTCCATCAAGTTTATTATGGCATGCTGGATTTGGACATTTAAACTATGACAGTCTCCGCTTATTGAAGAAAAATGGTGTTGCTGGTTTGCCTACATTTCCTAGGAAACATAAGAAATGTCATGCTTGCATTCTAGGAAAGCATAGCAAATAGTATTTTCATGATTCACATTCAAGAGCACATAGGAATCTTGAACTCATTCATTCAGATTTATGTGGTTCAAAAATGTAAAGATAATGTTTTGGGCTGATGCTGTTCTATGTGCTGCATATATAAAGAATAGATGTCCATCTAATGCTATAAGAAACAAGACTCCTTATGAATTGTGGTATGGACATGTTCCTTCCGTAAAACATCTGAGGGTCCTTGGTTCCACCTGTTATGCTTTGATACCAAAGGTACATAGAAACAAACTTGGTGCTAGAAGTCGTAAGTGTATCTTCGTGGGGTATTCAAACACCTCCAAAGCATACCGCCTCTATGATGAAGTAAATAAAAAGTTTGTTGTATCGAGAGATGTAATTTTTCTTGAGTCATCCAAATCTGACAATGTTGTTAAGCGACAACTTGATCGCTTGGATAGATTCGCTAAAACAAAATCATTTCAAGAATTTGATAATCAGATTCCACATCTTGAAGGGGGGATTCCTATTCTAGATCAACATGTGGAAGCTTCTTCTGAAGAACACTCTCCCCCGAATGAAACTCCAACAACAGATGATGCTTTCAGTGATGTAATTGATAGAATTGGGAGACTCAATCTTGATTCAGTCCCAATTCAATCAACAGAGTAGCCTGGACCATCTCAGAAAGGTCCCCCAAAGTGGCTGACAAAGACACTTGAAAGTGTTCATCCTGATTAAATTGGAAAAACAAGAACCAAAAATTCAAACCGACAAAATGGAGGTGATGTAGATGACTCTAATTCACTTGTTGATATGGATGTTTCTTATGATTGTGAATTGAACTTGTCTACAGATTTTGAACCAACTTCCTTTAAAGAAGCTGCTTCTCATGATGAATGGAAAGAAGTGATGCAAAAGGAGTATGATGCCCTCATAAAGAACGACACTTGGAAGCTGGTTGATCCTCCATTTGGAACCAAACCAATTGCCTACAAGTGGGTCTACAAGAACAAGTACAAAGTTGATGGCTCACTTGACAAGCACAAAGCTAGGCTTGTGGCAAAATGTTTTGCACAAAAGGAAGGGGTTGATTATGAGGAAACTTTTTCCCCCACAGCAAAATGGGCCACCATCCGGACACTCTTCGCACTAGCAGCTCAGAACGGTTGGAAAGTCCATCAAATGGATGTAAAAACTGCCTTCTTAAATGGAGATCCAAAAGAGAATGTTTTTATGTCCCGGCCTAAAGGATTTGCTGTGAAAGGACATGAACATAAATTATGCAAACTTGTGAAGTCCTTGTATGGCCTCAAACAAGCACTGTGAGCCTGGTATGAAAAACTAACTGAGCATCTTCTGAAACTCAACTTCAATCATTTTGATCTTGATGATGCAACTTCATTTGTCAAGAAAGTTGGCAAAACAATTGTATATCTTGTGGTATATGTAGATGATCTTTTAATGGCAGGGAACAATGAAAGCTACATGGCATCCATAAAGAAGCAATTGGGGAAAAGTTTTGAAATGACGGATTTGGGCTATGTTCATTACTATCTTGGCATTGAAGTAACCCAACATCCAAAGTCCATATTTCTTTCTCAAAAGAAATACATTGGAGATTTGTTAAACAGATTTGGCATGACAGAGTGCAATCCTCTTACTACTCCAATGGAACAAAACTTAAAGCTCACATCTATTGAAGGAAAGGAATTTGAGGATGCAACAAAGTATAGAGAGCTTGTAGGAAGTCTCGTGTACCTCACTACTACCAGACCAGACATTTCATTTGTTGTTGGAATCCTCTCCAGGTTTATGCAAAAGCCTTTTGAGAGACATTGGTCTGTTGCAAAAAGAGTTCTAACGTACTTGAAGGGAACTCAAGACCTTGGGATCAAGTATACAGAGGTGGATGACTTCAGCTTGATTGGATACTCTGATTCATACTTTGATGGAGACAAAGAAACTGGGGTATCTACTTCAGGATATGCTATGAGTCTTGGATTAGGAGTTGTCTCCTGGAGATCACGCAAACAATCAGTTCCAGCAGATTCCACAACAGAAGCAGACTACGTGGCAGGAGCTGAAGCAACAAAAGAAATTGTGTGGCTCAGGAAAATTCTTGAAGATTTGCAGGTAAAACAAGTACAATCAACTCCACTCATGATTGACAACACCTCTGCAGTAAATTTGGCCAAGAACCCAAAGTTCCATGATCGAACAAAGCAAATCAATACTAAATATCATCTCATCTAACATCTTGTTGACGCCAAAACAATACATCTCCATCATTGTTCCACAAAGGAGCAAATTGCAGACATCTTCACTAAAGCAATTGGAAGAGAAAAGCTTGAAAGATTCAGAACGATGCTTGGACTCACCAACATCCCTTCAGATTAAGGGGGGGAAGTTGACATGTAATCCTCTGCGATTGGGTGAATTTATGTAAATAGTTAAATTGGGAATGTGAACAGTCATCAGGAGATGAACTGAGGAGTCACACCCTTTGTATATATCAATAGCATACCTAATGAAATAAATCAAATCATCTTTTTTGCCTAATGGAGTTACTGCCTGGCGTGACACAATCTAAGGATACAAGGATTATTTAGTAGGCAACTCATGAAGAAATAATATTGATAAAATACTATCTACCCAACTCCTTTTCTTTAGTCCAGCTATTGCTAATCATCTTCCTCGATTGAGGAATTAAATTCAAGGTATTTGATCTATCTCCACACTCTTAGAAAATTTTGAAAACATTGACAATAAAATATCTTAGTCCTTTCATTATATGCCAATCAATTCTCTCTATCAAATGAGGCATATCAGCATAAGAAGAGTTGAATTCACCCCAACTTTGGTGAGCATATATGACATGTAAGATAACTCCAAATTTTCAGTTGTAAGGCACATAACCATTCTTATTAGTACATTTTTTGTGAATTGTTTTCTTAATCAAATTTAGCTTTACTACTGACACAAGAAAATCATGAAAGGAGTATTTGGCATGAAAGGTTTGAATTCTTAAGTTTCATATATGTGTAAAGTCATAGTGAACACAGGATGGTGAAATGCATTCCATGGAATTTTCTTATGGATTTTGTGAAGGATGTGCTTTTGGAAAGCATTTAGAAGAAATTATGGGAAGATGCACTCATGGAGGGCCTTTTTTTCCCTTGGAACTTGTTCACAATGATATAATGGGGCCATTTCCATATTTTTACATAGCCAAAACAAGATATGTACTCACATTCATAAATGGTTTCCCATTATACACATGGGTGTACTTTCTCAAACTCAAATTTGAAGTGTTTGAGCATATGAATATTTTCTAAGTGTGTTTAGAAAAGCAGTCTCTAAAGATGATCAAGATACTCCATACAGCTAATGGGGAGAGTATGTCAAAAAAGATGTTTATCATTTTTTTGATGAATTAGGAATATAGTTGCAACACAGTTTCTTACACTTCATAGCATAATAGGGTAATTGAGAGGAACACATCTTGGATAGAGATATGTTGCATCCAAGGTCACTTTATTCCAAATTGTGGGATGAATCAATCAATGTATGCTCCTTACTTACAAGAAAAATCATCTTACAAATTTGTTATTTGAAAAACACAAAAACACCTTTTGAAGCATAGAGTGGCAAGCAAACAAAAGTGACACATTTATGTATTTTTGTATCTCCAGCATGACACCTTTGTTAAATATCCACATGATATAAATGGATACAAACTACTAGTATCTTTATTCAAAAGAGTGTTTACTTCCACTAACCATGTATCTAAGGAAAAGAATGCAAAAACATCTATGCTTCCTCCTGTAGTAGATCTAAGAGAGAGGATGTGTCATTAGCATTCACGTTCAACTCTCGAGCTTTCTGCAAGTTGTTGAAGACATTCGTAGATTATGAGTGATCGTTGAACATGTTACTGATAACTTTTAAATAAGTGATATTTTTAAATATACCGGTAAGTTTTGATTCGACTTACGCCCAGGCTACAACAGTCCACTCGTGGTGACTGTGTCACAAAATTTTGAAGTGGGTTTCCATAGTTTTTGTGTTGATTTTGAATTCTTATTAATTAAGATTTACTTTGATTTGGTAATTGTTCAGTTCATTGTTGGAGGTTTACAAGTTTAAGATATTAAGTGGCTTATGATATTTAATGCACAATTTTTGAAGTATTTTATTTAGGGTTATAGGAGTTTTAGATGATATTTAATGTATTTTATTTAGGGTTATAGGAGTTTTAGATGACTGGTTAGATTTATTTAGATTTTGATTTAAAAAAATAAAAACTATTAATTATAATTATTGATTAAAACATTTTAAGTTGGTAAAATTGTATATAAATAAAATAAGTAAAAAATTAATAATTATAATTATAATTGAATTAATTTATATTTATTTTGAATTTTGATTTATTTATTTTAATTTTTGATTTACCTAATAAAAAAAAATATTGTACAAATTTATTTTAAAATAATTAATAATCATAATTAATCATCTTTATTTTATTTTTATGTTATCATGAATATGTATAGACTTATCATTGAATTTTGTGAAACACTATTGATATAAAAAGTCAAACTTGCTAATTATATATATACCAATACACCAATAAACATTGGGTTAAGGAACTAGATCCTACAATGAAATCGGTTTAACACCTAGGGCTAAAATCTCTAAAATTTGATCACTTTGCATAGGTTTAATGTTAAGATCTCATTAGCATTGAATTTGGATTTTAAAAGCTTTACCACGTTACACACTCCACACTGAGTGAAAGCAGATAGTAAAGTTGTAAATTGTAAATAAAGGGAGTGTATTAATCTTTGGAAGCTTTCATATTTATATTTCAACAAGTACACCTTATATATCTTTTTGTAATCATCCACAAAAATTTTTGACTTTTCAAAGGATTTCTCATGTTCCATAACTTTTTCCATAAAAGATTCAAACACAATAATGTCTAGCTAGTCCCTAACTTACAAGGATTCAATATAGTGAGAGTATGTAGGGTAGAGCACCTTAATGAAGGCTATAAGTGGAAGATAAATCTTCAACCCAATTTCCTATTATTTCATACATGACAACTTTGATATTAAAAACCAAGACCATGGGTCATCATCTTTTAACTCTAAGTTAAACACTAGCTCTAATTCTAATTTTAATTCACATAATTGTTTTAACTTCTTTAAAGAAACATAAGAATTTGTAATGAGAACAATTTAGTGGTTCACTTCATCACTTATTGATACAACAATCAAGACATAGGATTTATTGTATCTATTCATCAATATAGCTAGCTATTTGTCTAATATAAGCTTCTTAGGTCCATTGTTCTTCTCTACTTTATAAATGTCATATTACAAATAATTGAAAATTAAAGTGTGCTTATTTTTTTTGGACAACTCTTCATGATTTTTCCTTGCCAATCAGCAATAAATAATTCCATTGTTAGATATTTTTTATTAAGCTTAAACATATATTTAGTATAATAGATAAATAAATTTTAATTTTATTATCTATTATACTAGAGGGGGTCTACCTTATGAAGTCGAATGTGAGGAGAAATATTACATAATGTCTTAACGATATACCCCATCACTATCTATTATACACCCTGTGGGCATTTGAGTGTTTAATGTTAGAAGTATTTCTTAGATACAATAGTTTTTTGATAGGAAATCTCTTTTCTTTTAAACTACTTTAATGTTTTTTTATCTCATTGGCCTAATGGCTTCTCAATGATTTTTATTTATTTTTCCTTCGTGATATGATTTTATCTTTTTTTAATAATTTTTATATATTATATTCTTAACATTATTAGAAACCCACTCTAATTTGTATTAAACAATACTATTTAAATTAAATTAAATTAATATTTTGAATTAAAAAAATAAAAATAAAAATAAAATATTTTAAATTACCTTTAAAAAAACAACAACATTATTAGTTACCATTACATAATCTTAAAAAAAAAAAAAACCGAGACATAATTTTAAATTTTTTTAATCCATAAATTATTCTAATAAGCTTTGTGGGACTACATTTTCATCTCTCCAATATATCACGCCAATTGAGACATAGAATTGATGATGACTTCACATCAAGGAGTGTCTTAACAAATGGCTGATCCATCTATATAAAATTCATAAACAATATTAAAACAAATTTAATATTCATAAAATTTATAAATAAAATTTATTTTAAATAATTACACATTTACACTTAGTCTCCTAATGAAATAAAATAAACTTGATAATGAAATCAAGAAAACTTGATATTCATTAAATACGGTATTTAAAAAAATAATATTATGATAATGAAAATAAACTTGATAATGAAATCAAGAAAACTTGATATTCATTAAATACGGTATTTAAAAAAATAATATTATGATAATGAATATATTAAAAAGGAAAGATATTTTCAAACTTACATCCGAGAAATAATCTGCTACAATTATTTCATTAAAAATAGAAGTTAAAATAATAATTGAATTAATACAAATGTATATGTATATGAATCAAATACCATGCAAAATGGGTAACCGCAGTCGCAGGTGTGGAGATTCACACTTAACGTAAAGTTGATGTGAATTCGGGTAAAGACGGTGGAAAGGTGCGAATGGTGTGGCTCTATCTGCTTGCTATACATGATGATGATATTTATATTGCACCATAAGAGAATACCGTTGGCAAGGAGACGAAAATGTTACGTGGCTAATTGGTCAATGCGATTCACGCACCCACCGCTCCGCCGCCCCTCTCATGTCTTTTATGTTTGGACATACATGTTCCCACTATTAATATCCGGGCCCACCACCATGTTACTTTCACTTGTAACCCTAACCCTAATAACAATAAGATTCTTTGCTGCTTATAACATAATAAACATTGGTATTGGTGTTGTCTTCTTACCGTTTTATGGCAAATTTATTTTTAAGTTTTACACTCAAAAATAAATTTAAATTTACACTTTGAACATTTTGATCTCTCCTCGACACTTAATAGAATTAAACTGAATATACATTAAAAAGAATTTAAAAGAATTTATTTTTGTGTAATTAGTTTAATGGGGCAAAATTAAATTGTACCCACTCTACGTTGACTTGATTAGATTCGTGGCACGCGCATGAGGTATATACACACTTGGCATGCACCTCGCATGTCATATACAGCTCACGCAAGTATTTGAATATGGCATGCTCCACTATATTATTGTGTTTGTGGGCCTTATTCCAGTGAGAGCGCTAGTGGCTCGTTAGGTACGGTGGCGGAGGATTTGTTGTTTTTTTTGCCTCTCCCCTCCGTTTTGTCGCCCATAAATAAATATATATGTATGTATGATGTGAGTGGGAGGAATATATGTATATTTATATTTGATGTGAGTGGGATGGTGACCTGTACCGTGGCCTTGCCCTTTGAGTCACTCTTTCGCGTGCTTGTGACGACAAAAGTAATGTCAACTCGGCGCTGTCAATGTGGATCCCAATAATCCCAATTTCTTTTTCTTTGTTTCATGCTTTCCTTTATTTCCAATCACATAGTTTTTTAAATAAATTATTAATCAAACATAATCACGCAAACGATATATTTGATTTCCATTTTGAATTTAACTATTTTAGGTATACATCATCGTTTCGTCAACCTTTAACATGGATATTAAAATAAAATAAAACAAAACAAAACATAATAAGGTATTGGGAATAAAGTATAAAGAGTGTGAATTAATACATCTTATGGTGCCACTATTAAAATAAAACATCTTTTCTCACGAGACTCACCAACATCCTTTGTTTTTGTCCAAAGAGTACTTGTAAATGAAAAAATTTATAGTAAGGTCTCACCCAACTCATTATTTAATGAAATGCATACATCAACTTCACTCTAATTTGAACTTTTTGGAGTTTTAATATTGTGTTCTAAATTGACTCTATCAATTATATAGAGTAAAATAATCAAATTTAATAGATAATATTAATTTTAATATTAAAATTATATAGAGTAAAATAATCAAATTTAATAGACAATATTAATTTTAATATTGTGTTCTAAACTGACTCTATCAATTATATAGAAAAAATTCCACAGCTGCCATTGAACCTCCGGGGCAGTGCATTGTAGATCAAACACCGGAGAGCCCATCTATCTCCATCGAAATACCAGAGTTAAAAAATATATATTCAGATTTACAAAAAAATGCAGTTATTTGTAGATTTAATGGCTTTTGGCCTAGAACTGATGCACTGTATCAATGGATCCACTTTGTTTGGACAAAAAATTGCCAAATCTACCTATACCCAAAAGGGTTTTTTATAGTATGTAATTGAGACATAAGAAGAAAAGGAAACAGTCCTCAACCAAGGGCCATGGTTAAAAAATATATATTCAGATTTACAAAAAAATGCAGTTATTTGTAGATTTAATGGCTTTTGGCCTAGAACTGATGCACTGTATCAATGGATCCACAAAAAAAATTGCCAAATCTACCTATACCCAAAAGGGTTTTTTATAGTATGTAATTGAGACATAAGAAGAAAAGGAAACAGTCCTCAACCAAGGGCCATGGTTCTGGGGCAGTGCTGGACTTTTTATTACCCCTTGGTTTGTTGAATTTGATGCTAACACCATGGTGGTATCAAGGATGCCAGTATGGGTTAGAGTGCATAATCTTCCTTTACACTTTTGGCATTTAAAGGTTCTAATAGCAATTGGAAATACCTTGGGGAGAATGTTAAAGGTAGACGGTACTTAAAAGGAATATTTACCTTTGCCAGAATATGCGTCGAGGTAGATCTCAGTGGACTACCTGAGAGCATCATCCTGAATTTCAATAATACACAGTGGAAACAACCTTTGGACTATGAGAATACAGCCTTCAATGCCGGGGATGTCAACAAACAGGTCATGTGTACAATGCATGTCCAAGCCTCAATAAGAGCAAGCAACAACAAAGGAAGCCGAAAGGATGGCAGAACATAGATGCTGCATATAAGAAGGAAACTACAACAAAGAAAGAAGAGCAAAATACAACAAAGGATAAAAATCAGGACAAGGAGAGTAATGAGGAAAAGGAACAAGAGACCCAGCAAGAAATAGGTGGTAATAAACGAAGTCATAGCCCTGAAGGATCGGATTGAGATAAGGAACAACCAATGAGTACGATGGAAAACCAGCTAGCCATTCTTGACTCCCCTCCCAACAAGGATGGTTGGCGAAAAGTGGAGAAGAAGAAGGGCAGGAAGACTTAGGCCAGCTGGGTTTCCTTTTTGGGCTGTAATCCCTGAAATTGGAGCAGTTCTTTCTCTTACTGCCATTAGGTAGTACTGTATATTGCAGGCTGTGTGATCTCCTCTCAAACAACTACACTGAATGCTTAATGCATATGCTTATAACTTTTTATTTTTTTAATAAAAGTTCGCTTTTTTTCTTTGGAAAAAAATAAGCTTCTTAAGTCCATTGTTCTTCTCCACTTTATAAATGTCATATTACAAATAATTGAAAATTAAAGTGTGTTTACTTTTTTTGGACAACTCTTCATGATTTTTCCTTGCCAATCAGCAATAAATAATTCCATTGTTAGATATTTTTCATTAAACTTAAACATATATTTAGTATAATAGATAAATAAATTTTAATTTTATTATCCAAAAAATATATTTATTCTTAGTAATTTCTATCTATCATATTTTAATATTTATAATTATTTGAAATTACAGAAAAGTTTTAGAATTATCTATTCAACAAATTTCAATTTAGTTTAAAATTAAAAAAAATTATTAATTCAAATTTATAACATCTAATTACATAATAATAAAAATTATATTTTTTTTATAAAAGTGCAATTATAAAATTTTCATATTTCTATCATATTTATACTAATAAAATTTATCCTAACTTCAAGAAAAAAAATGGAATAATGGAATTTGATTGCTAATTTTTTCATTCTTGCTATGTTAAAAATTAAGCATGCTAATAAGTGTGTAGTGATCGGTCTCCAATATCTTCTAGGATTCTGTTCGACCACCGGCAACAAATTCCAAAGATATTGCCGGTGAAAAATTCACGAGTCCTTTCGTCATATGCCAATGCACTCGTACATCTCAATGCGGCTTCTCTGATTTCGGAACTGTGTGAATTATCTGTTGCAATCTTTACCAGGCGTTCTCCTGTAACAATGTTCAAAACATCGAAATATCTTGTGCCCTGGTAATGTAAGGACCCTTAATTCAAGTACAAATCAAAATATCTTGTGCCCTGGTAATGTAAGGACCGTTAAAAAGACTACAAGATAGCTGAATTTCTTGGAATGTGAAGGCTGTTACTTATCGTATAACATAGAAACTGCTCTCTTTTATCGAGATAGTATGGGCAACACTGTACTTGAATTTCTGTTGTTTTTATAACTTCAGAGCTTTCAGAAGCTATATTGATGATTTGCATTGTCATTTGCATTTGTTGCAAAAGTAGCGTATCCCTGCCACACAGTGCAATGAACTCAACGTAATATTGAGGATACGAACTGAGAGAACTTTGTTTGCGGAGTCTCCCATCGAACTTAGAATAAATTTTGAATGATATTTCACTCGAAACATTATAATCATACATCACCATTTCGTTATTACAAGGAGATAAAAACTTAAAATGTAAATAAGCAGTGCCACTGTCATCTGGTATTGTTGGGTATTTTTGATGGGAAAATACCAAAAACAAACAAATTACACACCACAGAGACGATGCTCTGTTTACTCTGTCCAAGATCTTTTGCAGAGAACCTCTTTCAGAAAAAAAATTAACTCAGAACACAGTCCATTACACAGTCACAACACATTTCTATTGATTTAAAACAAAAAAAACTGATACATATTTCATCCTCCGTGCAAAGAGGAATTCACAAAACAAAACTCTGTTGCTCTCACAGATTTTCCACTCCTGTGGATATTACAAAGTCAATTTCATGGAACTCCTGTATATTAACAATACCCTATAACTATTACAGTCCTGTTTTCAAAAGACATCTCGCACTGCTGTGCGTTCTAAACATACCACAAAAAAAATCGCACACTCGTGCGTAGCCACCACTCACAATACAAAAGGAACAACACTCCACTTCAGTCGCACGTAGACTATATTTTTAACATATGACAACGTGTATATAAAAAAATATATAAGAAAAATACAAAGCGTATGCCCATAACTATATTAATGATATGCCCATAACGATATTGAAGGCATCCATCTAATCTACGTACAGTATTAAAAACCATAAATTCATCACCTACGGCGGTCAACGGGAAAAACGACAAAATTTGATGTGTCGTGGGCGGACAGCACCTTCGGAAAATTGACGGCTGAGATCGCGCGCCCAGCTGATCCGACGTGGTTCGCACACCCTCCTCGGGCAAACCAAACGACCTTTACCGTCCGGGGAGCAAGCGGTTTTGGTGTTTGTACAAGGGACGCGTGGCGGCATTTGATTGTGTCGGGTCCTCCTCTGCGGGTACAGCCTTTTGCCAAAGGCGGTGCGGGGAGACCGGGGTTGTTTTCAAAAACCGCCGCGCGCTGTTTAAAATTAAAATTTAACACTCCCCTTTAATTTTAACAACCGCGCGTTCGGTCATTCCCAAACACTTTCTCAAAAATTCGAAACTCTTCCGAACCAGTGGCTTTGTCAGGATGTCTGCAACCTGTTCCTGAGTCCTGCAATGTTCTAGGACGATTTCGCCATTGTTCACCAATTCTCTGATGTAGTGAAACCTTGTATCAATGTGTTTCGTTCTCTTATGAAACACTGAATTCTTTGACAAAGCAATAGCTGAGCTATTGTCACAAAAGACCACTGTCGCTTTTGCCTGCTCTTGGCCTAAGCTTCTCAACATCCTTCTCATCCAAACTGCCTGACATGCTGCTGCTGTCGCTGCCACATATTCGGCCTCTGCTGTAGACAATGCTACAATGGACTGCTTCTTAGAAGCCCATGAAATGGCTCCTGAACCCATATTAAAAACATAACCGGAAGTGCTCTTCCGATCATCTACACTTCCAGCCCAATCGCTATCTGTGTACCCAACCAAATCTGAATATTCTGAGGCATGATATAGAATTCCAAACATTTTGGTACCTTTGACATACATCAAAATTCTCTTTGCTGCCTGCCAATGTGCCTCCTTTGGCCTCTCCATGAACCTGGAAATCAAACTAACAGCATACATTAAATCAGGCCTAGTTGCTGTTAAATACATAAGGCTGCCCACAATGCTTTTATACAAGCTAGGATCAAAATCCTTGCTGGTGTCCTCTCTGCTGAGTTTTAATCCCATCACTGTGGGAGTGATTGCTGCCTTGCATTCTTCCATCTTAAATCTGCCCAAAACTTGATTTACATATCTTGCTTGAGATATAAAAATTCCTTTTTCATTTTGATCTACTTCTATGCCTAAGAAGTATCTCAACAAACCCATGTCAGTCATTTCAAATTCATCCTTCATGACTGATATAAAATTCTCAATAAGATAAATATCATTTCCAGTGAAAATAACATCATCTACATACAACACAACAATTAAAATTTTACCATCCTTTTCCTTGATGTAGACTGTGGGTTCTCCTTCACATTTGTCAAATTCATTATCCAATAGATATGAATCTATCCTGTTGTACCATGCTCTTGGTGCTTGCTTCAGCCCCTAAAGAGCTTTCTTCAATTTGCACACTTTGTGCTCTTCTCCTTTCTTCTCATATCCGAGAGGCTGTTCCACATAAACCTCTTCCATTAACACTCCATTTAGGAATGTTGATTTCACATCCATTTGGTAGACTTTCCATTTGTTTTGTGCTGCTATGGACAGCACTGCTCTCACTGTTTCCATTCTTGCAACCGGGGCGAAAGTCTCCTCATAATCTCTCCCATACTGCTCCTTGTAGCCTTTGACAACCAGCCTTGCTTTATGCCTTTCAATCTTGCCTTCAGCATTGCTCTTAGTCTTGTAGACCCATTTCATCTCCTCATCCATAGCTTCTATCCATTTCCTATCTTTAATTGCATCTTCGAAATGAATAGGATCATCAACATGACAAAACAAGGCAAATAAGGAATTCATTCCTTCTTCATAAATTTCACTTAAATTTCTAAATTTCTTACCTCTTTCACTTGGTGTGCAAGTGCTTGAAGATGCACTTGAATTTCCTCCTTGTGGTGTGCTTGGAGAAGCACTCTCATTGATCCTCAATGGTGTACCTTGCTGTCCTTGTGTTGGCGCTGCTGTTTGGGGATTCATTTCAGCCACATCCTCTTCATCTTCATCATGAGACAAACAGTTTTTAACATTCACTGTTTTCTCTATGCTTCCATCCCAAGCTTCTTCCTCAATGAATTGAACATCCCTTCTTACAAAAAACTTCTTGGTAGATGGGATGTACAGCCTGTAGGCTTTGGATTCATCACTATATCCAATGAAAATACATTTCTCCCCTTTGCTGTCCAACTTCCTCCTTAGCTGATCCGGAATGTGTGCATAGGCCACACACCCAAAAACTCTCATGTGGGTGACTCCTTGCTTTCTCCCACTCCATGCTTCTTCTGGCACTTTGTTCATGACTGCTTTTGTAGGACACCTGTTCAAAATATAAACTGCACAATGTACAGCTTCAGCCCAATACTCATTTGGCAAATGCTTTGCCTTCAGCATGCTCCTCGCCATATCCATGATGGTTCTGTTCTTCCTTTCAGCAACTCCATTTTGCTGTGGGGTGTACCGAGTTGTAAACTGTTTATGAATTCCATTTTCTCTACAAAACTTTAGGAATTCATTTGAGATATACTCACCTCCTCTATCAGTTCTCAAAAATTTTATATGCAACCCGCTTTGGTTCTCCACAAGTGCTTTGAAATTTTGGAATTTCTCAAACACTTCACTTTTGTTTTTAAGGAAATATGCCCAAGTTTTTCTTGTAAAGTCATCAATGAATGTTAAGAAAATAGGCTGCCTGCTAATGATGGATCTTGCATTGGTCCACACAAATCTGAGTGGATAATCTCTAAGGGTGCCTTTGCCCTTATACTTTTCCCTGATGGAAAACTCTCTCTATGTTGTTTGCCCAATATACAACCTTCACAAAGGCTGTCCGGTTTCTCTATCAATGGTAATCCTCTTACCATTCCTTTTCTGCTTAATAAATTTATGCCTCCAAAATTTAGATGCCCGAATCTCAAGTGTCATAACCAGTTCTCATCCTTTGGCACGCTTTGGAAGGCCTCTTGGATGACTGCTGCCATTTCCCTTTTGTTCTTCATGTCTGCCCTAATCCGGAGAGGGAACATCCTGTTCCTTGTCATCTTCACTTCAGCAATGCATCTTTTGCTGGGTGGTATGTCCATGATGGTGCACACATCATTTACAAAGTAAACATTGTAACCCTTTTGGATAAGTTGTCCAACACTCAATAGGTTACATCTCATTCAGGGGACATAGTAGACATCTGCTATGGTTTTCCTTTCTCCTTGCTTTGTAAATATTTTTACTTCTCCTTTTCCCATAACAGACACTTTACTATCAGTTCCTAGTGTGACCTCTGATTTCAAATTCTGATTTAAGGCTGAAAAGAGGGCTATATTCCCTGTCATATGGTTGCTGCAACCTGAGTCTAAAAACCATATGTCCTCACTATGTGTTTCAGCCATGTTACAAGCTAACAGGACATTTTCTTGACTGCTGTTTTCTCTTGTAACATTTTCATTTTGTCTACTGTTCATATCATGCTATTTCTTTCTACAATCACTAGCATAATGTCCATACTTTTTGCAATAATAGCATTGAACATTAGATTTATCATACCTTTGTCCTTGAGCCTGATACTGATCTCTTTGTTGGCTGCTGCCTTGACCTTGGTTCTGATTTGGATTGCTGCCTCTTCCTCGTGCATTTGATGGGCTGTTCCTTCCTCCTCTGTTCTGGTTTCTGCCTCTTCCTCTTCGGTTTCCTCTTCCTTGACCTCTTCCTCTTCCAAAGGACATCTGGGTCTTGAAGGCTTGCTCAAGAGATGAGTTTTCATTCCTACTCAACCTCTGCTCATGTGTTATCAGTGATGCATGTAGCTCATCAACTGAATAGTTTGAGAGATCCTTTGTCTCTTCAATGGTGGTGACTATGGCATCAAACCTTGAGGGTAAGACCCTCAATATTTTCTCCACAATCCTTCTATCTTCAATAGTTTCTCCATGAGTTCTCATTTGTGTGATTACACCAATCACATGAGTGAAGAATGAGTCAATGTTATCTGACTCCTTCATGCACAGATTCTCAAAATCCTTCCTCAGCAATTGTAGTTTCGTTGTCTTCACTCTCTCCATGCCTTGATAGGCTGTCTTAAGGGTTTCCCATGCTTCATTGGATGTCTTAGCTGCTGCTAACCTTGGAAATATACTCTGGTCTACTACTAGATACAACAACACACGGGCTTTTGAATCTTTCTTCCTATTGCTCTTCAGCAGATCTCTCTCTGCTGGAGTTAATCTATTAAACTCAGTTTTATCTGCTGGTTCTTCAAAACCATCTTCAACTATTTCCCATAAGTCTTGGGAGGCAAACAGGGTTGTCATAGTTATTGACCAGTAGTCATAGTTCTTCCCATTAAACTGTGGGAGCTGGGTATTAAACATACCCATACCAGTGCTTGTGCTGGCCATTCCTTGCATTCTTATCTATGCCACTAAATCCTTGACTGTGTGTTTTAAAACAACTGACTGCTTCAACAGTAACAAACAAGATAGCTATGAAGAATACCTGAATCCTTCGTTGTCTGAGTCTTCTGTCTGCCTGAGAAGTTTTGCTGCAGCAACAACCTTCTCCCTTCAGCTTCTTTAACTTCTTTAAAGAGCCTAAGCCTTGCTCTGATACCACTGTTGGGTATTTTTGATGGGAAAATACCAAAAACAAACAAATTACACACCACAGAGACGATGCTCTGTTTACTCTGTCCAAGATCTTTTGCAGAGAACCTCTTTCAGAAAAGAAATTAACTCAGAACACAGTCCATTACACAGTCACAACACATTTCTATTGATTTAAAACAAAAAAAACTGATACATATTTCATCCTCTGTGCAAAGAGGAATTCACAAAACAAAACTCTGTTGCTCTCACAGATTTTCCACTGCTGTGGATATTACAAAATCAATTTCATGGAACTCCTCTATATTAACAATACCCTATTACTATTACAGTCCTATTTTCAAAAGACATCTCGCACTGCTGTGCATTCTAAACATACCACAAAAAAAATCGCACACTCGTGCGTAGCCACGACTCACAATACAAAAGGAACAACACTCCACTTCAGTCGCACGTAGACTATATTTTTAACATATGACAACGTGTATATAAAAAAATATATAAGAAAAATACAAAGCGTATGCCCATAACTATATTAATGATATGCCCATAACGATATTGAAGGCATCCATCTAATCTACGTACAGCATTAAAAACCATAAATTCATCACCTACGGTGGTCAACGGGAAAAACGACAAAATTTGATGTGTCGTGGGCGGACAGCACCTTCGGAAAATTGACGGCTGAGATCGCGCGCCCAGCTGATCCGACGTGGTTCGCACACCCTCCTCGGGCAAACCAAACAACCTTTACCGTCCGAGGAGCAAGCGGTTTTGGTGTTTGTACAAGGGGCGCGTGGCGGCATTTGATTGTGTCGGGTCCTCCTCTGCGGGTACAGCCTTTTGCCAAAGGCGGTGCGGGGAGACCGGGGTTGTTTTCAAAAACCACCGCGCGCTGTTTAAAATTAAAATTTAACAGGTATGGTAAACAACTTCTTGTACTCTTTCAATTCGAAAATTGTGAATAGTTTTTCCTGTTTATTATAAATCATTCCCCTGCAATTTGGAATATCAAAATCGCAACAATATATTGAATCCGAGGGGAAATGCCTTGTATATGCTGTAGTTTGTCCTGCTATTATCAATGAAATTGGAATACTCTTGAAAATTTTAGGAGCATACCCACCAACAACAATTAACAATGAATCATTATAATTATTGTAGCAGACAAAGTCCACTATATCTGGAGAACGCATTATTACAGGGCTCCCATTATCGTCAGTAAGAGGTGCGATTTCTCCATCTGCATATCGTAGATATGGAATAAGATCATGTTGACCGTGGAGAACAAATATAATGTCAGCGGCTATCACAATGTTGCTTACAGAGGAGGTCTGCGGAGGGTTCTTGAATGCTTGTAGATGATATTCCGGAAATGTATTTGGGAGCAAAGCCTTAGTTTTCCCGATCAACTCTCGGGCTTTCAGGTTGTTAAAAACATTACCTGATGATGAATAATCGCTCGGCATATTACAGAGAACGATATTCGTTGTACAATCCCCAAGTCAACGAAGCTTATGAATTCTACACTCTTTAAATACATAGATATTTCTTAAATGCATAGATATTTTAGAAGGTAAGGCTCACTTTTGAGCCGACGTGGCTCCGGTCGAAAAACCTGAGCTGGGTTTTCAAAGAGTTTTTAGGTTAGTTTTGAATTTTTATTAATTAAAATAATTTTGGGGAGTTACATGCATGGAGGGCTTCCTCTCCATTGGAACTTGTTCACAATGATATAATGGGGCATTTCCATATATTTCCATAGTGAAAGGAAGATATGTACCCACATTCATAAATGATTCCATCGGATACACATCCCTGTATTTTGGCAAACTCGAATTTGAAGTGTTTGTGTATATGAATATTTTCAAAGTGCATGTAGAAAAGAAGTCTCGAAAGATGATCAAGATACTCCATATAGCTAATGGGGGGAGTATGTCAAAAGAGATGTCTAACATTTTTGTGGTGAATGAGGAATCCAGTTGCAACACAAAGTTTCTTACACTTCACAGCAGAATGAGGTAGCTGAGAGGAAGAACACATCCTTGATAGAGATAACCAGTTGAATGTTGCATGAAAGGTCCCTTTATTCCAAATTGTGGGATGAATCAATCATTGTGATTCATTCATACAAAAGATATCACCTTACAAATTTTTTACATGAAAAACACATTTTGAATCATGGAGTGGCATGCAACCAAAAGTCACACATTTCTGCATTTTTGGATCTTGCACATGGACCCAAGATCCTTCAAAAAAGAGGTAATATTTGGAGCCTAATAAAAGAAAATAGAGCATCTTTTTTGGATATCTAGATGGTATAAATGGATACAAACCGCTATATCTTTCAACAAAAGATATCCTCATTGAGGGGAGTGTTTACTTCCACTAACCAAACCAAACTTGGTTCCACTTCCCTCAAATTATAAGCTTGTTAAATGCAATTTGGTCTACAAGGTAAATAAAGTAGTGAATGGACATGTGAGCATAGACAAATCATCATTGGTGGCCAAAGGCTTTTAGCGGGTTCATTGCATCTGTCAGGCCACGCAGTAACTCCATAAGGCAAAAATGATTCGTGTATTATTCCATCAGGTAGGTCTTCATTATGTACATGAGTGAGAGAATGTTCAATTCATCTCCCGATGACTGTTCATATTTCTTATTTATCTATTTACATATATTCACCCAATCACAAGGATTAGGTGTCAACATTCGACCCCTTAATCTGAAGGGATGTTGGTGAGTCCAAGCATCATTCTGAATCGTTCAAGCTTTTCTCTTCCAAGCGCTTTGGTGAAGATGTCTGCAATTTTCTTATTTGTAGAACAATGACGGAGATGGATTGTTTTGGTCTCAACATGATGTCGAATCAGATGATATTTAGTATTCATGTGCTTCATTCGATCATGGAACTTTTGGTTCTTGGCCAACTTTATTGCAGAGGTATTTTAAATCATGAGTGGAGTTGATTGTACTTGTTTTACCTACAAATCTTCAAGAATTTTCCCGAGCCACACAATTTCTTTTGTTGCTTCAGCTGCTGCCATGTATTCTGCTTCTGTTGTGGAATCTGCTATAACTGCTTGTTTGCGTGATCTCCAGGAGACAACCCCTGATCCAAGACTCATAACATATCCTGAAGTAAATACCCAACTTTCTTTGTCTCCATCGAAGTCTGAATCAGAGTATCCAATCAAGTTGAAGTCGTCCATCTGTGTATATTTGATTCCAAAGTCTTGAGTTCCCTTCAAGTACCTTAGAACTCTTTTTGCAACAGACCAATGTCCCTCACAAGGCTTTTGCATAAACCTGGAGAGGATTCCAACAACAAACGAAATGCCTGGTCTAGTAGTAGTTAGGTAGTTGAGACTTCCTACAAGCTGTCTATACTTTGTTGCATCCTCAAATTCTTTTCCTTCAATAGATGTGAGCTTTAAGTCTTGTTCCCTTGGAGTAGTAAGAGGATTGCATTCTGTCATGCCAAACCTGTTCAACAGATCTCCAATGTATTTCTTTTGATAAAGAAATATGGACTTCGGATGTTGGGTTACTTCAATGCCAAGATAGTAATGAACATAGCCAAAATCATTCATTTCAAAACTTTTCCCCAATTCCTTCTTTACGGATGCAATGTAGCTTTCATTGTTCCCTGTCATCAAAAGATCATCTACATATACCACAAGATGTACAACTGTTTTGCCAACTTTCTTGACAAATAAATTTGCATCATCAAGATCATAATGTTAGAAATTGAGTTTCAGAAGATGCTCAGTTAGTTTTTCATACCAGGCTCGCGGTGCTTGTTTGAGGCCATACAAGGACTTCACCAGTTTGCACACTTTATGTTCATGTCCTTTCACAGCAAATCCTTTAGGCTGGGACATAAAAAAATTCTCTTTTAGATCTCCATTTAAGAAAGCAATTTTTACATCCATTTTGTGGATTTTCCAACTGTTCTGCACTGCTAGTACAAAGAGTGTCCGGATGGTAGCCCATTTTGCTGTGGGGGTAAAAGCCTCCTCATAATCGACCCCTTCCTTCTATGCAAAACCTTTTGCCACAAGCCTAGCTTTGTGCTTGTCAAGTGAGCCATCAGCTTTATACTGGTTCTTGTAGACCCACTTGCAGCCAATTGGTTTGGTTCCTAATGGAGGATCAACCAGCTTCTAAGTGCTATTCTTTATGAGGGCATCATACTCCTTTTGCATTGCTTCTTTCCATTCATCATGAGAAGCATCTTCTTTGAAGGAAGTTGGTTCAAAATCTGTAGACAAGTTCAACTCACAATCATAAGAAACATCCATATCAATAGGTGAATTAGAGTCATCCACATCACCTCCATTTTGCCAGTATGAATTCCTAGTTCCTGTCTTTCCAACCTCATCAGGATGAACACTTTCAAGTGTCTTTGTCACCCACTTTGGGGGACCTTTTTCATATGGTCCAGGCTGCTCCGTTGATTGAGTTGGGACTGAATCAAGATTGAGTCTCCCAATTCTATCAATCACATCACTTAAAGCATCATCCGTTGTTGGAGTTTCATGCAGGGGAGAGTGTTTTTCAGAAGAAGATTCCACATGTTGATCTAGTATAGGAATCCCTCCTTCAAGATGTGGAATCTAATTATCAAATTCTTGGAATGATTTTGCTTTTGCAAATCTATCCAAGCAATCAAGTTGCTGCTCAACAACATTGTCATTTTTTGATGATTTAAGAAAAATTACATCTCTAGATACAACAAACTTCTTATTTACTTCATCATAGAGGCGGTATGCTTTGGAGGTGTTTGAATACCCTAGAAAGATAAAATTACAACTTCTAGCACCAATTTTGTTTCTATGTACCTTTGGTATCAAGCCATAACAGGTGGAACCAAATACCTTGAGATGCTTTACCGAAAGAACATGTCCATACCACATTTCATATGGAGTCTTGTTTCTTATAGCATTAGATGGACATCTATTCTTTATATATGCAGCACATAGAACAGCATCAACCCAAAACATTATCTTTACATTTTCGAAGAAGAGCATGGATCGTACCATATTTAAGATTGTCCTATTCATTCTTTCAGCTACACCATTCGGTTGGGGATTATAAGGCATAGTTGTTTGATATTTGATCCCATGTTGGCGAAGATAGTTTTCAAATTCATTTCATGTGTATTCTTTTCCATTATCAGTGCGAATAGACCCAATATGAGATTGTGCATCATTTTCAATCCATTTATGAAAATTCTTGAATGTTTGAAAAGCATCAGATTTGTTCTTCAATAAATAAACCCAACACATTCTCGTGTAGTCATCAATAAATGTCATGATATATTTATTTCCATTTGCAAACTGAATAACCATTGGACCACATAAATCTAAATGAATGAGTTCAAGTTTTCTATGTGCTCTTGAATGTGAATCATGAAAAGACTGTTCGTTGTGCTTTCCTAGAATGCAAGCATCACATTGCTTAAGTTCCCTAAGAATTGTAGGCAAACCAGTAACACCATCTTTCTTCAATAAGCGGAGACTGTCATAGTTCAAATGTCCAAATCTAGCATGCCATAATAAACTTGATGGAAGTGTACCTTCTTCATGATGAGAATTGTATGAGAAATGTTGTGTATGAGCAGAGGTTCCTTGCAACTTGAGAAGCCTTTCTTCTTCTATTCCCCTTATGACAAGTGAGTGGTCAGATGATTTTCTTACCTCAAGCTTGCCATCAAACATATGAATGGAGTGACCTTGCTGGTCGATGTGGACCTAGGACAGCAAGTTTTTGTTGAGCTGTGGGAGATATAGAACATGATGTAGAAGAAAGTCTGGAAGACCAAGCAATTTAAGCCTAATTGTGCCAAGCCCTGATGGCTTGATTTTTGATTGGTCTGCAAAGTATACTGCTCCATCAACATTATCAGCGAAATCTTCAAAAAAATATTTTCTATGAGTCATGTATTAGGTTGCTCTTGAATCAAGCAACCAATCATTTTTCCAAGAAGCAAGTGAATCATTAAATAAATCTTCATTTACTCCAATGTTACATTGTGCCACAACATAGTGAGCAGATTCAGGTGCTTTACCTTTTTCTATATCATCAGTTTTACCTTTCTGTTGGTTTATTTTCTGCTCAATTTTGTCCCATGGTAGCTTGCATGTATAGGCATCATGTGATCCATTTCTTTTGCAGCGTATGCAGTGCAAATCTGCCTTTTCTCCTTGACAATGTCTGCCCCTCCTACCTCTGAAATATCTTCCTTTTCCTCTTCGACCACCTCTTCCTCTTGTAGAATCTTGAGCACGATGCTTTTCTTTATGAGCAAGGTAGACAGCCTCTTCAGAAGATTTAGGGGCTATCTTCTTTCCAAAAGCTTTCTCTCTTTCAGCAAAATTTTTCACAAGAGAGTCAAAGGTTATATCTTTGAGATTTCCATTTGCTTGCAATGACTCAATATAATTGGAGTAAGTAGGATAAAGTGCCTTGAGAAAAGTAATAAGAGGAATATCCAATTCAACCTTAGTGGATTTGATATCACGCATTATAGACTTTACTTCAGATGCAAGAGCAAGAGGATCATTATTTTGTAGTTCAAGAGTGAAGAGTTTAATCATGAGTTGAACAACTTCAAGTGCAGAATGTGAGTCATAGAGTTCTTTCAGCTTTTGTAAGGCTTCAAAGGCAGTTGAATATGAAGAAATATGGCGACTTGCCTCTTCATTTACAGATGTTGCGATTAATTCATAAGCTTTGTTGTTCTTGTTTTTCCAAATGACGAGTTCTTTGTCTGAGGTAGGCTATACTGGTTCATTGTCTCTATCTCCGATACACACTCCTTTCCACAACTCGTTGAAAATGAGGGTGTGTTTTATCATCCGGGACCATTCAGGATAGTTCTCTTTTGCCAGTGAGAACTATTCCCACCATGGATATCATTGAATGCATTCTGTAAAAAAAACTTCTTCTGATAGAAAAAATACTTCTACCAATATACAGTAAAATTGTACTTCTAGTGGTAATTTTTTTTACATTTCAAAAGGGAATTTTCTCCATGTACAGTCTTTGTCTTTCATGAAAATATAAAACATAGATCAGCTATGCATTCTCAGAAAATTTTCAAATTTCATCCTCATCATTTTTCTACAACGTTCTTGAATTGTTTTACATGAAAAGGCAATAGAAAAAGGTGGAAGATTGCAGCTACCATATGGACCCTTTTAAAAATATTCAACGCACAATATATATCGAATATGTTTGGCTGCAATATATATCGAATACCATACAACATACCCACTTCACTCACAGAACGACCTTCAAGAAAGAAAGGAACACTAGCACACGACCACCATGTATAAAAGGATTGCAGCTATCATATGGCTTTCAAGGATTCATGCAGCATACCATTTAAAATTTCCCAGCATAACATTAACGCATGATTCAGACAGTGATTTGAACGAACCATTCCATTTCAAAGAAGAATCATTCCATCATACGCTACTCTCTTCAGCACATACAAACCAAAGCAGGAGTTTTGACCAGCATTCATTCATTAAAATAAAATGATCTTCACCCCCACAACTGTGAACGATCGTTATGGCAACTTCAACTCATTACTCAGGGCAATAATCGACTTCATAGTACATACATTTCAGAAATTTTCTTTCAAAGAATTAACACAGAGTTTACAGGAGAAGGTTCATCGGACATCAATGGAAAAAGGTGGAAGATGTCGTGACAGAGAAAAATGATAGAGAAATCGAAATCGTCTCAGCATTGGAACTAGAATTGGTTTTGGAATATTCAGCAGAGGAACCTGGATGACCTGTGTGGAGCAGCATTCTGGTGACTATGGCAGCAGCGTTTAGGTGACTGTGGCAGCAACGTTCAGGTGACTATGTGGAGCAGGCTACCAACATTTATGAACAGGCAGTGTTTTTGAATGGAGACAAAGTGCTTTGTATGGAAGGCTATTTTGAATGGAGAGTAGAGGAGCAGAGGAGCAGAATAGGGAGTTACAAAGGGCACAAAAGCTAAAAAAAGGAGTTGGCTTTGATACGATGTCAGGCCAAGCAGTGACTCCACAAGGAAAAAATGGTTCGTGTATTATTCCATCAGGTAGGTTTTCATTATATACATGAGGGAGAGACTGTTCAGTTCATTTCCCAACGATTGTTCATATTTCTTATTTACATATATTCACCCAATCACAAGGATTAGGTGTCAACAACATCAATTATGATAAAACCTTTACTCTAGTGGCCAAATTGAAATCTATTCATCCAACTCTTTCCATATAGAAGTGAAGAATATATTTGTTAATAGTGATATAAGATAGGAAATTTACATTGATAAACCATAAGGGTATATAAATAATTCATATTTAGTTTTCAGACTCAAGAATTCTCTTTACGGCTTCAAGCCAGAACCTAGAAAGTGGTATGCTAAAAAGGATTCCTATTTATTCTTTCAATGTTTCCTTTGATGTAAACCTTATTCAAATGTTTATATTTTAAGAACATCTCACTCTATATTTTTCATAGTGCTCTATGGAGATGATCTATTAATCACAAGTAGTTTGGCTTAAGTCATTGATATAGTAGAAACCACTTTGCATGAGATATGGGTTTGTCGCACTTCTTTCTTGGACTACAAATCAACCAAAATGGTTTAGGGATAAAAAATTTAAAGAGTATGCAAGAGATCTATTACTTCATTTTCACATAACCAATTGCAGGCCAATAGCTACACCTTTCTTATAGGGGGTACACCTTGAGGATAGAAGGGATACATCTTTGGTTGATTGCACCATGTGTATACAACTTGTGCAAAGTATCCTCTATCTTGCTCACCTTCCTTGGGATCTTTCATATGAAATAGGAAAAGTTTCCATATACATACAATAGGAACATGAGTTGCAATGGAAAGCTATCAAGCACATACTCATATCTATCCAAAGAACAATGAACTATGGGATTCATTATGCAACAAGAGTACTTTGGATCTCATTGGCCACACTAATTCAAATTAGGTTGGTGATAACATTGATCACAATTATGCTTCAGTATATGTTCTCAATTTGGGTTCCAACCCCATTTGTTGGTCAGGCAAAAAGAAATCCATGATTTTTTTATCATCCAAAAAGGCCAAATTTAGAGGTGCACTTAACATTTCCATTCAAATCATTTGGTTGCAAAACTTCCTCACTAAGTTAGGTATCATATTCCATCATCTGACTGTCATCTAATGCCACAATCAAAGAGCACTAAAGTTTTGCAAAGATCCACTACAATGACAAAACACATCGAGATCCACAGGCACTACATTCTAGAATTGGTACATGATGGGGTCATCAACTTGCAGTACTATCCCACTTCTAAAAGGACTACTCACATCTTCACAAAGACTTTCATTGAGAAAAACTTTCACATTTTGCAAAAAACGCCTCTAGGTAAAGAACACAACCAAAACAATGTGTTAGTTTTCTTCACAACATGTTCACATCTCTCTAGATTCACAATTAGACTCACTAATATATTATTTCAGCCATGTAGAATATATTGTATTGAACTGTATTCTCTCAAAATTTTGTTGTTTTTGTATGAATAAAATTCATTAATTCTTTTATCAAATTTCTTTCTTATTTCCTTGATTTTTTTCAATTCTTTCTCAATAAATCTAACCTATTACAACTTTCTTGCAAAATCTTCAATTAATCATAAAATTTCTTGCAAAATCTTCAATTAATCATAAAATAAATTTTCAATCAAATTTCTTTGTAGAAAAAAATACTCTTTATACATCACCATTTCCTTATTATATAAAAATAAAAACCTAAAATGTAAATTACCCAACAAACAACTTCTTCCCATATATGTTATAATTGAATGGTATCTCCCCATGATTATAAATCATTCCGAATATCATAATGCAATGAGATATTGAATCTAACCGAAAATGCCTTCCGAATATCTCAATGCAATTGGAATAATGGTACCTGATATATCGTTATACAGTTCAGAAGTAATTCACTCGCTAGGTTTTTTTAGAATTGGTTTTCAATCACGGTGTGAAAGGAAATATTAGAGGGAACGATATTCGTTATATAAATTACGTATTTCTTTGCATTTTTAAAATAAGTGATATTTTTATTCGACTGACGTCCAGCTTGCAGCAATGCAGTTGTGATGATTGTGTCGCAGTGGGTTTTCATATAGTTTTTGTGTGGCAGTGGGTTTTCATATAGTTTGTGTTGATTTTGATTGGGAGGTTTATAAATTTATCATATAAGTTGGATTATGATATTTAATGCAGAATTTTTTAAGTGTGATTTTTGTGTAGGTAAAATAAAATAAAAATTATTAATTAAAATATTTTGATTTATTAAAATTATATAAAATAAAAAAATGGATAATTATAATTATAATTAATGATTGAATTAGTTTATATTTATTTTAATTTTTGATTTATTTAATATAAAATGATAAATTAAGGATTTTTATTAAGTATGATTTTATTTAAGTTTATAGGAGTTTTTCAAGTCTTTAATTAAAATATTTTGACTAAGTAAAACTATATTAAAATAAAATAAAAAATTAATAATCATAAGTATAATTACCATAACCATATTTACCAATATGATTGATATAAGTCTATAAGTGAATGTGAAGTATATCTACAACCATATTTACCAATGTGGTCAATATAATCAACCACATTAGATTCGTTTTATTAAAAATAATTATCTCTAATAACTATATAAGTATTATTATATATTTATGATTAGTATATTATTTTATATTATTTTAATTATATATTTATGATTATTATATTAATTTATATTATATATTAAAATAATATTAAGTTACTCTATTATATTTTATTTAATATGGTTTAGTTTTAAATTATTTAATATAATTTAAATATTTAATCATAGTAATTATAAAATAAAAATTATTAATAAAAATATTTGACTTAGTAATATTATATTAAAATAAAATATAATAAAATTAATTAATTATCATAATTATAATTAATGATTGAACCAGCTTGTATTCATCTTAGAGTGATGTTAAGGACTTTTTAATCTTCTTATAGTGTATAATAAAATGACAAGTGTAGAATCATTTTTTTTAATGCAAAGTATTAACGAATGATGGTTCATCCTTTATCATGGAGTGAGGTGATGATAGGTTAAGTTGTGCATTAATTTCTATAATTCTAATCTTTTATAGTGCTATATATTTTAATTTAATATTGCAACTTCTCTTTTGAGTGATTTATAACTCTCATAATATTCTTGCAAATAGGATTTCGGATCCATGATATTCATAATATAAATGTTTGTAATAGAAGTTTTCAACCAAAAAATGTGGTTTTTTCCTCCTTCCTTCCTATAGTTAAGAATTTTCACTTGTAATAAGTGGTTGATCAAGGTGGTTGGAACACAAAACAAGAAGATTCTCTCTTCTCCAAAATTTCTAGGTTGTTTTAGAATTGGTGCAAAATTGTGTTTGTGGGTTTTAGGGTCCACCCTTTAAACTTGAAAATATGATGCCACATCTAAGGCCTCCTTCTCATGGGAGATTTTAAGTTTTCAAAAGAACTATTTGAGCAAGAATTTAAAAAAAAAAAAACAAAACAAAACAAAACATTTTTTTTATAATTACTATTGTTTATTTCCTTTAGTTTTGAGGTTCGTTTTGTTGAAATACAATTCGAGCAATTTTACAATGAAAAATAACAAGAAATTTGACAATGGCAATTAATCAGAAAATACATGCACATGTGGCTCATTTGTAGTGCTCTTAGTGGGACCACCTAATTATGCTACCATACCAACTAAGAAAGTCTATATGACTTGACTTTATAACTTGGGGAACATCCAAAATTTCCTTAGCTCTCCAAGCCTAAGTCCAACAACAACCATAGTGTGTATAAATTCTCAATCCAACACCCTCTCAACTACAAACTACATTTTTCAAGTCCAATTTTTCCCTATCTTAGTTTCCTCCCTCCAGTGAGCTCTCCCTATCCCACCTCACATGAATCAAAACCAAAAATCATTCTCTCTTAGCTTGAATCAAAACCAAAAGGCATTCCCTCTCTCAACATTCCCCACACTTATACCTCCCCTGTAAATAAATTCCACCATCTCCACCTTCCCCTTCATGTGGCTCCTACTCTCCTAGAGGGTCTCCCATTTTTCTCTTATCTTCAAATTAATAAGGGAATCATATGTCTGAGCATCAAGGAATAAATAATAAAATAATAATAACAATAAAAGATTAATATTTTATTATGTCAGTTAGATTCATAGGAATCTTATCAATTTAAATATTAAATAATTATGTTAAAATATAATTTATTAATTAAAAATTATTAATGTTTAAGTAAGCACTAATCAATTGTAATTGTTAATTAATCATTTAGTATAATAGCCTACATAATAATAACATAATTGTGCTAGGAAAAAAACTTATAATAAGGTAACAAGATTAGGATGTTGGCACTGAAGTAGCTTGTAGAGATTCACCATAGCTAGTGTATGTAGGGTAGAGGACCTTAATGGAGGCTATGAGAGAAAGATATATATTTGTTATAGTGGCATCTAAGTCATGTATGATGAATTTGTTCTTAAAAGTCAAGTCCAATGGATCATCATCATTCAACTATAGATTGAACATTTTTACTAACAATTACATAAATTCCAATTGTAAAAGTGATTCTTACAATTTTTTAACTTTCTAGAATAATATAAAAAATTACAATAAAATTTATAAATTTCAACTCACAAAATTCTCTTATATTCATAAACAAATTTAATAAAAACTAAATATCTTAAAAATATTAAAAAAATACTTCAATCAAATCCTATCCTTAATTTTAAAGTAAAAGTTAGACCCTTAATTTTAAAGCTAAAAATTAGATGGTAACTCTAACAATGAAATTATATAAAAAAATTATGCACTCTTATAAATTTATAAAATTATTATAAACTCTTACCATTGCCAACTATATATATATGAAAATTAAGTAAAATGTTCAATAAAATTAACAAAATAATTCAAAATAAAATAATGCATATGTTTTCAAATTCTCACCTTTAACTGGACCCCTCCTCCTAAAGAATTATAAAGCATTATGGTTCTGATACGATGATTTATAAGCATTGTACAAACTACCCAATATGCTAAAAAGAACGATGAATTACATCTAAAACCACACGCAATGATCTGCATGTATCCTTTTAATCAAGTTTCTCTCTAATATTGATTAAAAATTATGCATAAAAACCAGTAAAATTACCATTTCACTAATCAGTAAAATTACCATTTAAATTCGGGGTATTTCTGAGTCCTTTCATCCTAGGCCAATGCACTTATATTGATCAGTGCCGCTTCGCTGATTTCACTTGGGAATATCTGATGTAATATTTGCCAAGCATTCTCTGCCAACATGGTTTTTTTTTCCTTAATAATTTAAAGGATTTTACAATGAATGAAATTAATATTTTTAAAGATATTTAGCATTTTTTTAATTAATTTTTCTATTTTTTAATAACTTAAGGGATTATACAAACTATTTTGATAGTTTACATTTTCTATTAGTTTTTTTTACAAATATTAGAGATTTAAATGCAATTTAGGTTAGATTATTTAGTAGAGTTATGGATGATAACCTGTTTATTATTAATATTTACCCGGCATTAATCTCTCCCAACATTGTTTTGTTTTATTAATAATTTAAATGATTCTTTATTCATATGTTTAAAGATGTTTAAACATTTTTTTTTGGTTAATTTTTCTATTTTCTTTGTTTTTTAATAATTTAAGGGATTATACAAACTATTTTGAAGGTTTGCATTTTCGATTAGTCTTTTGGGTATGAATATTAGAGATTTAATTGCAATTTAGGTTAGATTACTTAGTAGAGTTATCAATGATAATTTTTTTCTTATATTCACATGAGAGAGTTAATTAATGATAGCATTATTAGTTAAGTTAAACTAAACATCATTTTTATTCTATGCATGTTCATTTTTTTATTAAATTATATTATCTTATAATTCCTTTTTTTTGCCTGAATATAATTTATTAATTATTTCTCTGTCCATGTTTGTTTTGTTCATTGCTTTCTAGCTAGGTCCAACTTGTGCATGTTCAACTATAGCTTCACATGGTATTAGAGCCCAAAGGAGTTAGGAGTTAGGAAGCAACATAAAAAATCTATTTACTGTAAATTGGAGCTATTGGAAAAAATGGAGTTTCCACCTTCAACAATACCCATGCCATATAATTATTTCAAATAGAAGCCAAAAATTCTACTTCAACTCAGGAGTATAGGCTTACATTGGATAACCATGGTAACAAAAATTGATCGAAATTTTGCAATTGAAAAATTTTAATATTTCAACTGCATGGATGAGCCCTTTCGTCTCCTATGCTTAAGGATTTCTCCAAAATTACTATTTCATGTTGAGGCATGCACCACTCCCAATCAAGTTTGGACAACTTTGGAGACACTCTTTAGGAACCACAGATGAGATGGGGGTTCACATCCTTGAAAATGAGTTCCACTCATTAGAACCAAGTAGTTTCCAAAACATTCAATATTTCTTCACATGGTTCAAAGCCTTGTCACTCTAGTTGAAATAATGTAGAATCCACAAATCCAAGCAAGAAAGTTAATTAATTCTTGCTATATTGTCAAAATTAGGTCCAAAGTATGTTATATTTGTCCCCACTTTTCATGCATTAGACTTGTAACAAGCAAAACCTAGATGATACCCACATTGGATGATTATTGTGTGTCCCTAATACATGAGCAAGAGAAGCTCAAAAATATGGGCATATTGAAAAGTTACAAAGCCCATGCATTCATTGTGCATGAAAGGGGCAAAACTAGCTTGAAATCCAATTAGCAATCCAAACTCAAAGGAAAGGTAAAATATCTAGATCTAAGAAAAGGAAGCCAATCCCTAACCTCTAAATGAATCTACCAGCTCGAAAGAAAATAAGGGCAAGAAGGGGTAACCAAGATCAAGCTATTGCAACTGTGGCTACCATATAGAATGCATGAAGAATAGAATAGATGTCATGGTGCAGAGTCTTCAACAGAACAATTTTGGTGATTATATCTCAAAGGATTCCAAGAAGAAGTGGGGAGAAAGAGCACTTGAAGCATGAGGGAATGCACATGAATTAATCACTATTAATTATTCTCCTTATGAGTTGATCATAGATTCTTAGGCTTCACATCATATGACAACCACAAAATCTCCTTATGTGTGGATCATAGATTCTCAAGCTTCACATCATAGGACAACCACAAAGGATGTTATCTCATATTTAAAACCATATGATGGCCCTCCTATTTTCATGGGAGATGATTCTCTAGAAGAGGAAACTATGCAATGGCCGCTAGATCTTGAAGTTGGAAGTTTTGAAAAAGTCCTACGTATTCTAAAGCTTTCAATAAATATTCCCTCTCTGTATCAAATGACACATATCAACATCCAAAGGAGAGTTGAATTCACCCCAAATTTGGTGAGCATATATGACATGTAAGATAACTCCAAATTTGCAATTGTAAGGTACATAACCATTCCTAGTAGTACACTTTTTGTGAATTTTTCCTTAATCAAATTCTGCTTTACTACTAACATAAGAAAATCATGAAAGAAGTATTTGGCATGAAAAGTTTGAATGTTTGAGCTTCATATATGTAACGTGATAGTAAATAGAGGATGGTAAAAGGAATTCCATGTAATTTTTTTATGGAGTTTGTGAAGGGTGTGCTCTTGGAAAGCATTTAGAAGAAATTATGGGAAGATATATGCGTGGAGGGCCTCCTCTCCCTTGGAAATTGTTCACAATGATATAATGGGCCATTTCCATATCTTTCAATAGCCAAAGCAAGATATGTACTCACATTCATAAATGATTCCAGGTGATACACATTGGTGTATTTTCTCAAACTCAAATTTGAAGTGTTTGAGGATATGAATATTTTCAAAGTACATGTAGAAAAGAAGTCTGGAAATATGATCAAGATACTCCATACAACTAATGGAGGGGAGTATGCAAAAAGATGTTTATCATTTTTGTGATGAATCAAGAATACAGTTGCAACACACAGTTTCTTACACTTCGTAACATAATGGGGTGGCTGAGAGGAAGAACACATCCTCGATGGAGATGACCAATTGGATGTTGCATCCAATATCGCTTTATTCCAAATTGTGGGATGAATCAATCATTGTGCTTAGCACATACAAAAGATATCACCTTACAAATTTGTTACTTGAAAAATGCCTTTTGAAGCATGGAGTGGCATGCAACCAACAATCAAGGCATAGGATTTATTGTATTTATTGTATTAGGTCCTATGTTCTTCTCTACTTTATAAATGCCATATTACAAATAATTGAAAATGAGAGTGTGCTTATGTTTTCTCGACCACTCTTCATCATTTTCCTTGCTAATCAGCAATAGACAATTCCATTGTTATATATCCTTTATTAAGCTTAGACTTGTATTTAGTATAATAAATGAGTGACTTTTAGTTTTATTTTCCTAAGAGTTTATTTATTCTTAGATATTTGTTTATTCATATTTTAATATTTATAATTATTTGTAATAATAGAAATCTTTTATAATTATGCATTCAATAAATTTCAATTTATTTTAAAATTAAATTAAAAAATTACCCATTCAAATCATCCATTAAGAAATATTTAAATTAATATTTATTTTGAACTTAATATGTGTTGGGGGGGAGGGGGGTGGTGGTACCACACAACACTAATTACATAAATAAAAAAATATTCAAAAAAAATATTTTATAAAAGTGAGTTATACAAATTTCATATTTCCATCATATTTATAGTCTAAACCATATTTATACTAATAGAGTTTATCCCTAGCTTAAGGAAATAAATGGAATAATAGAATTTGATTCTTAAAACTTATTTCTTCCTCTGAAGGTTCCTCTTGCAGCAACATGTCTCTCATCATCTTGTAAAGTGTCATGAAGGCATAATGGTCTCTTTCTATTAGAGGGAGGATCACAGGGAGGGGGATCCAACGGATCCATGGGCTCCATGGGTTCATTAGCAAAATCAAACTCAGGCTCAGGCATAGAAGGCTCTCTTGTACGTCCATGGAATCATCATTTCCCTCAACATTGGCAATGGGAGGAGTGTCCCATGCTTTCCCAAAAGTAATATCTTCATCAAATATCACATCTCTACTAAACTCTATATTCCTTTGACTATGTACATATATCCTATAAGCTTTAGAATTTTCACAATAACTAACAAAAGTACATTTCTTTCTTGAAGCTTCCAACTTGGTCCTCTTCTCCTTCAGTACATGAAAGTAGACATGGTAGCCAAAAATCCTCAGCTTTCCAACCTCGGGCTTTACACCTATGAAAGCTTCTTTGAGAGTCTTTTCACCTAAGGCTTGGTGAGGAGTTCTATTAGAACATAGACAATAGTGTTAGCAGCTTCTCCCCATAGAAACTTTGGCAACTTTTGATCATGCAACATAGCTCTGGCTACTTCCATGATAGTGATGTTCTTCCTTTCAACTACACCATTTTGTTTTGGGTTATAAGGTACAATGGTCTCCTTCTTGATTCCACATCCCTTGCAAAAGTGAATGAATTCATTTGAAGTGGATTCTCGTCCAATGTCAGTCCTCAAAATTTTGATCTTGTTTCAAGTTTGATTTCCCACTAGTGCCTTGAAGACCTTGAACATGTAAAATATCTAGTCCTTGTTCTTTATGAAGAAAATCCATTTCTTGTGGGAGAATTCATCCATAAAGATTATATAGTACAAGTAGCCACCAAGAGAAATCATGGCATAGTTCCACACGAATTAGAATGTATAAGTTGAAGTATTCCATTGGTCCGGCTTTTACTTGAAGGGAATGGTCCATTCACATGTTTTCCACTTGCACATCCTTGAAAAACTCCATTATGATCTACTCGAATCTCAAGCATTCCATAGACCATCTTTCTCACCTTAGGAAAGGATTTATAGTGAAGATGAGTGAATCTTCAATGCCACAGCTCACAATGATGAGAAGCATCATGAACCAAGGCTCAAATAGGGCTCCCACAAAATTTATATAGGCCTTCATTTCTGGTCTCAAATGTGAAGGCATCTTTCATAATAGTTCTCCTTTTCCAAGCAAGGGCCTTCCAATTAATGAATGCACTCTTGAAACCCTTGTCTTCCATGGTAGAAACTAAGACAATGTTCTTCTTCAATCCTAGCACATATAGGACATCATGTAGATGTATAATTTGATCATAATTCAAATGAAAAGAAACATATCCAAACCCCTTCACAGCATTCCAAACCTAGTTCCATAATTTTAGAGCTCATGTTGTCTAAACTTTGTGATCATCTGAAATCATTCAAATTTGTTTGTGGAGATTCAAACCCTAGTTCCAAAGTTTGAAATAAGTCAATCATCATTCATTCATGTAAAATTATTAGGGCACAGATACAGATCTAGCTAAAGAATAATGGCACAAACTTGCAAGAATTGAAAAAGAAAATTGGAATAGAAAATGAATTCAATTACACAATAATGATTTGAGAATCAATACATAAAGAAACTAATTTAATATTAGTTGTACATGCAATAACTAAGGCTGATTAAATCTAACTAACGCTAAGAGTTCTTTATGTTTTGTTAATGTGCACATGCACCACATGCAAGCGCTAGAGTTAATTAACTAAAGCCAAGTTCACAGCACATGTAAGCACTCTAGTTAACAAACTAAATCCAAGTGCACACCACATGTAAGTACTAGATTTAGCTAACGCTAACTAAGTGCACATCACATGCAAGAACTAGAGTTGAACTTAAGCTAATTAAGGCTAACTAGGTGCATGTACACCAACACCCCCCCTTAAGCATGACTTAGGTGAGTGTGATGCAAAATGAATGGGACAGAGCAACAAGGCCATTTTAGGTACCCATGTACAATGCATGAAAAATAGGAAAGAGGGCAAACCCAGTGGGAAAAAAACCCCCTCAAAATATAATGGGAAAAGTAGAGACAAAAACAATTGTTAGGCAATTGTGTCCTTCACCCGCAGAAATTGAAACTTCTGCTCATTGAATGTCTTGGTGAAGATGTTCTTCTTACCCATATATGTTTTACATTACTTTTTTTCTATGTGAATTTTTGTGGCCTCTCAATGAGTTTGAGATCCATAGTTGAGATTCTTACCTAGAGTGTAAGAGGGTTCAAATAAAGTGGTATGTTTATGTTCTTCAAATTTAAGGTTGTTGATTTTTTTAAACTTCCCATAATGGGAATGTGAATCCAAATACTAGTTATGTTGAAATTAGATGACCCTGAAGTTAAGAACGTGTTGATCTTCTTATAGTGTAAAAAAAATATAAGTGTTGAATCATTTGTTATGAAACCAGCTCACAAAAAGATAGAAAAGATAGATCAACACCTTAGAATTCAGCCTCTTCGAGGGGGCAACCTCCTTTACATTACATAAATGAACAATTCTTCGATGATTCAAATGACAAAACCTCCTTTCTATATATAGGAGTCTAAGGGGTCACAATATAACCAAGCTAACCTAACAATAATAATGTAAAGCCACAAAAATAACAATAGAGGGATTCTATGGGGCACAATAATAACAATATGGGGACAATAGGGGCACAATAATAACAATATGGGGACAATAGGGAGACAACAATAATAATAAGGGATACAATGACAATAGTAATGGGGGAATCACTAGTATTATAGGGACCTAACATCATTTTTATGCAAGTACTAGCTGATAATGTTGACTTTCCTTGTCATATTGCTCAAGGTTGCAAGTATTTTGGGAAGGATGATGGCTCATCCTATATTATGCAATTTGGTGATGACTATCACTGATTTTCATATAATTTATTATATTAAAAAAACAAATATATATATATATATATATATATATATATATATATATATATATATATATATATATATCTATATATATATATATATATATATGTATGTATGTATGTATGTATGTATGTATGTATGTATGTATGTATGTATGTATTGTTATATCTTTTAAATATAATAAGTCTCCTTTTGAGTGATTTATAATTCTCAGGATGCTTTTTTCTCCTTCCTTCTTGCAGTTAAGGATTTCTACTTGTAATCAAGTGGTTAATCAAGGTGCCTCGAACACAAAAATATAAGATTCTTTCTTCTCCAAAACTTCTAGGTTGTTCTAGAATCGATGCATAATTGTGTTTGTGGGTTTTAGAGTTCAGACTTTAAATCTAAGCTATGATACCACCTGTAAGGCCTCCTTCACATGGGAGGTTTTAAGTTTGCATAAGAACTACTTTAGCAAGAATTAAAGAAAAAAAGAAAAAAAAAAATAATCCTATAACTATTATTGTTTATTTCCTTTAGTTTTGAGTTTCCTTTTGTTGAAAATGCAATTTGAACAAATTTTCATTGAAAATTAACAAGAATCTTGATAATGACAATTAATCTGAAAATACATGTACATGTCTATATTGGCTCATTTGCAATGCTCTTATTGGGACCACCTCACTGATTATGCCACCATGCCAACAAAAAAAATTAAATATGAATTGACTTTCTAACTTGGGGAACATTGACAATTTCACTAGCTCTTCAAGCCTAAACAAAAACCATAGTGTGTATAAATTCTCAATCCATCACAATCCCAACTACAAACTCCACTACGTAAGTCCATGTTTTCCCTATCTTGGTTTCATCCCTCCCTTCTCTCAGTTATCCCTCTCTCGCTTCGCATGAAACAAAACCAAAAATCATTCACTCTTAGCATGAACCAAAAGCAAATATCATTTCCTCAACCTCCCAACATTCCACACACTTATACCTCCCCTTGAAATAAATTCTGCCAACTCTCCCCCTAATGCATCTCCTCAACCTCTCCCACTTTTCTCTTATTTTCAAATCAACTCAAGGGATGGATAAATAATAAAATAATAATAACAATAAAAGATTAATATTTTATTATGTCAGTTAAAATATTAATATATTAAATAATCATTTTAAAATATAATTTATTAATTATAAGTCATTATTAAGGGTTAAGTAAGCACTAATCAATTTCAATTGTTAATTAATCTTCTAACAAACATATTTGTGGGTGGAGGTCCTTGATGGAGGCTATGAGAGGAAGATATATCTTCCTTCCAATGGAATTTGTGTCATATATGTTGGCTTTGTTCTTAGAATCCAAGTATATGGGATCATAATCCTTCAACTATAGGTTGAACAATTGTACTAACAAGTACAAAAATTCCAATTGTAAAAGTAATTCTTACAAGTTTTTTAACTTTTCTAAAATAGCATAAGAATCTAGAAAATAGAATTTATGATTTTCACAACTTTCTCTTGTATCCATGAACAAATTTAAAAAAAACATGATGAAAAAAACAAACATTAAACATCTTATGTTGAAATAAATGTCAATAAAATTTATACCCTAAATCCTAATTTTAAAATTAAAAGTTAGGACCTACCTCTACCAATGAAATTATATGAAACCATTATAAACTCTTAACATCATCAAAAATAAAAAATAAAAATTGAAAATTAAGTAAAATATTCAATAAAATTAATAAAATAGGTCAAATTAGAATTATGGATATGTTTTCCAATTTTCAAATTTTCACCCTTAACTAGAACCTCCTCCTCCTCATAGAGCATTATGGTTATGATGCCATGATTAATTGATAAGAAATGTACAAAATACACAAGATTTTAAAAAGAAAAATGAATATTACATCCTTTTAGACACATGAATGATAAGCATGAGAGTGTATCTATTATTAACAAATGATATACATTTATAGTACATTCACATGACCTTTGGTTCCATATTCCAAGGTCTCTTGGACTTCCTTAGACTATTCAGCTTCCACACCAACCCTTAGAGGATTAGGTTTTCAACATTCTCCCCCTTAATCCGAAGGGGTATGTATGAGTCGAAGAAAAGAGTTGTAATACAAAATGTGCAAAAAATGCATGGTAGCACTAGGCTAAATGTGCTCTTTCAAATTTTGGTATAAGGGAGGTGGTTTAAGGATGACCACCAACATTAGAACGCTTAGTGCAGTTCCTAGAACTCTTCCAAGTTGGGCATGAAATTCAGATCTTCTGCTTGAGGAAGTGCTCCTGATGTTTTGAAGAGGGAAACCTTCAACCATGAAAGGGAGGTCTCACCCCACATAAAAGGGAGAACCTCAACCTAAAAAGGGAGGTCTTAGCCTGTGATGGTTTAAGGATGACCAACAACTCTCGAATGCTTAATGTAATTCCTAGAACTCTTCCAAAACTGGCAAGAAGCTGAAGCCTTCTGCTAGAGGAAGTGTCCCCAATTCTTTGAAGAGGTATCACTAACTGAAGACATTCTCAGGGGCATATTTGTCTCTGGCTACAACTCTGAATCTGGTATGGCAAGTTGTGGCTCAGGCTCGCTTGATGTGGCTTTGAAGCTTGTAGTTGACCATCATTTCCCCCCCTGTCAGATACAAGGTGAGAAGATGAAGAGATCTCAACTGCAAGACTGTTCAACATTCGAGAAAAAATATTGTTGTATGAGCAAAATATCTTCTTGGCTGTTGAAGCCCATTTCCAAGAAGTGATCCATCCAAGATGAGTCTTTGTTCTTGCAAGAGGTTTGTTTCTGAAGCATCTATTTGAAGAATGACTCCTTTTATAAGAGTGCTTACATGGATGAAGATCAAAACAATGATCTTTTAGATGAGCAACTCAGTCATAGTGTTGGCATTTAACAACTTTTGACTAGGAATGTGAAGGAGCATAATCTTGAACAGCTAAAGGTGGATTGTCATGAAGGAATCCAGCACTTTGAAACTGAATGGGCTTTGAGTAATCTAGAATATGAAAAGAAATGTCCTTTTCATATCCAAGAATAGTTTTGTGCTTGTTGTGGACAAGCTCTTCCTAAGGTCTCATGACCGACTTGGGAAGTGCAGACTGAATTTCTTCATCTTTATGCGAAACTGCTCTTGAAATTGACACTTGATGGGGATCAAACTCAACATTACTAACTTGATGACTTGTTGGTTGTTGATAGGATCTTGTTTCAACGTCAAATAAGGGATTGTTCTAAACAAGTTCAGAAGGATGTCTTTTCTGTTGTAACTCCTCTTGTTGTAGCTTTGTCTCAAGCTGAAAAAACTCAATATTCTCTTGTACATTATGCAAATAGGTTCTAATGTCAACAAGTGAAGCTTTGTTGATTCTTATTGTACCACGATCAGAGGAATGTATCAGAGTTTTTAAGAACTCCAATACTTCACCAATTCTGGCTATTTTATTCATTGTCAAAATTACACTTAAAACTGATCACAACTATGAACTTGTAGAGAATAATCAACACTCACTCGCAATACAATGTCACTACAATTGGATTTTACAACAGGTTGCAATTGTATTTAGAAATAGTGATGGCTCTTGATTTCAGTTGTGTTTGGTTTCATGTCAAGATTTCAACCAACACCATTTGTTCCAATAGATAAGCAATGGCAACTTATCCCTCAACATATATAAGCTTCATATTCCATTACATATTAATCATACATGCTTCACACTAAACACATATGAAATAACATAAATATATATATTAATCAACACCATATAAGGAGCATGAATGTTTTCATACCCACCATAACCAAACCATAATAATTTAACACACCATATACAATGACCAATTCACATGTATATACCTCAACCTTCAACAAAAAATACGAAGTCACCAACACACCATCCTCAACTGCTCTCTTTCCTCCTGCCTTTACAATCCCACAAACTATATGTGCAACCCTGGAAACTCCCAAATCTGCAATCGTCTCTATAGCTGCCCTGGAGTGGTAGGCCTTGGTTTATAGCCATATTCCCCAATTTCCTCCTGCTGTGTATATGTGCCCATCAATATGGGCTCTACCGATGAGATAAACCTAGTGAAGCTCGAATGCCAGTCCTACACCATCCTCAGTCTGACACACCATCCAATTCTATATGTCCTTTCGATGGTGAACACAAGAATATAGAACGAAACAACCAATTCTATTCATGCATTCATGGCCTTTCAAAACGTATGGAGAGCCACGAAGGGCAGTTGTCACACACTTCCACTGCGCATAGGCCACCACGCTTCCACTTCAATGTATTAACTGTGTAGTATTAGCTATGTGGTATACGTTATATAGGAAATGGAGGAGCGAAGAGTGGTAATCGGTTCCATTAAGAAGAGAGTAAATATAGAGGAAATCAGGGAATGGTAATGGTTTCTCCAACAACAACCTCATAAATGTGATTAGAAAGCTACGTGATTATCTCTCGATGAACAGACAATCATTTTTCTAGGTTTGAGCTTCGAGCTTGTTGTTGTCAATGGCGATGGCCTCGGAAATGATGACAATGGAAATGATAACCTTGCGGCAGAATGTACCTACCACCTGAAACCTTCATCTCAGTACTACAGCCATTTCTCGTAGTTTTTTTCAGCACTCAAAAATATCGATACTTGGTCAAGTTTCGGCCTTTCAATACAAACCTCAACTCTAGTCCTAGTTTATGTACCAAAACTACCCAAGCGAAAGTAAGTGAAATTCAAAGGTACGGAGAGCTTCTCAGTGTATAGAGTAATGTAATTGACATATTGGAAGAATGGGGCCTGATTGAATCCATTACCCACCATGATCACAGGTCATCTTGCTCGAACCCTAGGAATAAACCCATTGTGGTTTTGATCCAACTGCAGAGAATTTGCACATGGGAAGAGAATTGGTGCAAGTTTCATTTTCTGGCAGATTTTGATGACAACGAAGAAGGAAGGAAGGTGTGCACCCACTATGGTTTGACAGAGAACCCATCAACACTTGTTATTGATTCCATCACTGGACAAAAAATGCAGACTTGGACAGGCGAGATCAACCCAGAGTGATTGTTAGAGGACCTGATACCTTTTATTGAAAATGGACCCAAGGAATATAGTCATTAAAGCAGAGAATACTATGGCAATGTTGGACATCCATTCAACAGGAATATGAAACGAGCAGCGTAAAGGTCAGCACGCAGAGAGGAAAGGAAAGATGAAACGCTCATTAAAAAGCATTGTGAGAGAAATGGTTAGGTAATAGAAGGTAAATGGTCACAGAACAGTGCGCACGAAAATGACAGCGTTTCTGCAAGAAGATGTAATTGTGCAAGGAACATTTCTTAGAGCTGCTATAGAACTGGGCAAAGATCATAGCTACAATTTAGCTGACAACATATTCATGAAATGCAAGACTGACATGCACAGAGAGGTCACAAAATTAGTGGCTCATATTTGGGCAGGGCAAGAGTACGCCTGCTCTGATACCATGTTAGACACATGAATTATAAGCATGAGAGTGTATCTATTATTAACAAATGATATACATTTATAGTACATTCATATGACCTTTTGTTTCATATTCCAAGGTCTCTTGGACTCCTTAAACTATTCAGCTTCCACACCAACCCTTAGAGGATTAGGTGTCCAACACATCCAAAACCACACACAAATGTTCTGCATTTTTATTTTTAATCAACTTTCTCTCAATGTTTATTAAGAAGCATGCTTAAAACCCAGTAAAATTCCTTATGCGATATGACTTTTGTTTATCAGGGATATTTATAATAATTTGGATAGTGGCCACATAAATAATGTCATAAATCTATGGAGGGTTTACTTATATGTCAAAGCAAGTCACATAATCAATTTAGGCCTTTGGAGTTTTGGTATTTGGAATCTATTTGCAGTAATCTTACTCTTAATTGAATTTAGACATTACACCATTAATATAAAAACTTGCTAAAAATAACATTTATTTTCCTTGATAATATAGAAATTTGCAGTTGCAGGGAAGGAAATGATATTGGAAAACTCAAGATGGAGAAAAAGTAAAACAATCTAAGGATACTAGGAGTATTTAGTAGGAAACTCATGATGAAAGATAATTGATAAAGTAATATCTACCCAACTCCTTTTCTTCAGTTGCTAATCATCTTCCTCCATTGAGCTATTAAATTCGAGGTATTTGATCTATCTCCACACTCTTAGAAAATTCCGAAAACATTGCCAATAAAATGTCTGAGTCCTTTCATTATATGTCAATCTTCCCTCTCTATCAAATGACACATATCATCATAAGAAGAGTTGAATTCACCCCAAATTTGGTGAGCATATATGACATGTAAGATAACTCCAAATTTGCAGTTGTAAGGTACATAACCATTTTTGTTTGTACACTTTTTGTGAATTTGTTCATTGATCAAATTATGCTTTACTACTTACATAAGAAAATGGTGAAAGCAGTGTTTTGCATGAAAGTTTTGAATGCTTGGTAAAGAAAGTAGTGAATGGACTTGTGAGCATAGACAAATCATAATTGGTGGCCAAAGGCTTTTAGCGGGTTCATGGCATCAATTATGATAAAACCTTTACTCTAGTGACCAAATTGAAATCTATTCATCCAACTCTTTCCATATAGAAGTGAAGAATATATTTGTTAATAGTAATATAAGATAGGAAATTTACATCGATAAACCATAAGGGTATATAAATAATTCATATTTAGTTTTCAGACTCAAGAATTCTCTTTACGACTTCAAGCCAAAACCTAGAAAGTGGTATTCTAAAAAGGATTCTTATTTACTCTTTCAAAGTTTCATTTGATGTATACCTTATTCAAATGTTTATATTCTAAGAACATCTCACTCTATATTTTTCATAGTGCTCTATGGAGATGATTTACCAATCACAAGTAGTTTCTCCTAAGTCATTGATATAGTAGAAACCACTTTGCATGAGATATGGGTTTGTCACACTTCTTTCTTGGACTACAAATCAACCAAGATGGTTTAGGGATAAAAATTTTAAAGAGTATGCAAGAGATCTATTACTTCATTTTCACATAACCAATTGCAAGCCATTAGCTACACCTTTCTTATAGGGGGTACACCTTGAGGATAGAAAGGATACATCTTTGGTTGATTGCACCATGTATATAAAACTTGTGCAGAGTCTCCTCTATCTCGCTCACTTTATTCGGGATCTTTCATATGAAATAGGAAAAGTTTCCATATACATACAATAGGAACATGAGTTGCAATGGAAAGTTATCAAGCACATACTCATATATATCGAGAGAACAATCAACTATGGGATTCATTATACAACAAGAGTACTTTGGATCCCATTGGCCACACTAATTCAAATTGGGTTGGTGATAACATTGATCACAATTATGCTTCAGCATATGTTCTCAATTTGGGTTCCAACCTCATTTTTTGGTCTAGCAAAAAGAAATCCATGATTTTTTTATCATCCAGAAAGGCAAAATTTAAAGGTGCAGTTAACATTTCCATTCAAATCCATTTGGTTGCAAAAGTTCCTCACTAAGTTAGGTATCATATTCCATCATCTAACTATCATCTAATGCCACAATCAAAGAGCACTAAAGTTTTGCAAAGATCCACTACAATGACAAAACACATTGAGATCCACAAGCACTACATTCTAGAATTGGTACATGATGGGTCATCAACTTGCAGTACTATCCCGCTTCTAAAAGGTCTACTCACATCTTCACAAAGACTTTCATTGAGAAAAACTTTCACATTTTGCAAAAAATGCCTCTAGGTGAAGAATACAACCAGAACAATGTGTTAGTTTCCTTCACAACATGTTCACATCTCTCTAGATTCACAATTAGACTCACTAATATATTATTTCAGCCATGTAAAATATATTGTATTGAATTGTATTCTCTCAAAATTTTGTTGTTATTACATGAATAAAATTCATTAATTCTTTTCTGTATCAATTTTCTTTCTTATTTCCTTGATTTTTTTCAATTCTTTCTCAATAAATCTAACCTATTACAACATTTTTGCAAAATCTTTAATTAATGATAAAATAAATTTCAAAAAATTATACATCACCATTTCCTTATTATATAAAAATAAAAAGCTAAAATGTAAATTACCCAACAAACAACTTCTCCCATATATGTTATAATTGAATGGTATCTCCCCATGTTTATAAATCATACCCATGCAATTTGGAATATCTAAATGCAATGATATATGGAATCTAACCGAAAATGCCTTCCATATGTTGTAGATTGTCCTGCTTTATTCAATGCAATTGGAATAATGGTAAATGATATTCCCGAGATATCTCAGTGTGAGAAAAAAATTAGAAGTAATTCACTCGCTAGTTCTTGTAGAATCGGCTTTCAAGGAAATATTAGAGGGAAAGATATTCGTTATATAAATTACGTATTCTTTTGGATTTTTAAAATAATTGATGACTGTGTCCTAAAATATAAATATAAGTATATCAAACATATTAATAATTATTATATTTATTTAAAGTAATTATTTTTAAGTATTATTATATATTTATGATTAATATATTATTTTATATTATTTTAATTATATATTTATATATTTATGATTATTATATTAACTTATATTATATATTAAAATAATATAAAGTTATTTTATTATATTTTATTTTATTTAATAGGGTTTAGTTTTAAATTATTTAATATCATTTAAATAGTTAACAATAATAATTATAAAATAAAAAATATTAATTAAAATATTTTGATTTAGTAATATTGTATTAAAATAGCTCACGGGGCTTTGAATTGACGGTGAATAGGTGCACTGTTAAGGCACTCCTTGCAATAGGTCACTAGTTCAAATCCCCTGTGGGTGCTTACCTACCAAAAAAAATATTATATTAAAGTAAAATAAAATAAAAAATTAATAATCATAATTATAGTTAATGATTAAATGAGTTTGTATTCATCTTAAAGTGATGTTAAGGACTTTTTAATCTTCTTATATTGTATAATAAAATGACAAGTGTAGAATCATTTTTTTTATGCAAAGTATTAGCACATAACGTCTGATTCAAGTATTGTGGGAATGATGATGGTTCATCCTTTATCATGGTGTGGTGATGACAAGTGAACTTGTGCATTAATTTCTATAATTTTAATCTTTTATATTGTTATATATTTTAAATAAATATTGCAAGTCCTCTTTTCAGTGATTTATAATTCTCATAATATTCTTGCAAATAGGTTACCAGATCCATGGCATTCATAATATAAATGTTTGTAATAGAAGTTTTGAACCAACAAATGTGGTTTTTTTGCTCCTTCCTTCCTATAGTTAAGAATTTTCACTTGTAATAAGTGGTTAATCAAGGTGGTTGGAACACAAAACAAGAAGATTCTCTCTTCTCCAAAATTTCTAGGTTGTTCTTGAATTGGTGCAAAATTGTGTTTGTGGGTTTTAGGGTCCACCTTTTAAACCCTAAAGTATGATGCCACATCTAAGCCCTCCTTCTCATGGGAGATTTTAAGTTTTCAAAAGAACTACTTGAGCAAGAATTAAAAAAAAAAAAAAACATTTTTTCTATAATTACTATTGTTTATTGTTAGGTCCCTTTAATACTAGTGATTCCCCCATTACTATTGTAGTTGTATCCCTTATTAATACTGTTGTGCCCCTATTGTCCCTATATTGTTATTACTATGCTCCATAGAATCCCTCTATTGTTATTTTTGTGGCTTTATATTATTATTGTTAGGTCGGCTTGGTTATATTGTGACCCCATAGACTTCTATATATAGAAAGGAGGTTTTGTCATTTGAAATCATCCAAAAATTGTTCATTTATGTAATGTAAAGGAGGTTGCCCTCTCGAAGAGGCTGAATTCTAAGGCGTTGATCTATCTTTTCTATCTTTTTGTGAGCTAGTTTCATAACATTTGGTATCAGAGGTTTGGATTCTAGGGTTTCGCTGCTCCAAACAAGTCATCGTGTCATTTGCATTATAACTTTCTTTCTACGACATTTCAGATGCTCTAAAAAAACCCATTTGGGTCGAAATCGTTTTGAACCTCGGATCCGAATTTCAGAGTTTTTCATGATAAATTTTTGGAGATATGATCTGAGAAAATTTGTCTTTTTGCAGACTCCCGAATTACATTCCAAACAGGTGACCTGGGGAAAATCCTCATAACTTTTGTTTTGAGCATCAGATTAAAATTTCGTAAGAAGTTACAGAAAGAGGACAGATTGTAGTCTCCTATGTATAGCTTTTAGATCCTAAGGTCAAAATAGTGACACGTGGCACTTCATACAAGTTTTCTCTTCTGAAAAGGTATATAATCAAGTCATCTTGGGAGATTGTCCATAGCTCTTTCTTGGAGAATCTAAATTTGATCAGACTGGTGGCATTGGAAAAAGCACGTAGAGGGCTACTGCAGGTCGAAATTTCAGAACTGGATGATCTGAAATTACAGAGATACATCAAATTCAATATCGAGCTCCTACAAAGTGAAAAAAGGTGTGTAGTTATTTTAATTTTTGCATAAGCTTGGTTGAAAAATTAGTTTGAAGGAATTCAAAGGGCATAGTAAAGCATTATTATCAATAATTGATGCCCCGAGGAAAGAAAATGCAAACACCTAGTAAGCAACCTGAAAGCTCTAGCATGACTCATGAAGAGAGGAAGAAATGCAACATGATATATCAAAATTATGGGACCAAGTGCAATAAATGTCACTCGCACAAAAAGTAACAGAATCTAAGATGGATGGTTTAAAGAAAGATGTAGAAGCTAATATGTAAGGCATGGAAGCTAAGATGGACGATTTGAAGATAGATTTGAAAACATACATGGAAGATTTGAAGATAGATTTGACAAAGTTTCTACAAGAAATGCTTACTAATGGTGAAAGGGTAGTAAAGGAAACTCATAATGAGAACAAAATAGATGTTAATCATGATTTCATAGACTCTAACATTGGATCGAAGAACCACCATATTCCAAAAATCGATATGAGGAAGTTTGATGGCAAGGATCCTGCAACATGGATGTTATAGATGGAGCAATTTTTCGATCTCCATAATGTGAAAAACACACAAAAGGTACGTATTGCAACTTTTTATTTGGAACCAAATCAGTTTGTATGGTATCAATGGCTTTGCTCTCATAAACAAATTGTCACTTGGGAAATTTTTACGGAAGAAATGACAGCACATTATGAGGATACAAAAAGCAACACCTTTTTTAGCCAATTGATAAGTCTCAAACAAAAGGGTTCAATGATGGAGCACATTGAGGACTTCCAAAAATTGAACATAAGGGTAAAAGATATTCCAGAGAAGCATATGGTTGATGTGTTCATATGGACTTTAAAGGATAATATCCAACATGAAGTTCACCTTTGGGAACCTGATTCATTGGAAAAGGCATTCAGGTTAGCAAGAAAAATGGAAAGAAAAATTATGGCAACCAGGAAGCCTACCACTCACAACTATAAAGATGGAAGTGTTGTTGCCCCTAGCCTTCCACAACCTATAAGGTTGACACCACAAAAATTGGAAGAAAAAAGTGCAAGGGCTTTGTTACAGTTGTGATAGCAAATACATTAAAGGTCATAAGTGTGCTGAGAATAAATTATTCTACATAGATTGTGAAGAGGAGGAAGAAAAGGAACAAGAAATGTCGAAAGAAGAGGATATACCCCAGGAACAAACCCTAGACAAAGAAGTAATGAATCCGACCATATCTTGTAATGCATTGGTTGGAATTACCACTCCTCAAACTATCAAGATAGAAGGACATATCAAGAAGAAAAAGGTAATAGTGTTGATTGATTCAGGAAGTACCCACATTTTTATTCATTGTAAGATAGCAAAAGAATTGAATTGCTTCCTATATCCAGCACCATAGTGTCAAGTGATGGTTGCAAGTGGAGCAACCATAAATTGCTCTAGAAAGTGCCATAATATCAAGCTATCCATGGGAGAATTTGTATTGAATATCCCAATGCTTTCCATTCCAATGGGAGGTGTTGATGTTGTACTAGGAGTTCAATGGCTACAATACTTGGGTACAATAGCTTTTAATTTTCAAGAACTTTTCATGAAATTTTCTGCGAAAGGAAAGGAAGTTGAATTAAGGGGTATTGCAGGGAAACTGAGAAAGATAATCAGCTCTAATGGTATGACAAAGCTTCTAAAAAAGGAACAACGAGGTGTAATTGCACAATTATGATCACTAGATGTTTCCACATCGAAATCATCTATTTCTCCAGATCTCCAAAAAGTCTTGGACAATCATTCCAAGGTATTTGAGACTCCCAAAGGTCTCCCACCTATTCGTGATCATGATCATGCTATTCATTTGATTCCAGGAAGTGTTCCTCCAAACATCAGGCCGTACAGATATCCCTATGCCCAAAAGAGTGAAATTGAACGTATGGTTGCAGAAATGTTAGAGGCTAGTATAATTCAACCTCGTCAAAGTTCTTTCTCTGCTCCAGTAGTATTGGTGCACAAGAAGGATGGATCATGGCGCATGTGTGTGGATTATAGGGAGCTCAAAAAGCTCACTATTAAAGATAAGTTTCCCATTCCTGTCATTGATTAATTATTGGATGAATTGCATGTATCAATTTACTTAACCAAGTTGTATCTTCGTTCAGGATATCATCAAATCAGAATGAAGAATGAAGACATTCCAAAAACAGCATTTAGAACTAATGAGGGTCATTATGAATTTTGGATCATGCCTTTTGGCCTTACTAATGCACCTTCTACATTTCAAGGTTTGATGAATTCCATTTTCAAACCCTTCCTTAGAAAATTTGTGTTAGTATTTTTTGATGATATACTAATCTACAGCAAATCTTGGAAGGATCATGTTGAACATGTTGAGAGGGTGCTACAACTATTGGAGGAGAAACAATTATATGCAAAAAGATCCAAATATTTCTTTGGAGTACAAGAGGTGGAATATCTGGGTCATATTATATCTCATGAAGGAGTTAAGGTAGACCCTAGCAAAATTAAATCCATTAAGGAATGGAAAATCCCCACATCCATAAAGCATCTGCAAGGATTTCTTGGATTGACAGGGTATTATCGCAAGTTTTTTAAGAATTATGGGAGAATAGCAGCACCTCTAACAACATTATTGAAGAAAGATGCATTTTCATGGACTCCAGAAGCAACAAAGGCCTTCGAACATCTTAAAGAGGCAATGTGCCAAGCACCGATCTTAGCTACATCGGACTTCACAAAAACCTTTATTATGGAATGTGATGCTTCAGGAAATGGAATTGGTGTTGTTTTAATGCAAGATGAAAGACCCATTGCTTTCGAAAGTCGTCCAATCAAGGGAAAGTATTTACACAAATCTATTTATGAGAAGGAAATGTTGGCAATAGTACATGCACTTAAGAAATGGTGACCCTACCTAATGGGAAGACACTTCAAGGTAAAAATGGATCATGATAGCCTTAAATACTTTCTAGAACAAATATTATCCTTTGAAAATCAACAAAAATGGGTCACAAATATGTGGGGTTATGACTTTGAAATCATCTACAAAAAAGGGAAGAAAAATGTTGTGGCAAATGCACTCTCAAAAAAGGATGAGGATGTGGAAGCATTGTTGTGCGTCATTTCTATTATCCAACTAGATTGGATAAGTGAAGTAAGGGAGAAATGGAAGAATGACAAAGAAGTGTGGGCACTTATTCGAAAGTTACAACAAGATTCTAGTACATATGATACATTTAGCTAGAAAAATGATTCGTTATGGTACAAAGATCGCTTATACCTCTCTAAGAATTCCCAACTCAAACAAAAGATTCTTATGGAATTGCACACTTCTCCTTTAGGAGGGCACTCGGGATTTTTTAAAACTTACCACAGGGTTAAGAAGGAATTTTTTTGGGATGACCTTAAATCGGATATTCAAAAGTTTGTGGCGGAATGTTTGGTTTGCCAACAAAATAAAGTTGAAACAATTAAGACCCCAGGTCTATTATAACCTTTATCCATTCCAAGCCAACGTTGGGAGGAGGTTTCAATGGATTTTATCACAGGTTTACCCAAGTCTGAGGGAAAGAGTATCATCATGGTGGTAGTTGACAGACTTACCAAGTATGCACACTTTTGTGCATTATCACATCCATTTAAAGCCAGTACAGTTTCTACTGCATTTATGGAAACAATTCAAAAGCTACATGCAAACCCAAAGATTATTGTAAGTGACAGAGATCCCATTTTCACTGTAAATTTTTAGACAGAATTATTTTCTTGTCTTGGTACTCAGTTAGCTCATAGCTCATCTTATCATCCTCAATCTGATGGGCAAACTGAGATAGTAAAAAAATGTTTGGAAGGATATCTTCGTTGCTTTGTATCTGATAAACAGACACAATGGATCAAATGGTTACCTCTGGCTGAATGGTGGTATAACACTTCCTTCCATACTGCAACAAAAATGACCCCATTTATGGCACTTTATGGATATCAGCCACCATCCATCACATCATATTTAAGAGAAAATTCTAAGGTTCAAGCAGTGGAACATCACATCGAGCATCAACAACAAGTTCTCCAACTCTTAAAGGATAACCTCGTGTTGGTGCAGAATAGAATGAAACAGCAGGCAAATCAACATCGCAGCGAAAGAAGTTTTGATGTAGGTGACTGGGTATTCCTATGGCTACAACCACATAAAAAAATGTCCCTCAAGCAAGCTAAGAAGGATAATAAATTATCACCAAAGTATTATGGTCCGTATAAGGTGTTGCAAAATATTGGTACTATGACATACAAATTGGACCTTCCTGTAGCTTCTCGAGTGCACCTAGTTTTCCATGTTTCATGTTTAAAGAAGGTTATAGGTGACAAGCTCCCAGTTCAAACAATATTGCCAAAACTTGACGAGGAAGGAAAAATTATATTGGAACCAGAAGCAGTGACAAAAACAAGAACTCAACAACTACGAAATAGATCAATTTCAAAGTATCTCATCAAGTGGAAGAACTTATCTACTGAATATTCCACATGGGAGGATGAGAATTTTATACAGAAGCATCCAAAACTACTCAAGCGTTGAGGACAACACTTTTTTGAAGGAGAGGGGCATGTTAGGTCCCTATAATACTAGTGATTCCCCCATTACTATTGTAGTTGTATCCATTATTAATATTGTTGTGCCCCTATTGTCCCTATATTGTTATTATTGTGCCCCGTAGAATCCCTTTATTGTTATTTTTGTGCCTTTATATTATTATTGTTAGGTCGGCTTGGTTATATTGTGACCCCATAGACTCCTATATATAGAAAGGAGGTTTTGTCATTTGAAATCATCCAAGAATTTTTCATTTATGTAATGTAAATGAGGTTTCCCCCTCGAAGATGCTGAATTCTAAGGCGTTGATCTATCTTTTGTATCTTTTTGTGAGCTGGTTTCATAACATTTATTTCCTTTAGTTTTGAGGATCCTTTTGTTGAAATACAATTAGAACAATTTTACAATGAAAATTAACAAGAAATTTGACAATGGAAATTAATCACAAAATACATGCACATGTGGCTCATTTGTAGTGCTCTTAGTGGGACTACCTGATTATGCTACCATGCCAACTAAGAAAGTCTATATGACTTGACTTTATAACTTGGGGAACATCCAAAATTTCCTTAGCTCTCCAATCCTAAGTCCAACAACAACCATAGTGTGTATAAATTCTCAATCCAACACCCTCTCAACTACAAACTACATTTTGCAAGTCCAAGTTTTCCCTATCTTAGTTTCCTCCCTCCCTTCTGTGAGTTCTCCCTATCCCACCTCACATGAATCAAAACCAAAAAGCATTCTCTCTTAGCTTGAATCAAAACCAAAAAGCATTCCTTCTCTCAACATTCTCCACACTTATACCTCCCTTGTAAATAAATTCCACCCTCCCCTTCATGTGTCTCTTGCTCTCCTAGAGGGTCTCCCATTTTTCTCTTATCTTCAAATTAATGTCTGAACATCAAGGAATAAATAATAACAATAAAAGATTAACAGTTTATTATGTCAGTTAGATTCATATGAATCCTATCAATTTAAATATTAAATAATTATGTTAAAATATAATTTATTAATTAAAAGTTATTATTAATGTTTAAGTAAGAACTAATCAATTGTAATTGTTAATTAATCATTTAGTATAATAGCCTACATAATAATAACATAATTGTGCTAGGAAAAAAACTTATAATAAGGTAACAAGATTAAGATGTTGGCATTGAAGTAGCTTGTAGAGATTCACCATAGCTAGTGTATGTAGAGTAGAGGACCTTAATGGAGGCTATGAGAGAAAGGTATATCTTTGTTCCAGTAGCATCTAAGTCATGTATGATGAATTTGTTCTTAAAATTCAAGTCCAAGGGATCATCATTATTCAACTATAAGTTGAACATTTTTACTAATAATTACATAAATTCCATTTGTAAAAGTGATTCTTACATATTTTTAACTTTTCTAAAATAATATAAAAATTTATAAGTTTCAGTTAACAAAGTTCCCTTATATTCATAAACAAATTTAATAAAAACACATCATAATATATAGATAGATATTAAACATCAAAAGAAGATTTAAAAAATTTACTTCGATCAAGTCTAAGTTATACGGTAACTGTAACAACAAAAAAATTATACACTCGTATAAATTTATGAAATTATTATAAACTCTTACCATCCTTAACCATAAAATTTTGAAAATTTAGTCAAATGTTTAATAAAATTAATAAAATAATTCAAATTAGAATGATGCACATGTTTTCAAATTCTCACCTTTAACTAGACCCCCTCTCCTAGAGAATTATAGAGCATTATGGTTCTGATACGATAATCAATTGATGAGCATTGTACAAACTACCCAATATGCTAAAAATAACAATGAATATTACATCTAAAACCACAAGCAATGATCTGCATGTTTCCTTTTAATCAAGTTTCTATCTAATGTTGATTAAAAATTATGTTAAAAACCAATAAAATTACCGTTCCACTAATCATCTTCCTCCGTTGAGCTATTAAATTCAGGGTATTTGATCTATCTCCACACTCTTAGAAAATTTTGTTGGACCATAGCCAATTTTTTCTATCTCCCAAAACATTGCCAGTAAAAATTTCTGAGTCCTTTCATTCTAGGCCAATGCACTTATATTGATCAATGCCACTTCGCTAATTTCACTTGGGAACATTGTTTTGTTTTATTAATAATTTAAAGGATTTCACAATGAATGAAATTAATCTTTTTAAATATGTTTAGCATTTTTTTTTATTAATTTTTCTACTTTATTTGTTTTTTAATAACTTAATAACTTAAGGGGTTATACAAACTATTTTGATGGTTTGCATTTTCTATTAGTTTTTTTTACAAATATTAGAGATTTAATTGTAATTTAGGTTAGATTACTTAGTAGAGTTATGGATGATAACCTCTTTATTATTGATTTTTATTCACATGAGATTTAATTAATGATTGCATTATTAGTTAAGCAAAACTAAACATCTTTCTTATTCTATGCATGTTTATTTCTTTTATTAAATTGTATTATCTCATAATTTTTTTTTTTGGTGAATATAATTTATTAATTATTTCTCTCTCAAATTTATTTTTTCTTTGTTTGTTTGTTTTGTTCATTGCTTTCTAGCTAGGTCCAATTTGTGCATGTTCAACTATAGCTTCACATGGTATCAGAGCCCAAAGGAGTTAGGAGTTAGGAAGGATCATAAAAAATCTATTTGCTGGAACTGTAAATTGGAGCTATTGGAAAAAATGGAGTTTCCACCTTCAGCAATACTCATGCCATATAATTATTTCAAATAGAAGCCAAAAATTCTACTTCAACTCAGGAGTATAGGCTTACATTGGATAACCATGGTAACAAAGATTGATCAAAATTTTGCAATTGAAAATTTTTAATATTTCAACTGCATGGATGAGTCCTTTGGTCTCCTATGCTTAAGGATTTCTCCAAAATTACTATTTCATGTTGAAGCATGCACCACTCCCAATCAAGTTTGGACAACTTTGGAAACACTCTTTAAGAACCAGAGATGAGATGCGGGGTCACATCTTTGAAAATGAGTTCAACTCATTAGAACCAAGTAGTTTCAATAACATTCAATATTTATTCACATGGTTCAAAGCCTTGTCACTCAAGTTGAAAGAATGCAGAATCCACAAATCCAAGCAAGAGAGTTAATTAATTCTTGCTATATTGTCAAAATCAGGTTCAAAGTATGTTATATTTGTCCCCATTTCATGCATTAGACTTGTAACAAGCACAACCTAGATGGTGCCCACACTCGATGATTTTTTAGTGTCCCTAATACATAAGCAAGAGAAGCTCAAAAATATGGGCACATTGAAAAGTTACAAAGCCCATGCACTCACTGTGCATGAAAGGGGCAAAACTAGCTTGAAATCCAATTAGCAATCCAAACCCAAAGGAAAGGTAAAAGAACTAGATCTAAGAAAAGGAAGTCAATCCCAAACCTCCACTTGAAAGAAAATAAGGGCAAGAAGGGGTAATCAAAATCAAGCTATTGCAACTATGGTTACCATATAGAATGCATGAAGAATACAATAGATGTCATGGTGCAGAGTCTTAAACAGAACAATTTTGGTGATTATATTTCAAAGAATTCCAAGAAGAAGCAGCCAGAAAGAGTACTTGAAGCATGAGGGAATGCACGGGGATTAATCACTATTAATTCTTCTCCTTATGAGTGGATCATATATTCTCAAGCTTCACATCATATGACAACCACAAAATCTCCTTATGCGTGGATCATAGATTCTCAAGCTTCACGTCATACGAAAACCACAAAGGATGTTATCTCATATTTAAAACCATATGATGGCCCTCCTATTTTCATGGGAGATGCAACTAGACAATGGCCATTGTTAGGGTCCCACCCTAACCCCCTTATTTATGTCTTGGGATCACGTCATAGTCAAGAGTCAATAAAGCCCATATTAATATTTGTAAGTGGTTAACCCGCAATTAATGACGGGACCACAGTTAGTTGCAAATGGGCGGAAGTATTAGATAGATGGTAAATGGGCGGTAGTATTAGATAGATGGTATTAATAAAACCCACGATATCGGCCTGTGGTATTGCATGTATGAGTCATATATAAAGGATAGAGACTCCCTGCGAGGAGCATCGTGTCTTGTTTTGTAATCGAGCTCTGCTCTATTGGAGGTTGCCCCCTCGAAGAGGCCTGTGAACATTTCTCTCTGAATAATAAAACCATTGCTATTCTGTGCTCTGGGTATATTTCTTCGCATATTTTGTGTTCTCGGTATCTTTTCTTCGCAAATTATGTTTGGGTATTACTTTGCAAGTTAAGAGCATAACAAGTGGTATCAGAGCACTTTCCAGGGCTCGGTGGGATCTCCAAATTTTAGCAAAAAAAAATTTGGCTAGAGACGTGTTCCGGCGTCTTTAAACCACGGGATCTGTCGTTAAGCACATAAACCTGCGGATTTGGGGAGGCATGCACGCAGGAAATACAAGAGGTGGTCACGTCTGTTGGACTCCCTTGTAACCCCTATGGGTACCCCTTCGAGTAGTAGCGCATTAGACAGAACCGCGCACAGACTGTCTTCCACGTACCCTCTGGGTATATAGGAAGCCCCCTAGCTCCCTTGAAACCTCACCATAGATAAACCTTCGGCCGTCTTGTGGCTACAGTACACCGAGAACAGCACTCGGAGAGATTACTCGCCTGTACGATAGGGTAGTCGGGTTGTACGGCTAAGGGTACGGTCGATCCTCCTTAGTTAGAGCCCTGAAACATTGGGCCGAGTACTACTGTCAGACCCTTATGTATATTGCGATCTGTAGCACCTAACACTCCTCAAGACCATAGTTCCCTTTCTATCGGGGGATCACACATCACCTATTCCAGATCAGCAAGGGTAGCAGCAGCAGACATCAGTCCCGCAGCTCCATCAGATCAGCAGCAGCAGTTCTTCCACCATTCAAATCTCTCAGATCCACCAGATCGGAGTAGTTGTGAAGGGTTGTTGTCCCTGGATATAATTTTCACAGGACTTTTGGCGGCAGTGACATTCTAAGGATTTGGCGACTGCAGTATTGATCAGGAAGGAGTAAAACTCCGTTAGGAGTTTTCCAAAAAAAAAAAAAGTCTGAGATCTTCCGGGGCGCTTATTGGTGACCTAGCCCATCAGAATCAGGACGACGAGCTGAGCAAGGTGGTACCATTCAATTTCTTAGTAAAAAAATTTTAGGCGGTCCCAATTTTTGTCCTCAGGTTGGTGTATGGTAGAAACTCGCGCCCAAGCGATGGCCAATGAAAGGATCGACAAAATTGAAGAGCATGTGCACTCCCTCCAATCGGCGGTGAAGCTTATCGAACTTGAGCTTAAAGGAATAAGTAACCAGATAGCTGACGCACTCCCAAAGGGCAAGGAGCCAGCCCACGAGGAGGCATATAATGGCCATGAATACCATGAGGGTGAGTCTAGCCACTCTCATCACATCTGGCACACCCATCCACCACCTAGTCAGCGACCTCCCAAGTTGGATATGCATAAATTTGACGGTTCTCACACGTCCGCATGGCTAGCACAAATGGAGCAGTATTTCCAATTGAATCATATCATAGATGAGGGGACTAAGCTTATGGTAGGCACCATGTACTTGGACAATGAACGATGGCAATGGAAGGAATGGCATCAGCGTTGCAATGGACAATTTCAGGATTGGGCCCAAGTTGCCAAAACTCTTCGCAGTCGCTTTGAACAGGAAGACTCTTTCTTGGGGCATCTCACTAAGCTCCGACAGACGGGTACAGTGGAGGAATATATTACTGCTTTTGAAGCCTTAGCCTTCCGCACTAAGGGTCTCACAGATGAGTTCTACATGGAATTCTTTATCAGCGGTCTTAAAGAAGCCATCAAAGCTCAGGTTCTACTCCACCACCCTCCCACATGGACAGAGGCTTGCCAGGTAGCCCGTAAGGCGGAACGTGCATTAACAGCCCAATCCAGCGCCCCAACTTCCCCGCTAAAGGTCGTCCCTCACAGGCTCCCAATACGACTCAGACACTTAAGATTCAAAAGGTGTCACCTGCGGAAATGGCCGAAAGAAGGAAGCAAGGACTATGTTACTACTGTGATGAAAAATATTCCCCGGGTCATAAATGCAAAGAGCACAAGTTTTTTCAAATAGATGCCACTGACTACAGCTCCACCGAGGAAGATCCACCACTTGAGGAACCGGAGGAGATTGAAGAAGATAACCAAAATGAAATTGTATCTGATGAACCAATTATTTCGCTAAATGCATTGGCAGGAATTTCTTCCCCTCAAACTCTCAAAATCAGGGGTTTTCTTAAACATCGCCCAGTAGTAGTCTTGATTGATAGTGGAAGTACCCATAATTTCATCCATCAAAAGATCGTTGAAGCAGCACATTGTTTCGTCCGGGCAGTTTCTAACTTCCAAGTCTAGATTGCAGATGGGGGCACAATGAAATGTGAAGGTCGCTGTGAAAATGTCAAAATTCAAATGGGGGATTATCAATTGAAAACCCACATGTTTGCAATACACATGGGGGGTTGCGACATTGTCCTAGGCGCGGAATGGCTCCGCACTCTTGGGCCAATCACAATGGATTTCCAGGAGTTATATATGAGTTTTAAGCAGAACAACTCCACACATACCCTCCGTGGACTACAGGTGGGAGCCCCCTCTATCATCAGCTTGCATAGAATGGAAAAATTGTTAAAAAAAGGCCATCATGGAGTGGTAGCTCAATTTAATTCCATCCAGGTAGTAGACACCATGTCTCCGCCAATTCATCCTGAGATGCAACAGATTTTAAATAAACATCGGACGGTCTTTGACAAGCCTCATGAGCTTCCACCCTCGCGAGGGGAACATGATCATAGCATCACATTGGTTCCAGGGGCCCAACCCCCAAATGTGCGGCCATACAGATATTCGTTCACCCAAAAGAATGAAATAGAAAAAATCATCAAGGAATTGTTGGAAGCAGGTGTCATTCGTCCCAGCATTAGTCCTTATTCATCCCCAGTGGTCATGGTCCTCAAGAAATATGGGGAGTGGCGGATGTGTCCCGACTTCAGGGCCCTCAATAAGTTAACAGTCAAAGATAAATTTCCCATCCCAGTGGTTGACGATTTGCTGGACGAACTCAATGGGGCTCAATTCTTCACTAAGTTGGATCTTCGCTCAGGCTATCACCAAATTCGCATGAAGGAAGTCGACATTCCCAAGACAGCTTTCAGAACTCATGAAGGCCATTATGAGTTCCTCGTCATGCCATTTGGTCTCTGTAATGCCCCCTCTACTTTTCAGAGCCTTATGAATCACCTCCTCAAACCATATCTCAGAAAGTTTGTCCTTGTCTTCTTCGATGACATCCTCATCTATAGTGGCACTTGGGCGGCACATCTTCAGCATGTAGATCTACTCTTGCAACTGCTCTGAACGCATAAATTATTTGTCAAAATGTCTAAGTGTTCATTTGGCATGGACGAAGTTGAGTATTTGGGCCACATTATGGGGCGTGAAGGTGTCAAGGTGGACCCCAAAAAGATCCAGGCAATGCAAGAATGGCCTCAACCTAAGACCTTGAAAAGCTTGAGAGGATGTTTGGGTCTCACAGGCTATTATCGTAAATTTGTCCGCAACTATGGCCGCATAGCGAAGCCCCTAACGCAACTCCTAAAGAAAAATTCCTTCTTCTGGAACGAGGAAGCACAACAGGCATTTACCGCTCTCAAAACCGCCATGTGTTCCACTCCTGTCTTATCACTACCGGACTTCACCAAATCATTTGTCATTGAATGTGATGCTTCGGGAACAGGTATTGGAGCGGTCTTAATGCAGGAAGGGCGACCATTGGCCTTCACCAGCCAACAACTAAGTGGGAAGAATCTGGGCCAATCTACGTACGAGAAGGAAATGATGGCCATCTTACATGCAGTCGAGACCTGGCGACCTTACTTGTTGGGGCGACGTTTCCAAATCCGCACAGATCATCATAGTCTTAAATATTTTTTGGAGCAACGCCTATCTTCCCCACAACAAAATAAATGGTTAGCCAAAATGATGGGATATGATTATGAGATCATTTACAAGAAAGGGAAAGACAACAGGGTAGCAGATGCATTGTCGCGCCAATTTGAGGAGGAAAGTACTCTGCTAGCAATTTCCCTCCCCATTCCCGACTGGATTGAAGAGGCTCGCAGGGAATGGTTTTCACATCCCGGGCTCTCCCAACTCATTTCTCAATTATAGGTAGATCCTAATTCCAGCAAGGGCTACTCGTGACAGAATGATATTCTTCGCTACAAGGACAGAGTCGTAATATCGCCAACATCCACCCTCAAAAGTCGCATTTTGGCAGAATTGCACTCATCTCCCATTGCAGGACATTCGGGCTTTCAGAAGACGTATGCTCGCACCAGAAGATCATTTTTTTGGGCCGGCATGAAACAGGACATCCTTACTTTCGTAGCAGAATGTGACGTCTATCAACGCCACAAAGGGGAAACCGTCAACACACCAGGCACATTACAACCATTGCCCATTCCGGCGTCAATTTGGACAAAGGTCTCCATGGATTTCATTACAGGTCTTCCAAAGTCTGGGAACAAGTCAGTCATCATGGTGGTAGTAGACCGACTGTCGAAGTATGCTCATTTCTGCGCCCTACCCCACCCATTTACACCAACCTTGGTTGCTCAAACTTTCATGGATCAGATCTTCAAATTGCATGGCATGCCCACTTCTATTGTGTCCGACCGTGACCCAATCTTCACCAGTAATTTTTGGCAAGAGCTCTTCAGAATACAAGGCACTCAACTCAAACTCAGTACTTCATATCATCCGCAAACAGATGGTCAAACCGAAGCCGTCAACAAATGTCTAGAAACTTACCTTAGGTGTTTCACTTCATAAAAGCAACACCTTTGGGTACAGTGGTTACCTCTGGCGGAGTGGTGGTATAACACCAACTATCATGCCACCACCAAAATGACTCCCTATGAAGCAGGCTATGGACAAGTTCCGCCTTCCCCTACTTCTTATCTCACGGGGTGCTCCAAAGTACAAGCCGTGGATCAACGCCTACAACATCGCGCAACCATGCTTGCCCATCTGCACGAGAATCTTCATCAAGCTCAGAACCGTATGAAGCAACAGGCTAACCAACATCGCTCAGAGCGCCAATTTCAAGAAGGGGATCAGGTCTTTTTGAGGCTGCAACCATATAAGCAAACATCACTCAAAGACAAGGGTTGTCAAAAGCTCTCCCCAAAATTCTACGGACCATACCAAGTACTTCAGCGCATTGGAGAAGTGGCTTACAAGTTGGCTTTGCCACCTACAGCAAAAATCCACCCAGTTTTCCATGTATCGTGCATCAAGAAAGTCATTGGGAACAATTGCCGAGTTCAAACCAGTCTACCTGAATTGGACGAAGAAGGGTTAATCTGGCTTCAACCTGAACAGGTTCTAGACACACAAGACAAGCACCTGCGCGGCCGCATGATTAAGGAGGTCCTCATCAAATGGAAAGACACCTCTCCGGAAGATGCAACTTGGGAACCAGCCACTATTCTTCAGCAGTTTCCACAGCTTCAACCTTGAGGACAAGGCTAGTCTTAAGGGGGAGGGCATGTTAGGGTCCCACCCTAACCCCCTTATTTATGTCTTGGGATCACGTCATAGTCAAGAGTCAATAAAGCCCATATTAATATTTGTAAGTGGTTAACCCGCAATTAATGACAGGACCACATTTAGTTGAAAATGGGCGGAAGTATTAGATAGATGGTAAATGGGCGGTAGTATTAGATAGATGGTATTAATAAAACCCATGATATTGGCCCGTGGTATTGCATGTATGAGTCATATATAAAGGATAGAGACTCCCTGCGAGGAGCATCGTGTCTTGTTTTGTAATCGAGCTCTGCTCTATTGGAGGTTGCCCCCTCGAAGAGGCCTGTGAACATTTCTCTCTGAATAATAAAATCATTGCTATTCTGTGCTCTGGGTATATTTCTTCGCATATTTTGTGTTCTCGGTATCTTTTCTTCACAAATTCTATGTTTGGGTATTACTTTGCAGGTTAAGAGCATAACAGCCACTCAATCTTGAAGTTGGAAGTTTTGAAAATGTCCCACATATTCTAAAGCTTTCAATAAATATTCTCTCTTTGTATCAAATGACACATATCAACATCAAAAGGAGAGTTGAATTCACCCCAAATTTGGTGAGCATATATGACATGTAAGATAACTCCAAATTTGCAATTGTAAGATACATAACCATTCTTGTTCATACATTTTTTGTGAAGTTTTTCTTAATCAAATTCTGCTTTACTACTAACATAAGAAAATCATGAAAGAAGTATTTGGCATGAAAGGTTTGAATGCTTGAGTTTCAGATATGTAACGTGATAGTAAACAGAGGATGGTGAAAGGAATTCCATGTAATGTTTTTATGGAGTTTGTGAAGGGTGTGCTCTTGGAAAGCATTCAGAAGAAATTATGGGAAGTTATATGCATGGAGGGCCTCCTCTCCCTTGGAACTTGTTCACAATGATATAATGGGGCCATTTCCATATCTTTCCATAGCCAAAGCAAGATATGTACTTACATTCATAAAAGATTCCACCTGATACACATTGGTGTATTTTCTAAAACTCAAATTTGAAGTGTTTGAGCATATGAATATTTTCAAAGTGCATGTAGAAAATTAGTCTTGAAAGATGATCAAGATACTCCATATTGTTAATGGGGGGAAGTATGTCAAAAAGGATGTTTATCATTTTTGTGATGAATCAGAAATACAGTTGCAACACAGTTTCTTACACTTCATAGCATAATGGGGTAGCTGAGAGGAACACCTCCTCGATAGAGATGACCAGTTGGATGTTGCATCCAAAATCCCTTTATTCCAAATTGTGGGATGAATAAATCACTGTGCTTCGTACATAGAAAAGATATCACCTTACAAATTTGTTACTTGAAAAACACCTTTTGAAGCATGGAGTGGCATGCAAACAACAATCAGGGCATAGGATTTATTGTATTTATTCATCCATATAGCTAACTACTTGTCTAATATAATTTTCTTAGGTCCAATGTTCTTCTATAATTTATAAATTCCATATTAAAAATAATTGAAAATGAGAATGTGCTTATTTATTCTCGACCACTCTTCATCATTTTCCTTGCTAATCAGCAATAGGTAATTCCATTTTTATATATCTTTTATTAAGCTTAGACTTGTATTTAGTATAATAGATGAGTGACTTTTAGTTTTATTTTCCTAAGAGTTTATTTATTCTGAGATATTTCTATTTATTCATATTTTAATATTTATAATTATTTTCAATAACAGAAATCTTTTAGAATTATGTATTCAATAAATTTCAATTTGTTTTAAAATTAAATTAAAAAATTACCCATTCAAATCATCCATTGAGAAATCTTTAAATTAATATTTAGTTTGAAATTAATATATATATATATATATACCACACAACACTAATTACATAAATAAATAAAAATATTCAAAAAAAAATTATAAAAGTGCAGTTATACAAATTTCATATTTCCATCGTATTTATAGCCTAAACCATATTTCTACTAATAGAGTTTATTTCTAACTTAAGGAAATAAATGGAATAATAGAATTTGATTGTTAAAACTTCTTGCTTTCTCTGAAGATTCCTCTTGCGGCACCATGTCTCTCATCATCTTGTAAGGTGTCATGAAGCCATAATGGTCTCTTTCTATTAGAGGGAGGATCACACGAAGGGGGATCCAATGGATCCATGGGCTCCATGGGTTCATCAGCAAAATCAGACTCAAGCTCAAGCATAGAAATCTCTTCTTGTACATCCATGGAATCATCATTTCTCTCAACATTGGCAAGGGGAGGAGTGTCCAATACTTTCCCAAGTGTAGTATCTTCATCAAATATGACATCTCTACTAAACTATATATTCCTTTGACTAGGTACATATATCCTATAAGCTTTAGAATTTTCACAATAACTAACAAACGTACATTTCTTTCTTGAAGCTTCCAGCTTGGTCCTCTTCTCCTTTAGCACATGAAAGTAGACGTGGTAGCCAAAAATCCTCAACTTTCCAACCTCGAGCTTTACACCTGTGCAAGTTTCTTTGAGAGTTTTGTCACCTAAGGCTTGGTGAGGAGTTCTATTAGAACATAGACAACAGTGTTAGTAGCTTCTCCCCATAGGAACTTTGGCAGCTTTTGATCATGAAAAATATCTCTTCCATTCAACTACACCATTTTGTTTGGGGTTATACAGTACAATGGTCTCCTTCTTGATTCCATATCCCTTGCAAAAGTGAATGAATTCATTTGAAGTGGATTCTCATCCAATGTCATTCCTCAAAATTTTGATCTTATTTCCAATTTGATTTCCCACTAGTGCCTTGAAGTCGTTGAACATGTCAAATGTCTAGACCTTGTTCTTTAAGAAGAAAATCCATTTCTTGTGGGAGAATTCATCCACAAAGATTATATAGTACAAGCATCCACCAAGGAAATTCATGGCATAGGTCCACACAAATTAGAATGTATAATTTGAAGTATTCCATTGGTCTCACTTCTACTTGAAGGGAATGGTCCCTTCACATGTTTTCCACTTGCACATCCTTGAAACATTCCATTGTGATCTACTCGAATCTCAACCATTCCATAGACCATCTTTCTCACCTTAGGAAAGGCTTTATAGTGAAGATGAGTGAATCTTCGGTGCCACAAATCACAATGATGAGAAACATCATGAATCAAGGCTCAAATAGGGCTCCCACAAAAATTATATAGGCCTTCATTTCTGATCCCAAATGTGAAGCCATCTTTCATAATAGTTCTCCTTGACCAAGCAAGGATGTTCCAATTAATGAATGCACCCTTGAAACCCTTGTCTTCCATGGTAGAAATTAAGACAATGTTCTTCTTCAATCCTAGCACATATAGGACATCATGTAGATGTAAAATTTGATCATAATTCAAATGAAAAGAAACAGATCCAAACCCCTTCACGGGATATGTAGAATTATCTTAAAGTATTATATTCAAATCAGACTCCCTCCCAACCAAGTTTGGAAGAATTTTGTATAACCAATGAAATGTCTAGAAGCCCCACTATCTACCAATCAGTTATCAAAAGAATGTTGGAAATATTGAGAGGGGGGTGAATCAGTATTATTTATCAATTAGTAACTTATTAATATTTTTAGAGAATTAGTTAATCTTTAGTATCAAATTCAAAGCATAAACCAACAATAGATAGTAGACACCATAATTTTTAGCTGGAAACCTTTCTAGGAGAAAAACCATTGAAATCTTCTCTAATAATTTATGACACATTAATGTTTCAGCTCCAACTAAAAAAGGAAAGCAGCAACTCTCTACTACTCTAGAAAAGCATTCAAATTTTCAACTCCAATTGGAAGGGCACTCTAACGCCCTGGTTTTATCAACAATGGTTGAAAGGATGCCTTCAACACCCAAGAAAGATCCAACTTTCCCTAGAAACAACCTACCACCCTGAAGTATTTTCAGGCTCCAACCTGAAGATGAATTCAACCACCTGCCTAGCACCACCCAACCATCCTAAAAATGATAATGATTTTGACAATTATTGTGGACTCTCATACCAAGGATAATGACGCACTTGCAATGAGTATACTTTTGCAACTAATGTGGGCTCCCATACTAGTGATAATGACCCACTTACAATGAAAATCCAACAATAAGACCCTTAAAATCAAAATCCTTGTAACAATGTTGTCAAATGATGGGAGAACTACTATATCAAAATTCTTGCAAGTGTTCAATCATTTTCCTTTAAAGTAAATGTCACCATTGTACCTCTGTCCTTTCTTCAAGCAATGATGATGATGTAGGTGCCAATGAAATTGTTGATCATGAATCCAATGTTGATACACAACCAAATGTCAGCAAAGTAAAAACCCTAGTTGTTGTGCAAGAGAAACCATGCTACTTCCATCCAGACTTCACACCACTATGAAACCTTGATGCAACTGTTGGTATCACATACTTTATTGTTGGAGCCTCCTTTTGCAAGTATGGACTATATATTGAAACCCTTTCTCAAGATGTCTACAAGAGTAAATTATTCACAACAAAATCATTGTAACATTAATTATAACTTATTGGTTAGTGTTTCTTACATAACTCATAAAAGACCATAAATTACCATCATCTAATGCCAAGATCAACTTAATGGAGGCCAAAACTTGCCACCATAGTTGCTTCAATACAATTATGTGTCTATAACTTGTACAAGTTGGATTTGATCTGGAGTTATAGGTGCTGGTATATATTTATGTTAGATCAAATACATGTTTGCAATGTGTTGTAGCTGCTACAACAGCCCCAAAATCTCCCCATTTTCAAAATTTTGGAGGCCCCCCATACTAAACTTTTTGTCATTCTTTGCCTATGGTCTCTTAGGGTTTCCCTCTTTCTTTACCTGTCAAGGGTTTCCTTCAAAATCGGAAAATTCCACCCTAGAAGCCTTAAAACATAAGTTCTTCCACCATGTTTTTAGTCACATTTGGATATTATAGATTAAGTGCTAAACATGTGACTAGAGACCTTTTTCTGGCCCTATTGCTAAGGTCACAATGTCTCATGCTAACCTATAGTGGCATTTCATTGTTAGTTTGAATCATGACTTGTGACCTTCTCTATATCAATCGCATGTGAACTAGATGTTGTGCAACCCATACCTGTGACCCTCCAGCTCACTAGGTCGCACTTTTGTTATAAACATATTTTCCACTCCATTATAGTGAGAGAAACCTAAGTTCAACTTACCTTAGTTATTGGCTAGAATGCGTTGATCAGTGGTTGTCATTGATGTCAACCCAAGCAACACCAGGAGCTACCCAGATTTTGCATGGGAATTTTGACTTGACAACCTACTCTATTTTGGGTCAAGGACCTTCTAGATGGATTCTACTCATCGATATGTTTCCATTGATATATGGCACACCACGTAATTCTTCACGGTTTGAGAGATATTTGTGTTTGAAGTTAGTAACCCCAGTTAGTGGGCTAAAACCCTATGGGGTTGTGGCATGGCACTCATAATTGGTTGTGGTCATCGAATAGTAAATAATTAATGATGTTTTTTTTTTCAAAAATTCCTTCAACGTTCACTTTTTGAGGACCCTCTCAACTTAAGACATTCATATAAATAGTTCAAACAGGGCATCGTGGCATTTTCATTATAACATTTTTTCTATGAAGCTTCAGAAGCTAAAATTAAAACCCATTTGAGCTGAAATCTTGATTCACCTCGTGACCAAATTTCAAATCTTGGTTGGCTATATTTTCGGAGATATGATCTGAGGAAGTTAGGGTTTTTGCAAGCTCCCGAATTCCATGTCAAACTGTGACATTGGGAAAATCACCATAACCTTCTCTTTGATTATTGGATTAAAATTTCGTAAATAGTGACAGCAAGAGGACAAACTATAGTTTGTTGGGCATCATTTTCAGGGCCAAATTTTGCAACAGTGACACATGGCACTTCGTACAAGTTCTCTCTACTGAACCAAGCTATAATCAGGTCATCGTGGGAGATTGGGCATAACTCTTTCTTGAAGAATCCAATATTGATCAGACCTATGGGGTTGGAAAGAGGACTCAAAGGGCTACCACAAGACGAAATTTTAGAACCTAGAGATCCGAAATTACATAGATACAACATATTCAATATCGATCTCCTAGAAGGCAAGAAAAAGCATGCATTCAAGGATCATTGCAGTAAGGACCACACATCAACAGTCAAGGGTAAGTCTCCTACAGCAAGGTATGTATGATTACTGTTTACATTTGAAATATGAGTATCATCTCTGACATATGTTTTTACAGGACAACGTAACTACATGTAGGGTCTCGGTTATATCTTTATGTCTCTATATGTCACAGTCACTTTTGATACCACATTTCGGATGTCCTATTCTTGATACTACACATTTGATGTTACATATTATTGATGCTACACCAAGTCTTCTAAATCTATATGATGTTGTAATTTCATGTTAGTTCTCTTGTCATAGTTGATAGAATGGTCTACGTTGTTGTACTAAGAACTTGGTCCCACAAGTCTAGGGTCTTTCATCAGTTTTTATTGTGTATAACTTTAGGTCAATTTTGGATATAGTCTTGCATAGAGTCTAGGCCTATATCAAGAGTGGGAGTCTTTTCCTACTCCTACAACAAGTCAACAACAAAAGTGACAAGCACACTTCAGGTACGCATTGTAATTTCAATTAGTATTTATTCATTATTATGCACTTACATGTGTTTTGCAGGCAGAGGTAAGTTGAAGGGTATTTTGTTTTGTTTTGGGATTGGTTTCGCCAGGAAAATTTTGCATGCAGGTAGAAGAAGATTCAAGTACAACTTCAAGCAAGAATTCAAGAGTAGAAGTATCAAAGCAAAGGAAGCATTGCAACGGGACATCCTTTGAAGACATGACATCCACCCATATATTGTGAAGAAGTGTCAAGGCCAAGAGTCATCATTGTAAAGTTGCAAAAGTGTCATCATTGGAAGAGTCATTATTGTAAAAGAGTCTATATGCCTAGAGTCAAAAAGGCATTATTGGGAGGTATAGAAGTCTTTGTTGGGATGATGTCATGGTGGGGTTGCAGGTCATAGTGTGATTGGGTGTTCGGTCAAAATCATTGTAAATCATATTGTATCATGGATCGTTGTCCCTGGTACAGAAATCCACACTCTTGTCTCATTTTAGTAATTATAGGGTGGTAGGGAGGTGCTAGGCTAGTGCATGAAGTTGCCTATAGGTTGGAGCCTATGAACACTTCAGGGTGGTAGGTTGGTCTAGGATGTTGGGGCATCCATTTAGTTGACTACTAAAGAAACCAGGGCATTGGGGTGTCCTTCCAGTGGGAGATGGAGAAGAATTCTTTTCTAGAATTCTAGGAAGTTGTTGCTTTCATTTCGGTTGGGGATGAATATTAAAGAATTTATTAGAAAAGCATTCGGTGGTTTTTGAACCCGAGGGGGTTTTCCACCTAAAATTCTTGTGCCTATTGTGTTCTTTTATTTACTATTATTATTGCATAAACATTAATAATAATTGATGATTAACTAATGCTCTGAAAAAATTTAAAAGTGCTAATTCCTAAGGAATACTGGTTCACCCCACCTCTTAGTGTTTCCAACAATTGGAATGAGCTTGGTTCCTTCAATAGAATCTAACAACTAGAACAAGATCATGGAGTATACTAAGAATAGAGTTCCTTTTTTCAATGGAAATAAATATGCACATTGGAGTGGAAGAATCCAGGTTCATTTGTTGGTGCAAGGATACGAAGCATGGGAAATCGTTGACAAAGGCTTCGCATCGACATAGGATGATCAAGGTAAGAAAAATACGGTATATGATGCAAAGACTAAAGATCTTATTATCAATGAGCTTATCGAATATGTTTATCTTAAAGTATTGAGTTGCAAAAATGCTAAAGAGGTATGGGGAAAGCTTGAAAATATATATGCAGGTGACTCAAAGGTGAAAGAATCAAAGCTTCAAATTTTCAGGGAAAATTTTGAGCACCTCAAAATGAGGGAAGATGAATATATTGTTGCATACTTTCAACGTGTTGATGAAACAACAAATACATTGAAAGGTTTTGGAGAAGCTGTTGAAACAAAAATTGTTGTCCGAAAGATCCTCAGAACCTTGCCAGCAAGATTTAACCCTAAGGTATATGCCTTGGAAGATAGATCGAATCTGACCAATCTCAACATAGATGAATTGCATGGAATTCTTACGGCATATAAAATGACAATTGAGGAAGAGGATGACACATCTCACTTAGAAACAACATTTTCCGCATCCAAGAAGAATAGTAAGGACAAACAAACTCTGAAAGCAAAAACTTACAATTGTAAGGATGAGGAAAAGGAAGAAGATGAAGAAGAATTCTCAGATAAAGAGTTTTCCTCCTTCACGTGAAAAATGAGAACAAGTACGGGAAAATTAAAAGGTAAACTTCCATTAATATGTTTTGATTGTGGTGAGGTTGGGAATTTTGCGGCCAAATGTCCCCACAAAAATGAGGTTGTTACGAAAGGAAAGAAAATTCAGAGGAAGTTCAACAAGCAAGGTAAGAAGAAATGGTTCAAAAAAAGTTTCTTCTCTAACGAAGATAGCTCCTCATCTAAAGAAGATAGTGATAACGAAGAAGAATTCAATGGAAGAGTATTGTTTATGGCCAAGCACAATAAGCAAGAGTCACTTGAAGAAGGAGACGAAGAAGAAGAAATGACTGAGATTGAATTTCAAAATGAATTAATCAGGGTTATCAAAGAGCTCAAGGCCGAGAAGAATCACGTCAACACTCTTGAAGATGAATTAAAGACAGAAAGGGAATAGGTCCTAAATCTTAAAATAAAGGTTGAAGAATACAAACAAATTGAAGAATCACTCAAGAAATAATTAAAGGAAAGCAATAAGGAAAGAGAAGCATTGGAAGCTGAAATCGTTTCTTTATGAAAGGAAGTAAAAAATGGAAAAACCCTTCAAAACTATGCCAACAACTCAAAGACTTTGGATGAACTCATAAGAAATCAGTGATCATGCAGCCACAAGATTGGCCTTGGTTACAAAGAAAAATTTGAAAAGGAGTTAATTCCTTCTACGACAACTAAAGAAGATGGATATGCAAAATCTACCAAGCAGGTAGATCTCCCAGCTAGATCAAGAGATCAATATTCACAGGAAGAACCTTGGAAGAAAATTCCTCGAATAATATTTCCTCCTAGGTATCAACCTATCATTTATGGCCATTGTTATTCATGCGGAAAGTTTGGACATAGAGTTGTAGAATGTTGCATGTATGTTTGGAATGAATATAATTCTAGGAGATCTCTCAGAAATGTATATTCCATAACTCAGCAGAATATCAATAGACATGATCATTTGAATGATGTCGAATGTTATAAATGTAACAATTTTGGACACCTGGCAAAAGATTGCAGACTTGGAAGCTCTTCAAAGGAATTCTTGCAAAATCAGAATGAACATGTATGGAAAAGGAAGACTGAAAGATGTGCTCTCACTCTCAAGGCTCACAGAAACATAAAAATATGGTATTTTGATAGTGGTTTCTCAATGCGTATGACTAGAGATAGAAATAATTTCATATCCTTGAAAGAAAAGAAGGATGGAACAGTGTATTTTGGAAATGACGGGTCTTCAAATGTCATAGGAGCAGGTACAGACACTCTTGGAAGTAAGGATGCATTAGCAAAGGATGTGTTGCTGGTTGAAAATATGAATCACAATTTTCTTAATGCTGGACAGATGTGCGATCAAGGACACACAATGTTATTCAACTCAAAGAAATGCGAAATCAAGAAAGGCAAGTTTGGTAAAATTGTTTCTATAGCAAGCAGGGCTCCAAACGACATATATATTTTGGATGAGACACCTAAAGGGTGTTTCTTGGAAAAAGAATACGAGATTTGGTTATGGCACAAACGAATGGGACATATAAATTTATCCAATTTGGTCAAGATCAGCAAAAAGGAAGCAGTTAGAGAAATGTCGAAAATCTTAAAACCTACCAATACGATATGTGAATCTTGTTGGCATGGAAAACAGACAAAAGTCGTGTTCAAGACAAAGGAACATTTTGCGTCATGTCCATTGGAATTAATACATACTGATCTATGTGGTCCTATGAGAACAAAAGGTTTAGATGGTGAATTATACTTTATGTTAATGATAAATGATTACACTAGAATGACAACTATCAGTTTCCTAAAGAAAAAGTCTGAGGCATTCGAATGTTTCAAAATCTACAAGGAATTGGTCGAAAATGAAACCAATTTGAAGATCAAATGTCTAAGATCATATAATGGTGGAGAATTCATGTCCAAATCATTTCAGCAATACTGTGACGAACACGGAATAAAAAAGAAATTCTCAATAGCCAGAACACCACAGTAGAATGGGGTAGCTTAAAAAAAAAAATAGAATCATATAAGAAATGGCTAGAACAATGTTAAAAGACTCAAACTTAGTCGATAAATTCTGGGTTCAAGCAATTGATACTTTCGTAATCATTATAAACAGAGGCTTGCTCAGGAACAATTGTAACATGACTCTGTATGAACTATGGAAAGGAAGACCAGCTAACGTCAAATACTTCAAAATATTTGGAAGTAAATGCTACATCAAAAGAGAAGACCAAAAATTGGGCAAGTTAGATTCTCGTGTTGATGATGGTATTTTCGTTGGTTATTCACGCAAAATAAAGGCTTATAGATGCTACAATCTAAGGAAAAAACAACTAGTTGAAAGCATAAATGTTACTTTTGACGAAGACTGTGATATTGTCTCTTCAAGAAAATCTGAGGGGCTTGAGGTAGAATCTGTGAAGGATGAAGAAGAAGTTCCAAAACAAGACCAATCAAATATGGAAACATCAGTCAACCAAGAAGAAATAAGAAAAGATTAGCAGGATGTACAAGAAGTCTCTCCAATAGTTTCAAAAGAATGGTATTAAAAGAATCATCTGTCAAATCAAATCATCGACAACATAAATGAAGGAATTAGAACCAGAAGAAGTTGACAACTTCGTTCATCACAGCAAGCCCATCTTTCCCTTTAGTGACTTTTGAGCCTAGCAATTTTGAGAAAGCTAGTCAAAATTAACACCGGGTAGTAGCTATGAATGAAGAACTGGATCAAATTGAGAAGAAAAACACTTGGGTGTTGGTTCCACGACCAAAGGATAAAAATGTTATTGGAACTAAATGGGTCTTTAGAAACAAACTGAATGAGGATGGACATGTTGCCAGGAATAAAGCAAGATTAGTCTGCAAAGGATATGCACAAGTTGAAGGAATCGATTTTGAAGAAACATTTGCTCCCATTGCTAGAATGGAAGCTATCAGGATGTTTCTCGCATATGCATGCTCAAGAAAAATCAAGGTCTACCAAATGGATGTTAAGTCAGCCTTTCTAAATGGTGAATTGGAAGAAGAAGTTTACATTGAACAACCCGAAGGTTTTCTGCTCACTAACAAAGAAAACTACGTTTGCAGATTAAATAAGGCACTATATGGTCTCAAGCAAGCTCCTAGGAATTGGTATGCTCATCTTGATAGGTATCTACATCAAAAAGGATTCAAGAAAGGAAGCGTTGACAGCAATCTCTATGTGAAAGTGGATCAATATAACCTAATGATTATCGAGGTATATGTGGATGATATAATCTTTGGAAGCAATGATGACAGATGAAGTAAAGACTTTGCCACAAAATTGCAAAGTGAGTTTCAAATTTCTATGTTGAGCGAGCTGACATACTTTTTGGGGCTTCATATTTCTCAACGGGATAAAGGAATATTCATATATCAAACCAATTAAATGCTCAAAAAATTCCAAATGGAAGATTGCAAGCCAGTCCTTACCTCCATGGTAACATGTTGCAAGTTCAGCTCAGAAAATTCATCAAAGGATGTGGACCAAAGGTTGTATAGGATCCATGATTGGTAGTCTCTTATATGTGACGACCTCCTGACCTGATGTGATGTAGGCAGTTGGACAAATAGCAATATTCCAAGCAGCACCAAAATAGTCTCATATTATTTTCGTTAAAATAATTCTTCAGTATCTTAATGGCACAATGAAATATGTTCTATGGTATCCCAAAGGAAATGATCTAGTTATCCAAGCTTATACAGATGTAGATTGGGCAGGAAATGTTGATGATCGTAAGAGTACCAGTGGAGCAACATTATATCTAGGTGGTTGTGTTGTTTCATGGTTAAGTAAAAAGTAGTCTTCAATCTCGTTATCCACAGCAGAAGCAGAATATATCGCGGGAGCAGCTTGTTGTACACAAGTTCTCTGGATGAAGAAAACTTTGCAAGATCTTCAAGTCAAGTTTGATGAGCCTATTCTCATCTTTTGCGATAACACCAGTGCCATCAGTATCTCCAAGAATCTTGTGATGCATTTTGAAACGAAGCACATTCCGATTAAATATCATTTCGTTAGAGAGCAGGTCACCGAAAAGAATATCAATCTTGAATATGCTGGCACAAAGGAACAAATTGCTAACATATTTACCAAACCATTACCTCGTGAATAATTTGAGTATCTTCACCAAAATCTTGCGATTCTCCCAAGTTTTCATTAGACTCTTTCTCTTAGCTACTCGAGTAGAAAGGGGGAGTGGAGGTGTGTACAGGTCCGCAGGATGGTTGTTTGTCAAGGGGAGTCACCCTTTGCCATTGATGACAAAGGGAGAGAGAAGGAAGTAGGAAGAGTTGTCATGATCGCAGGGGGAGTACTTGTGTTGCCATCTATGCCAAAGGGAGATTGTTTATCAGTGGTTGTCATTGATGTCAACCCAAGAAGCACCGAGGGCTACCCAGATCTTGAATGGGAATTTTGACTTGACAACTTACTCTATTATAAGTCAAGGATATTCTATATGGATTCTACTCATCGATATGTTTCTGCTAATATATGGCACCCCACGTAATTCTTCACGGTTTAAGAGATATTCATGTTTGAAGTTAGTAACCCTAGTTAGTGGGCTAAAAACCCTATGGGGTTATGTCATGGAATTCATAATTAGTTGTAGTCATTGAATCTTAAATAATTAATAATGTTTTTTTTTCCTAAAATCTCTCCAAAGTTCACTTGTTAAGGACACTCTCAACTCAAGACATTCATATAAATAGTGACCCTCATATCCTCCTCTAGTAGGGATTTTGTGGCTTCAAACAGGTCATCATGGAATTTTCACTATAACATTTTTTCTGTGAACCTTTAGAAGATGAAACTAAAACCCATTTGAGCTACAATCGTGATGCACATCTTGACCGAATTTCAGATCTTGGTTTGTTTTATTTTCGAATATATGATCTGAGGAAGTTAGGGTTTCTGCAGGCTCCCGAATTCCATGTCAAATATGTGATGTTTGGAAAATCGTCATAACTTTCTCTCTGAGCATTGGATTCAAATTTCGTAAATAGTGACAGAAAGAGGATAGACTTTAATTTGTTGGGTATCATTTTCAGGGCCGAAGGTTGCAACAGTGAAACGTGGCACTTTTTACAAGTTCGCTCTACTGAACTAGGCTATAATCAGGTCATTGTGGGAGATTGGACATAACTCTTTCTTGAAGAATCCAATCTTGATCAGACCCATCGGATTGCAAAGAGGACTCAAAGGGATACCACAGGATGAAATTTCATATCCTGGAGATCCGAAATTACATAGACAGAATAGATTCAATATCGAGCTCCTAGAAGGCAAGAAAAAGCATGCATTCAAGTATCACTCCAGTAAGGACCACACATCAACAGTCAAGGGTAAGTCTCCTACATCAAGGTATGTATGCTTAGTGTTTACATTTGAAATATGAGTATCATCTCTTAAATATATTTTTGCAGGACAACGTAAGTACATACAGGGTCTTCGTTATATCTCTATGTCTCTATATGTCACAGTTAGTTTGGGTACCACATTTCGAATGTCATATTCTTGATACTACACATTCGATGCTACATATTCTTGATGCTACACCAAGTCTGCTAAATCTATATGATGTTGTAAGTTCACGTTACTTTTCTTGTCATAGTTGATAGAATGGTCTTTGTTGTTGTACTTAGAACTTGGTCCATCACAAGTCTAGGGTCTGTCATCAGTTTTTATTGTATATCTCTTTAGGTAAGTTTTGGATATAGTCTTGCATAGAGTCTAGGCTTATATCAAGAGTGGGAGTCTTTGTCTACTACTGCAACAATAAACAACAAAAGTGACAAGCACACTGTAATATCCCTCCCCTTCATAATAAATAATAAATACTACAAAATAATAAATAATAGTATAAATATTAAATAATAATAAATAATAAAAATTAATAAATCATAAATGTTAAATAATAAATGATATTAAAAATATATACAAGAAAATAAATAAAAATAATAAAAATAAAAATAGTAATAACTATACTAAAGCTCTAAATAAGAATAAATAGAAATAAAACAAGAAAGTTATTAAAAAGAAGAAAATAAAACAAGAAAGCTATAAAAAAAAAAAAAAGTAAAGAAATAAGACAAGAAAGCTAAAAAATCGAAAGAAAGTTGCATGTAGACACATGGAGTGTGTACATGTGGTTTCCCATCCAATGTTTGTTCTATTTATTAGATGGTGAGGAGGATGAGAGGCATTCCATCATTCCAAGATTCTATCTTTCATTCTCTTGGGAGAATGGTGTTCTAAAACATAGGAGTCACTGGTATTAGTACGTTGATTAAGGGCTCGGGGGTGGCCAGTTGTAGCAAATCCTTGCGCAATTGAGCCTACGGTTGGGTGGAGAGTCGTCCCCAAAACTTTGTTGCGGTAAGCCTACTCCTACCACATGTAAGCACTATTCATAGTTTGAATTTAGTTTATTAATTACATGTTTATTTGGCTAAGGTAAGTGCCACTTTGATTTAAATTTAATGTTAATTAGAAAAGATATTTATTTTGGGCTGTTACATATGGTATCAGAGCATGGTTCAACCCTTAGGGCCTATGGGCATCTTATATATATATAGATATAGATATATATATATATATATATATATATATATATATATATATATATATTGTGGGGATTTTAACTTGACTTGTTTTGTAGGTAATACAAGATGCTTACTTTCGAGAGGCCGCATATTATTTAAATTTTTAACCCAATGTGCACTGGATGATACGAAAATCATTCTTGGTTTAAGGCTTCTCGCTGTTCATTATGATTATTATGATCTCTTTATAGCACTTTTTCCTCTCTTTCTATAGCTCCTCCACATATGTTCTCTTAATCTTTACTGGTTTGTTTTTTTTTTAAGATTTAGTACATTCAATGCTCACATTATCTGAAAGGTGAATTAATCACATTAAATATATAAATCTTGTCGAGTTTTCATCTCAGATTTCAATGCATAAGAAATGCTTTTTACTCTGAGAATATGAATAATTTCTCCTTATGTTGTAGTTTTTTTTTTTTTACCAATTGCAATTTATGGACAATAAAGATAGCAAGAGTCACATCATCGGGTGGTGATCATCGATGCCGTCCAATAAATACTAGTTCTCTATTCTTTAACTTTTCACCAACTACCACTGGTTGGTCTCAAATAACCATCAACATTGATACAAATCCATTTCTATTTTATCTTGTCATTGATATGAAAATCACCCTATGAGTGACCTCAGTTGAAGATTTATTAAACAAAAAGGTATTACAGATCCATGTGCTGGTGTGTGAGTTCTGTGTTATTGAAACAACGGATCGATCAGATTGCCAATACACAGAAAATAAATGGAAACACAGCAGAGAAATACAGTAAGCAATACAAAGACATAAACAGTTTTTAATAAGGAGTTCAACCTATTCTCTAAGGCTACGTCTCCGGTCCAGCTTCAGTGGTGGCCTTGTTTTATTGTGTCTTTCAGCAGAGGAATTACAATGTAGGGACTCAATATGAGTTCTCCTGAAGCAGATTTTGCTTGGCAGGGTGGTTCTTGGATTCCCCAAAGCCACTTGGAGTACACAGACTCTTGCTCTTCCTACCAGCTCTGTGACCCTCGGTCTACAGTGGAAAGAGCCAACTGTGATGCTCAATCCAGACAGATTCCTCTATGGGAAGGCTTGATTCCTCAAGCTCTCTGGTGCTCGAAGTTGCCTGTGGTCAGCTCGACCCTCTGTCTCCTTTGCTTGGCTTTACTGCTCTTTGTGCTCAGTCCTCCTCTTAGGGTTCACTGTTCACTGTCTCTCTTAGTCGCTTGGACTCTTTGTTCTCTCTCATCGAAAATCCCCGTTCACTGTCTCTGTTCATGGCTTTAGCCATTTGACCTCCATGCTTGTTCGGTTCCTCTCCCACCTGCGTCGATTCGCCTGTCGCCTGCATGCTGGGAGTTCCTTGTTTGGCGTCAGCATGAACGCTCGGGAAGTAGCCACGTGTCTCCATCAAAACAGTGCCAGCTTGTTCGTCGATTCGTTTCTTTCTCCACCGTGGCGGTCAACGGATTCCAAATCCCCTTAAATCGCTGCTTAATCCCCTGTTGGTTCCGCTTCTGTCTATCGGGCGCAATCTCAGCCGTCTGATCTGGGCTCCTCCAGATCCAACGGCATTCACACGTCAAGCGTGGTTGACTTGCTTAACCGATAATGCGCAATCACGGCGGTTTTTCTCTCACCTTCGCTGCCATGCGTCAATCACTGAGTGTGATCGCTCTGCTTTCTCCAAAACCACTTACTGTTCAAGGGCACCTCGATCAATACCGCCAGTTTCCAGGGCATAGGTCCCACCTTTTTACTTTAGCACCTTTCCCTTTTTCCACATGCGATCCTTTGGTCCCCCCACGCAACCGACTGCTTAAGGCTCCTCCTTTTCATCCCTGTTTGCCCAACGATGCGCGTTAGCGCTTGAAAATCAACTCCTTCTCCCGATCTGGAGCTCCCAGGGGCTATTTTGACCTCCTGTGCAGTCTCCATGGGCCTCGGTCAACGCGCTTTGACCGAGGTCCTCATCACGCGTAGGCTACCATGGCCACTAGTTCATGGTGTTTTCGATTGTTGTTTTGGATTCTTCAAGGGTTTGTTTCGTCCCGATATAGTCATGGTTCTATGACAGTCGTTTATGGATCCAATTTGGATCACGGCCTCCCAGCTTAAAAGCTTTTGGACCACCAAAAGCTGGTTTTCTTCAAGCATCGACTAAGTGAGGAAACTGTTGTCTCACTTGTCCAATCTCAAACCACTTCGCACTGCTCGGCTTCCAACCTTTAAGCCCAATTCTGAGGTATTCCACCTATCCACTGCACGTCATCCTTACCTTCCTGTCCAACATTGTATCTTCCTGCAACTCATTAAGATATTCAGGTAGTAGGTCATCAACAGAAGGCAATTGACTCTGCTCTTCAAGGTCCTCAATCATTGAAGGTTCAAACAACCTCAAGCAATCTTCGTTCATGACTGAGTAGATGTGCATGTAAGCTGGCAGATCAAGGCGAAAAGCATTTTCACCAATCTTCTCAAGTATCCTGAAGGGTACATACCTGATAGGTTTTAGCTTCTTACCTTCACCTTACATCCTGTCCTTGCTGATATACAGCCAGACTTGGTCTCCAACTTGAAAACTATGCTCCATCTGATGCTTATCATGCCTAGCCTTGTACTTGGCCTGGATTTTTTCTAGCTGTTCCTGTACTGCCTGGTGGATCTCCAGGATCTGTTCAATGAACCTAGTTGCTTTGTCCACATCATTGCGTCCATCAACCATGGTATCTTTACCAAAGACAAAATCCAAGGGAGACCTTGGTATGAAACCAAAATAGGTCTCAAAAGGAGATCTCTAGGTAGAAGAGTGTTTGGCTCTATTGTAAGCATGCTGCACATAACACAAGTGTTCATCCCAAAGCTTAGGGTGTTTGCTACAATATCCTCTCAGTAACTGGATCATTGTCCTGTTAACTACTTCTGTCTGGCCATCTGTTTGTGGATGAAAGCTATGCTTTTCTTTAATTTGGTGTCCATTAGTTCCCACAGACCGGACCAAAACTTTCCCACAAATCGAGTGTCTCGATCATATATAATAGAAGTGGGTAATCCAAAATGAACCCATACATGTCCAAAGAATAATTTTGCAGTTTGTTCAGCTATAATCTGTTTACTACAGGGTATTAAAATATACATTTTGCTGAACCTATCCACAACAACATATAGATAATCATGACCTTTCCTAGATTTAGGCAGTCCTCCAACAAAATCCATGGAAATGCTTTCCCAAGGGTGAGAAGGAACTGACAATGGAGTGTACAAGCCTAGTTTCCTGTTGTTGGGCTTGCTTTTAGCACACATAGCACACCCCTTTACATATCTAGAAACTGTCTCACTCATTCTTGGCCAGTAGCAAAACCTTTGCAGCTGTGAAACTGTTTTACTTACCCCAAAGTGACTTGATATCAGAGAAGTGTGTGCTTCCCTAATTATCTTTGCTCTCTCAGTTTGTGGAATGCATAGTTTCCCACAATGATATAAGAGTCGGTCCTTCACATGATAGTCCAATTCTTCTACTCTTTTGCCTTGACTCAAAGTTGCATATACATCTTTAAAGTCCATATCCTGAGCATATTGTTCTATGTAGCTTTCATGTAGCACAGAATTATGCTTAAGTATGGTAGATGCATTTATAATGGGTCTAGATAACATGTCTACAACCTTGTTATGTATGCCCTTTTTATATCTGATGACTAAATGAAACTGTTGTAGAAAACCCATCCATCTGTAATGCCTTGATTGTTGCAACTTAGTTTGGGAGTGTAGATATTGAAGTGGATGATGATCAGTATGTATTACTGTTTCTTTGCCCATTAAGTAATGTTTCCACTTTTTCACACTCTGAACTAATGCATACAATTCATTATCATATGTAGGATAGTTAGCTACTGCAGGATTAAAAGTCTCAGAATGATAACATCTGGGTTTATCATGTTGTGTCAACACTGCTCCCATGGCATAGTCACTTGCATCGGTTTGGATCTCAAATGGTCTTTGTAGATTTGGCAGTGCTAGTACAGGTGTTGTACTAATTTTTTCTTTCAAGGTGTCGATGGATTTCTGCTATTTGCCTCCCCACTGAAACACCTTGTTCAATCCTGTCAAAGCATGTAAGGTAGCTGCAATTGAGGAAAAAATTGAAATGAACTTCCTCCAATACTGTGCTGCCCCTAAGAAGCTTCTCACTTCTGTAGCAGACTTGGGTTTAGGCCAGTTTACAATGACTGCCACTTTAGAGGGATCTATTTTCAATTCACCTCCCCCTACTATGTGACCCAAATAATTTAGAGAGGTTTTTCCAAATTCACATTTGGAGAGTTTAACATAAAGTTTTTCTCTTTTCAAAACATCTAATGTCTGCTTAACATGCTTTAAATGTTCTTCCCACGTTTTACTAAAAATTAGAATGTCATCCAGATACACAATAACAAAATCATCAAGAAAAGGTCTGAGTACATCATTCATTAATCTCATGAAAGTAGCAGGGGCATTGGTCAAGCCAAAAGGCATAACCAACCATTCATACAATCCCTGCTTTGTTTTGAAAGCAGTCTTCCATGCATCTTGCTCTGCAACGCTTACCTGATGATATCCACTGTGCAAATCCAGCTTGGTGAAATAAATAGCTTCCTTCAATTGATCTAAAAGATCATCTATGCGAGGAAGGGGATAACGATTTTTTATTGTTATTTTATTTAGTGCTCAATAATCAATGCACATTCTCCACGAGCCATCTTTCTTTCTCACCAAAACAATGGGTGACCCACATGATGATGTGTTAGGCCTGATGAACCCTTTCTCGAGCAACTCCTACACCTGCTTCTTGATTTCAGCATTCTCTAAAGCAGATAACCTGTACATCCCAATGTTAGGCAAAGGAACATCTTGTTGCAAAATAATATCATGTGTTATTCCCTTTTCGGGTGGTAGACCTTGAGGTTCTTGAAACAAGACATCATACTCTGAAACAATCTTTTCTATATCAGCTTGCTGATCAGAATTACAACCCTCAAATACATTGGTTTTATCCGTTTTCTTTTCCTTTACAACCATTAGTAAGAATTGTTTGCATGAATTTATCATTCTTTTCATCTTTCTTGATTTTATGAGAGTATAATTATTCTTGAGCTTATGAGCTCTTACAAAGTATTCGATTCCATCTTTAACAAGTAGATACTTTTTCTCAACTCTATAGAAAATAGCCTTTCTATCATACAAGTAAGGACTTCCTAAAACAATTCCACATATATCCAAAGGAATTATATCTAACTCAACCTCATCTACAAATGCTGACCCAAAAGAAAACTTGAGTTTGCACTGTCTAGTCACTTGTAGTTGTGCTTTATCATTCAACCATCCTAATGGGTATGGTTTCTTATGAGGTGTAGTTGCTAATCCCAATTTATTTACAATTGCTTCAGAAATCAGATTTACTTGTGAGCCACTATCAAACAAAGTATCAGTCTTCTGATTTTTGGAAACAACTTGAATATGGAAAAGCTCATGCCTTTTTCTCTCATGTTCTTCATCAATAACAGATCGAACAGAATTCCTAGTAGATGCTTCAGAATTCTTACCTTTTATACCTATGGTTGAAATGATTATTTCATCTCCCAAGTCTGACCCCAAATCTTTCTAAATAGTTGCAACAGTCTTCTTCTTCTTGCCCTTGGACTTCTTAGGTCTCAGCTCTAGATGCAGAATCCAACAGTGCTCATCATCATGCCCCTCCTTTTCACAGTGAGTGCATGAGGCTTTGCCTTTCTGTGCAGTGTTAGCCTTCCTTGCTTTCCACTTTTGCTTTCTTTTCTCCTTGCTCTTTCTTACAGTGGGTTGGGATGGTCCCCCAACTTCTGGATTTCCATTCTTTCCTCTAGCTTCTAGATGAGTATCTTGTACAGATACCTCATCTATACTAGTGGGATTAAACATGAGGATGGTATGCCTCATGTAGCTGTGTAGACCACCAATTTACTTCAAAAGAGTTTCTGGTGAGTCTAATGAAATACCCAACATCAATGCTCTCTTTCGGAACTCTTGAGTATACCCTTGTACACTTTTCCCTTTCAACTGCCAAAGAGTTTGCCAACTCATCATGGCTTGTTGCATGTAGGCCAATGGATAGAACTACTTTTTGATTGCAGTAACAAGTTCACTCCAGACAGATATGGTCTTACCATGCTTCCTCATATCAGCTTGGGTTCTGCCTTCCCACCAAACCAAGGCAGTGCCCCCTAGGCGAAGGCTTGCCAGCTGAATCTTTCTCTTGTATGAGTCTATATTTTGTACTCTGCAATACACATCAATTTGTCTAATCCAATTGTCCAACTTTTCAGCATTTATCTCTCCATCATATATAGGCAAATCAAATTTAACATCTAACTTAATCAAAGATGCCTTCTTATTATGCGCAGGGCTACTAGGAGGTGTAGGAAAGCTTTCTTCTTTCCCCTTTCCTTTGGAGTGATCATGGGAATGAGATTCATCTTCTTCTTTATCTTGCTTAGAGCCTGATGAATATTCACCCTTATGCTTTCTAAAGTCCCTATACATTTCTTCTACCATGGACTTTATAGCTAGGAAACTTTCTATGAATTGATAGTCTCGCCTATAGAACCTTCTTCTGACATTCTCTTTTGAGAATAGACTCTCCCAATTTCAGGATTAGTTTCCACCAACTCTCCTTCTCCTAATTTGAGCTTTGACCTAGTGAGCATTCACAGCTAAACCAACACAAGATTGTCTAACCTTACAGCCTAGAGCTCTGATACCACTTGATCTGAAAATCACCCCATGAGTGACCTCAGTTGAAGATTTATTAAACAAAAAGGTATTACAGTTCCATGTGCTGGTGTGTGAGTTCTGTGTTATTGAAACAACGGATTGATCAGATTGCCAATACACAGAAAATAAATGGAAAGACAGCAAATAAATACAGTAAGAAATACAAAGACACAAACAGTTTTTAATAAGTTCACCCTATTCTCCAGGGCTACGTCTCCGGTCCAACTTCAGTGGTGGCCTTGTTTTATTGTGTCTTTCAGCAGAGGAATTACAATGCAGAGACTCAATATGAGTTATCCTGAAGTAGATTTTGCTTGGCAGGGTGGTTCTTGGATTCCCCAAGCCACTTGGAGTACACAGACTCTTGTTCTTCCTACCAGCTTTGTGACCCTCAGTCTACAGCGGAAAGAGACAACTGTGATGCTCAATCCGGACAGATTCCTCTATGAGAAGGCTTGATTCCTCAAGCTCTCTGGTGCTCGATGCTGCCTGTGGTCAGCTCGGCCCTCTGTCTCCTCTGCTTGGCTTTACTACTCTCTGTGCTTAGTCCTCCTCTAAGGGTTCACTATTCACTGTCTCTCTTGGTCACTTGGACTCTTCGTTCTCTCTCTTCGAAAATCCCCGTTCACTGTCTCTATTCATGGCTTTAGCCATTCGACCTCCATGCCTGTTCGATTCCTCTCCTGCCTGCGTCGATTCGCCTATCGCCTGCATGTTGGGAGTTCCATGTTCGGCGTTAGCATGAACGCTCGGGAAGTAACCACATGTATCCATCGGAACAGCGCCATCCTGTTCGTCGATTCATTTCTTTCTCCACCGTGGCGGTCAATGGATTCCAAATCCCCTTAAATCGTAGCTTAATCCCCTGTCGGTTCCACTTATGTCTATTGGGCGCAATCTCAGCCGTCCGATCTGGGCTTGCACGTCAAGCGCGGTTAACTTGCTCGACCGATAACGCTCGATCACGACAGTTTTTCTCTCACCTCCGCTGCCACGCGTCAATCACTGAGTGTGATCGCTCCGCTTTCTCCAAAACCGCTTACCATTCGAGGGCACCCCGATCAATATCGTCGGTTTCCAGGGCGCGGTCCCGCCTTTGTACTTTAGCACCTTTACCTTTTTCCGCCCGCGGTCCTCTGGTTCCCCCACATGACTGAGTGCTTAAGGCTTCTTTTCTCGATCCAGGGCTCCTAGGGGCTATTTTGACCTCCTGCGCAGTCTCCATGGGCCTTAGTTAGCGTGCTTTGACCGAGGTCCTCGTCGTTCCGCGTCGGCTGCCATGGCCACTGGTTCAGGGTGTTTTCGATTGTTGTTTTGGATTCTTCAAGGGTTTGTTTCGTCCCGATATAGTCATGGTTCTATGACAGTGGTTTATGGATCCGATTTGGATCAGTCATTTAAATAATGTGTAGCTAATTTCAAAGGTATGTGATTTTCCTCTTCTCTGTCTAACTTTTGAGCCAATGCACGTCCCTGATTTGTGGGATTATGACGTGTATCTGATGTACTAAACACATGCATTGAGTTGTCAAAGCTAATTAATCTATACATTCTTTTGGAGTGAATTCCTTAGCTACCAATCATGTCTTGCTTTTATCAACACTTACATAAGCATTTTATTTTCTTTGAAATCCCCACTTGCATCCTATTACTTATTTCCTTGCAGGAAATTCTGTTGACTCTCAAGTCTGATTCTTCCAAATAAATTATATTTCTTATTCCATGGACTCTTACGATTTTGAATTGCCTTGCTTCCTTGAAGCTTGCCGTTCTTTTAAATTTGATACTGTAATCGTGAAAGTATCTAAACTTTGAGAAGATATAGAGGAACAGATTTTGCCTTTGTTTGCTATAGATCTATGAGAAGAAAGTCGGAACTGTTCTGGGTGATGCACATGGCGCCTTTCGTGGATTTGAATATCTTTGAAAGAATTTCAGCCGCTTTGACTGTGGATTTGAATCGATTATTCTTAAATTCATTCAGAGGGTGATTTAAGCCATTTTAAATGGCAGATTTCCGTTTCATAGCAGCAATGTCTTCCCAGGGGAATTGCCAGCCATTTCCTTTCTTAAGTCTGTTTTTCGGCATGCGAATTTCTCTCAATATAAATAAGTTGGCTGACTTATAACCTATACGGTTGATTTTTACTCCGTGTTTAAGGCATATAAATTCTTTTCTATTGAACCATAGACTATGATATCTGTGAGGACTTGAAGCCTATTCGAACAGATGGAATCTTCTGCTTTGAGTAACAATCTTCCTGCGAATATTTAAAGACACGGGCCATGATCAGCAGAGAAGAAAATGGATACATTTAGAACTCTCTTGGTAGAGATTTCTTAGTGTTTGGATCTTGGCGAGCTTATTTCTCACCACTTATATTACGTACCAAATGTCAAGACCTGTAAATGTTTGTCTCTGCTTTTGAAAGTCAAGTCAATGTATTATATTTTTTTTCTTCAGAGAAGTTGATTTGGCATCTAAGTTTCCTTCTCTTGAAATGCTGAGTGGTCTGCCAGTTTTAATAATAATAGCCATTGTATAACAAAGATATTAAATAGATTAATACTTTGATCCTTAAACTTTCCAGAATGACCACCATTTCGAACTTGACCCTGCAGTCAAGTGTTTAATCTGTCAGCCATTGTCTCCTGACTGGACAAGGCACTTTGCGCCGATGCAAAGTGTTTGAGACAGTATCAAGCTTCATTAAGACTGGGGGTCTCTGGATTCCCGATTCACCTGTTGAAAGTATACTTGATAAAAAAAATAAAAAATAAAAAATAAAATGTATATATAAATTTAACACTGTAAAACTCATTTTTTTAAATCTCACTAGTTTTTGGTTTCTGCTTCTACTTTTCTACGGCCTTTTCTCGGTACTGTTAATCTCATCGTTCATAGAAATTAAAGGTTTGGATATTTATAGCGGGAAAGAATAAATTCTTTACAAATTATTCAGTACGTAGAATATGGTGCTGATGCAATTGCTAGCTCTGGCGCTGTCGAATAGTGAGTGACAACGAAGCCGATCGATTAACCTTCGCGAGGCGGCCCGATGCGACGAATGATGATGTGCTCGAATTCGTCAGCGGGGGTGTAGATTTCTCGACATTGTTGTCGAATGGAACAATGGAATTCGTCGGAATGCGCATAGCCATGGCCGCAAGCTTACAATCTAATTGAATATGAAATGTTGATTGGGGGTTGGATTTCTGTACACATGCAGGCAATTTTATGTCTTGTCCACGAAATCATTATGGCTAAAATGTATTGTAGCCAATATGTTTGTTCAAGAGTTTCCTGGTTTTGTTTCGATCCTTATGATGTAATTTAAGGGTTTTGATATGGTATTGCCTTCGCGGGTGCGCTTGCAGGTAGGCCATCTTATTAATAAAATGATTTTATTTTGTGTTTTGGGGAGGGATAACCTTCCCAGTCATCCAATCCCGTTTTCGGTCAGGTGATGGTGTCTCTTCTTTATGTTGTGGAATATTTCTTTGGTTGTTTGATTTCTTAAATTTCCTTAGAGTAATCATTTAATAGCCATAAGAATCTCAAGATACATTCAATAAATTTGTTTAATGATTTATTTTGTTAAAAGCAGTCCATTTAATTCTTCTAATATAAGTTATGATTGCTTAAACAGATACTTAAATATTTCACTCTACAGCACAAAATTTCAATTTATCTTTATCCTTAAAAATCATGAATCTGTAGAATTAATATTGGTATGACATATAATGATGAATAAATTTTCTTTTGAAATTCAAGTACCTTTTAACAAAATAATGCCACAAATATTCTTAAGCTTTAGTCATTCGAATTTGGATTTTACATTGAGACAATTCTCTAAGTTTTATTCTGACATCATTATTACCTTCTAACTCATGTTTTCAATGGTTTTATACTGCAAAATTTGTGATTGTTGATAATTTATGGTTTAAGTATTGTGATTGTTGATAATTTATGATAAAATATATCTTATTAAAACTCATAAACTCTGATAATAAGGATAACTTATTAACCTTATTATTATTAGACTCTGATAATAATTATTATTGAGTATATTGGTTCTTATTTTATGCTTCTTCAAGTGATGAATCTTGATATTGAGTTACAGTAGTGTTTTATTTCTCGTACAAGGTCTCTATATCAACCTTCTTTTCTTTTTACAATTCATCAACTTTCTTTTCATTACATTTTGATAACTGATCTGGCTTTGGTAGACTGATATACTTTTAAACTAACTACAACCAACTTATTTCTTTAGAATCATTATAAAAGTATGATATTAGAAGTGAGACCTGAAATTCCAGGGGTATTACCATTTATTTTGGAAGATCAACTGTAAGTGTTTGGCCGGTATAAGTTAAAGTTTGATGCACTCATTAGTTCCTCATTGGTTTTTCTCATGCATCATCATAGACATCAAATTCTTTGGTTTGAATACCGGCTCTTTCCTCTGTGATTCTCTGCTCTCATTAGAATCTCATCACATGGTAAAACCACTATCTCATTTTCTTGAGTTGTTTGTATCATTTCGTAAATGCTATTTCATAAAATGAAAAGTGCTATAATCAACTACAACGGTTAGAGTGACATAGCTCTCTCCATTACAACCATATAATAAAGCGAAATTCTAAATGAGTCACATAATTAATGGTATATAGTTTTGTTATGACTCATTAATTCATTGGAAAAGTATATAATCTTGTAATCTTGGATGGTGATAATCTACCCATAATTGACAATGTATAATTCTCTGAAAGATTGCACGATTGATATGGTATACTGACATGCTTTTGTGGAGGAAAAAATCTTTAATACTAGTGTAACTACTCACCACTGGTTCATTTTACAACATAGTTTACATAGCACTTGAAGTATTTGGATAATTGATGTTGAAATTTGTCACCAATTAAAGTGCTCTAAAATAGTGAAATCTGTTCCAATTCACAATGGATAAATTCTGATATCTTATTACCTTTAGATGATCGTTGTTCACTTGCATTTGTTCATTATTTTATTGATCAATCTGATCTAAGACCACAGAGATAACATTCCTTGAATGTTGATCATACTATTCACTCATTATTTGGGTTGGATTGTTGTTCTCATTGTCCTTTAGCGATAGCAGTTGCTTGGCATTTCTTTGGTATATTATTAAAGAACACAACTCTCTCAATATGATCTTGATGATTAAGATGTTGTGAACCCATTTGGAGTGCTTGCTTAGCTAAAATAGACTAAGTCATGTTTTATGGTTTGAAAGTTATGATACATCTAAATCGTACCATATGATTTTAGTTAGTTTTGAATATAAGTTACATGAGGTTTCGTGATTCAAGGTTAATTGCATATAGTGGATAAAAGTTGTCTAAGGAGAAATGGAAAGGAGAAACTTGCAATTTTTTTTAAGGATGATAACTAATGATAGCTCATGTGATTATGGCCAACTTGGATCATATGCTTAAGGTGGTAGAGAAGAAGTATCACAACAAGGGTATGAAACCAGTAAGAAGAGGCAACCTATTTTGGAACATAATGGAAAAAACATAACTTGGTACTCTAAAGGTATCACTATAAGGTCTATCTAAGGATGATGCACATAAAGAAGAAAATATTGGCAATCAACCAATGAAGTTGAATAATCATGGTAATAATGAAGGACATTTTTACGGAACTTGAACGGTATGATAACATAGAATGATTGGAGAAGATAAGTTGTGTGTGTGACAACATCTATAACAATTTTCCCTCTAATGGGAGAGTCACATTGTAAAGTTTTCCATAGGTGACTAACTATATGGATGAATTATGGATAACAAGACGTATGATCAGGTAATTTTATTATGTTGATAAGCGGATTACATTTGGTAGCTATCTTAATGAATTTATTTTTTTCAGGTATTACCCAAGTAGGGAAAGAGTAATGTGAAGGTATGAAGTTGCATGATGACCAAGTAATGATAAACGAAGGAATGTTGCTAGAAATTTTATAAGGATACCATGAGAAGGATTGTGTACATAGTGACAAGGAAGTAAAATTCAATTAATAGAGGTTGTATTGACTAAATTTCGCTCGTTGTTTCATGAGTAGGACTTCCCATAACGTTAAAAGAGGTTTTTTTCTACATAACACCTCACGTTTAAATTTTTCATGGACAAATGATGGTAGTAGTGTTTCCAACTGTTTCAAAATCTCACATAATGATACTATTTAATAAGAAAGAGTCTTTGCCCAACTTGAGGAAGGGGTGAATTTATGATAAAGCAATCAAGTGGTATCGAGATACGATCTTGACAAACTCAACGAGATAAGAAAATATTTCTATGGATGAAGTGTTAATTGTTAAATAAGTCAACATGGATCAACAAATCCTCGTGCAAGTAAATTAAGCATGATATAAAATTAAATCATGATGAAATAATGTTTATAGGAAATTGCATATAGCGGTATTGGAATCAGTAAGCCAAAGGGTAAATGGATGTAAATCAAGGAATTTTAATTTTGAGATAGATAAACTAGTAATATCTTAAACAATGAATTTCACCGGAATTTCCTTGGGAAAGAAAGAATATATAACGAGAGATTAAGATCCAAGATGATGAGGCTCATGTGAAATTTAACAATGATTATACCGTGGGTGTAAATAATCAACTACCTAGTAGAAAGAAGTGGAAATGATTATTGAAAATTAATTGACAACTTGATGAAAACATATTGACGATGTTTCATGATATGATGGTAGGAGGATAATGATGTACATGTGGTTCTTATAGTGATAATGTATCCATATGATGATAGTGATATGCATAGGTATTATGACGTTATGTCAAGGTATATTGACATATTCATTTACTACGTGATGATAAATATTTAATGTTGAATACTCATGATAGATATGATATGCATAACGTGGCATAAGAGTTATGATGTTGTAATATGAGGTTTACTGACATGTGGTTCATTTATGTGAATCATGATATGTCTTTGATATAATTATTTTGATGGTATCACTGAAGCATGTGATAGTTGCATACAAATTTATGACATGCATAAGCATGCAATGCGTTATTACTCCTAATGTTGTGATTAACAATAATGAATGTTTTCGTGATGACATGCACGACTTGGCATGTGGATTATTTTCTATGACACTACGATGGTATGGTTAATGCATTGGATGCATGTTGAGGTGTGATGATTCACAGGACTCCACGAATGGGTCGAGAGGGCCGGTTTATTTGATGATCTCGTGCGAGCCCATACACACAAGGGAGAATAAGTAACACCATATGGGTTGGGGACAAAACTCAATCAACACTACATATGCACGTGGTTCCTTTGTCTTGCGTATAGCTCTTGATGGATAGCTCTTGAAGGGCTATGGAACCATCTTGAGGCCAAGTGCCTGATGTTCTAGGCTAGGTGCCTGTTATTGGATTGGGATGTCGAAGTCTGGAAGGGATGTAAAGGACTTCGATGCCTGGGGTTGTGCGCCTTAGTAGATGTGGAGGGAGTGGGCCAGCCTTGCGAGATGCCCGGAGTCATTGAGTACTGTACCGGATGCCTGCCTTGGGGCAGATGAGGTCTGAGTTAGGCGCGAGCCTTGGGGCTAGCCTTGGACTAGGATACAGATTGGGTCAGGCTTATGCCTAGTGCCGAAAGTGGGAAAAAGGACAGAGATTCATTGAGATTTCCTGGGGTGTTGGGGACTTTCGGTGCCTGCTGGTTATCCTAGTTCAGCAGAGGGTGTTGGCAACATGAAGTAAATAAAATAATAAATAATTCAACTTAACTTCGGGACAAAGTTCCTTAAAGTGGGAGAGTATGTAATATCCCTCTCCTTAATAATAAATAATAAATAATAAAAATAATAATATAATAATAAAAAATAATAAATACTACAAAATAATAAATAATAATATAAATAATAAATAAATCACTTAATAATAAATAATCATAAATCATAAATGTTAAATAATAAATGATATTAAAAATATATACAAGAAAATAAATAAAAATAATAAAAATAAAAATAGTAATAACCATACTAAAGCTCTAAATAAGAATAAATAGAAATAAAACAAGAAAACTATCAAAAAGAAGAAAATAAAACAAGAAAGCTAAAAATCAAAAGAAAGTTGCATGTAGACACATGGAGTGTGTACATGTGGTTTCCCATCCAATGTTTGTTCTATTTATTAGATGGTGAGGAGGATGGGAGGCATTCCATCATTCCAAGATTCTATCTTTCATTCTCTTGGGAGAATGGTGTTCTAAGACATAGGAGTCACTGGCAATAGTACATTGATTGAGGGCTCGAGGGTGGCCAGTTGTAGCAAATCCTTGCGCAATTGAGCCTACGGTTGGGTGGAGAGTCGTCCCCAAAACCTTGTTGCGGTAAGCCTACTTCTACCACAGGTAAGCACTATTCATAGTTTGAATTTAGTTTATTAATTACATGTTTATTTGGCTAAGGTAAGTGCCACTTTGATTTAAATTTAATGTTAATTAGAAAAGATATTTATTTTGGTCTGTTACACACACTTAGGTAAGAATTGTAATTTTAATTTGTATTTATTCATTATTATGGACTTACATGTGTTTTGAAAGTAGAGGTAAGTTGAAGGGTATTTTGTTTTGTTTTGAGATTGGTTTCGGCGAGCAAATTTTGCATGCAGGTAGAAGAAGATTCAAGTACAACTTCAAGCAAGAATTCAAGAGAAGAAATATCAAATCAAAGGAAGGATTGCAGCGGGACATCCTTTGAAGACATAATAGCCATCCGTATATTGTGAAGAAGTGTCAAGGCCAAGAGTTGTCATTGTAAAGTTGTAAAAGAGTCATTTGTGAAAGTGTCATCATTGGAAGAGTCATTATTGTAAAAGAGTCAATCTTCCTAGAGTCGAAAAGGCATTATTGGGAGGTATAGGAGTCTCTGTTGGGATGATGTCATGGGTGGGTTACAGATCATAGTGTGATTGGGTGTTCGGTCAAAATCATTGTAAATCATATTGTATCATGGATCATTGTCCCTGGTACGGGAATCCACACTCTTGTCTCATTTAATTCATTATAGGGTAACAGGGAGGTGCTACGCTAGTGCATGAAGTCGGCTACAGGTTGGAGCTTTTGAACACTTCAGGGTGGTAGGTTGTTCTAGGATGTTGGGGCATCCATTCAGTTGACTACTTAAGAAACCAGGGAGTTGGGGCGTCCTTCCAGTGGGAGCTAGAAAAGAATGCTTTTCTAGAATTATAGGAAGGTGTTTCTTTCATTTTAGTTGCAGCTAAAGATTAAAGAATTTATTAGAAAAGTGTTCGGTGGTTTTTTACCCAGAGGGGGTTTTCCACCTAAAATTCTTGTGCCTACTATGTTTTTTTATTTACGGTTATTATTGCATAAACATTAATAATAATTGAAGATTAACTAATGCTCTGAAAATATTTAAAAGTGCTAATTGCTAAGGAATATTTATTCACCCCTCCTCTTAGTATTTCCAACAGAATGAATCCCCTTTTCACCTCTACATTTACTTATGTGAGGGTTATTCCATGTTAAAAGGATTAAATTACATAATTGCAAAATTTCTCATAATTATTTTTCCAGAATATTATCAATTAGTAACTTATTAATATTTTTAGAGCATTAGTTAATATTTAGTATTAAATTCAAAGCATAAACCAACAATAGATAATAGACACCAAAATTTTTGGGTGGAAACCTTTCTAGGAGAAAAAACGTTGAACTTTTCTCAAATAATTTATGAGTACATTAATGTTTCAGCTCCAACTGAAAAAGGAAAGCCCCAACTCTCAACTACTCTAGAAAAGCAATCAAATTTTCAACTCCAACTAGAAGGGTGCTCTAGTGCCCTGGTTTTATCAACAATAGTTGAAAGGATGCCTTCAACACCCAAGCAAACTCCAACTTTCCCTAGCAGCACCCTACCACCCTGAAGTGTTTTCAGGCTCCAACCTAAAGATGAATTCAACCACCTGCCTAACACCACCCAACCATCCTAGAAATGATAATGATTTTGACAATTATTGTGGACTCTCATACCAAGGATAATGATGCACTTGAAATGAGTATACTTTTGCAACTAATGTGAGCTCTAGTACTAGTGATAATGACCCACTTACAATGAAAATCCAAAAGTAAGACCCTTAAAATCAAAATCCTTGTAACAATATTGTCAAATGATGGGAGAACTGCTATATCAAAATTCCAGTAAGTGTTCAATAATTTTCCTTCAAAGTAAATGTCACCATTGTACCTTTGTCCTTTCTTCAAGCAATGATGATGATGTAGGTTCCAATGAAATTGTTGATCATGAATCCAATGTTGATACACAACCAAAAGTCAGCAAAGTAAAAACCCTAGTTTTTGTGCAAGCGAAACCATGCTACTTCCATCTAGACTTCACACCACTATGAAACCTTGACGCAACTGTTGTTGTTGCATAATTTATTGTTGGAGCCTCCTTTTGCAAGTATGGACTATATATTGAAACCCTTCCTCAAGATCTCTACAAGAGTAAATTATTCACAACAAAATATGCTAACATTAATTATAACTTATTGGTTAGTGTTTCTTACATACCTCATAAAACACCATAAATTACCATCATTTAATGCCAAGATCAATTTAATGGAGGCCAAAACTTCCCACAGTAGTTTCTTCAATACAATTATGTGTCTATATCTTGTAAAAGTTGGCTTTGATCTAGAGTTATAGGTGTTGGTATATATTTACGCTAGATCAAATAATTGTGCTGTAGCTGCTACAATAGCCTCAAAATTTCCCCCTTTTCAAAATTTTGGAGGCCCCCCATACTAAACGTTTTGTCATCATTTGCCTATGGTCTCTTAGGTTTTCCCTCTTTCTTTACCTGTCTAGGGTTTCCTTCAAACTCGGAAAATTCCACCCTAGAAGCCTTAAAACTTAAGCTCTTCCACCAGGTTGTTAGTCACATTTGGATATTATAGACTGAGTGATAAACATGTGACTAGCAACCTTTCTGTGGCCCTATTGCTAAGGTCACAAGGTCTCATTCTAACCTATAGTGACATTTCATTGTTAGTTTGAATCGTGACTTGTGACCTTCTCTATATCAATCGCATGTGAACTAGATGTTGTGCAACCCATACGTGTGACCCTTCCAGTTCACTAGGTCGCACTTTTGTTATAACCCTATTTTCCATTCCATTATAGTGAGAGAAACCTAAGTTCAACTTACCTCAGTTGTTGGCTAGAATGCATCCCCTTTTCACCTCTACATTTACTTATGTGAGGGTTATTCCATGTTAAAAGGATAACATTACATAATTGCAAAATTTCTCATAATTATTTTTCCAAAATATTTTAATTATGAGATAATAATTATTTCATAATTTGCAATAATTGAGAAAAATGTTTCTAGAGGCTTATTTTCCCAAGAGGATCAACTTGACCCACTTTTGTATGAGTTGACTAGGGGTCTATTATTAGAGAAGATTCTTGACTTCTCTTCACCCTAAGCATCCACATTCATCCTCCTTGGAGACTCTCTAGATCTTTATATATTGGTCTATTCTAAAGAGTCAGAATTAGAGTGAGAGTGAGAATTAGAGAGTTATGTTGTCATTTTGATTCAGAGATTGTGATTCACTTCTTCTTGAGGTCATATTTCTAAGAGAGGGGCAGACTCTGCCGAAATCTAGAGAGGATATCATATGTGTGAAGGTATACATGTATCATTTTGCTTATGATCAATAAAAATATATGTTCCATTTCCTATAGATATGTTTTTATGTACAATTATTCATGTCAATGTTTATTTCTTTGAGCTAACTTCTGCGGAAGGCTATTCATGGTCCTTGTTTGGTGGTGCTTGTGTGCAGGTCTAGATTTGTTGTAGAGGAAGAGATATCCTGGTTGGAGCAATGGAATTTGTTTCAGACTTAAGATCTGTCACCGATCTATGAGGGATTCAGGTTTTAGCTCAAACCCTTAGTCTAGGGATTGCATGTGTAATTGGTTGTTTGATCATATGGTTTGGGATTCATCTCTCTAATTGAGTTTGATCATATTTTTTGTTGTCTAGTAGTCTTGATATGGCCATAAGGATAAGAAGAAATAGCTCCTTGCGAGTAATTTTCCACAACAACTTTCATACTCCATCCTTCATGTGACTACCCTCTCCAGTTGTGACATGCAACTTGAAACTTTTGGTAGCTTGGTCGCATGCAATGGTTTTTTATGCCATTCCATATTACGACCACCTCTTGCATGTGCACCTTCCCATATAAAATGTTGGAGCCCTTCTTATCCTTTCATTCTACGTCCCACGACTGAGTGCATAACCCCTCTCTAGCAACCAGTGGCGATTGCGACCTCTTCTACCGGTAAATAACGCACCCTCTTCATAATCATTTCAATTTGCTACAAAAAAAACATGTGTTTATTTCCTAGGTGTTGTGACTCTACACATTATCTTCCTTAGACCTTCAAGCTTGTAATATCCATCAATAATAAATAATAAATAATATAACATAATAATAAATAAATAATAAACAATAAATAAAAAAATACTAATAGTAAATAAATAATAAATAATAATAAATTAATTACATGCTCTAAATAAATATAAATAAGAATAAAACAAGAAAGCAGTAAAAATCAGTAAAGCTATCAAAAAGTAAAAACAAAAGAATAAAACAAGAAAGCAGTAAAGTTGCATGTTGACACATGGAGTGTATGCATGTGGTTCCCCTTCCAATGTTTTCTCTATTTAATAGATGGGGAGGAAGATGAGAGGCATTCCATCATTCCATGATTCCACCATCCATTCGCTTGGGAGAATAGTGTTGTGAGACAAAGGATTCCCTGGCAGTAGTACGTTGATTGAGGGCTCGGGGGTGGCCAGTTGTAGCAAGATTTTTTGCAACTGAGCCTACGGTTGGGTGGAGAGTCATCCCCAAGACTTTGTTGCAGGTAGCAAAAGTCAACTAGCGTTCCACAGGTAAGTTGTCTCTCTTCACTCATTTATTTTGTAATTTAATGTTAACTAGTTGATAAAGTGCTTGTTGCTTATAAATCGCTTGATTGATCTAATTAATTATGTGTTGTTATTTCGAGGTTGTTACATATGGTATCAGAGCTTAGGTTCAACTCTTAGGGCCTATAGACATTTTAATGTAGTATAACTAGCCCAAAATTATCGCCTTGCAATAGGCCTTTTGAAGGGCTTGTATGACCAGACTGAAAGCAATGTGAAATTGTATTGAAAATAGGGGGCACAAATTCTTTAACAAAAAAAAAATAGTATTGTATTGGCGCACTTCAATAAGGAGTGCCGGAGAATCGAACCCCATCGATGTGAAGAAGAAGAATCGGTGCCCCAAAGTTGTCTATAACAGAGTAAGTAGTAGTTGTCATTGTTGTTCCACATACTGCTTCAATACCCATTTCATTGCATGTCTTAAATTTACCAATTTGTATACATTCCAACTATGTATGTTTTACTCCTTTCGAACTCCATTGCTCCGCTATTACAAATGATATCCGAGCTTTGCTATTTATTTCGTTTTGAAGGTTCTTGTTTGGAATGTTCTCTGTGATCCCATCCGTTGTGGATATTTAGTTTAAAGGTTTGCCCCTGTTTGGAAAATTATATTCGTCTCTGAGGCCAGAGCCAGAGGAAAGCATTTGCAATGCATAGTAAGCATGCTTATTTTCATTGAATTTATGTTGGAAGGATGCAACTCACAACTTTTCTTGAAAACCCAACTAAAACCTATACTCAATTTCAATTCATTTCGGTTGTGTGTATACAATAAAATATCACCAGGCTTGATTCTATATAATTTTAATTCATTCACATCTGGAATCATTCCATTATATACAATGTGGTTCATTTGGTTTCTTCCATTACATTTCAAATTAGGTTGGCTCCCGGCTTTGTATGCGCAATTTAAAAATCAGCTACGCTTATTGGATACAATTTTAATTCACATGGGATCTGTCTATACAGTGTGAAATAATTTTGATTTACTGTATACAATTTCAATTCATGTGGATTATCTCATTTATAAACAATGCCCGTTTGTTAGCTTTGGTTTTTAGTAGATTATTGGAGTCAAAACTGATCAGTTGAAGAGATAGAAGGTGCATTGTTTTCTCCTATTACAGAAGTATCCGGAGACCTGCACGTCTACTCCTTATAGATTAAAATAAATTGTCCAGACTCCAAGCTATTCTCAAAAGATCACAAATTACTACCTTGGCAGAATCCTCTTACTTCTTATCTATCCTCCAGCTTGTTCTTAATTTATGTTTGTTTTAATTCATATTAGTTTGTTAGACAAGTTAATTTACTTCTAATGTACTAGTGACTGAAAGTTATTATTCTGCATTTACCATATCTCTTACCTGTTCCAAAATTCTTATCTCAAGACTAGATCTTTTTTTTCTTCCATGATTTGTCAATGACTTCATGGGCGGAGCAACTATTCTTTGCCCTTGTTGCATTCCTGTTCTTCTCCATGGCTGAACTTTCTTGCTTATTTACTTCTGGATATATGTGTCACAATAGTTTTTGAATTTCTTAGAGTAATTTAATAAATCTGAAGAATATGCCAACTGTAGCATGAGTCTTGGTATGGGCATTAACATTGACAAATCATAACAAATCCCTGGGCATATCTTCATTTGGATTATATTTGGACATTATTTCAGATTAGTGAAATCACCGTGACTATCCCGTCAGGATGGATGCATACAGACTATTTGATAAAATGTATGAACGAAAATTTTCAGCTGCATGATGATTTTAGAGTTGAGATAGCAAGTGGGAAGCTTTGCCTTTTTTATTCTTGAATCACTTTCACCACTTTGAAATTGCCTCAGAATTTGACTTCTGAAACATTATACTTGCCATCAACGCTTGTCAAAGGATTATGTATCTGGTTGCATCGGTGTTTACATAAATAAATAACCAAAATTTGAACTAGGACCATTTTTTATTCCTGGAAAATACATCTCAATTCTATTTTCGATTTGTGACTCTGTCTTCTTGCTGCCCTATTTGAATGTTGTCCATGTATTTAGTAAACACACTAATTTCAGAGCTTCCCTTGTTCTATTGTTGTTTGAAAATGCGTGCTTCATTTTGATAATAGCCCCATTTGCATGATGGAAACAATAGTTTGATGATTAGTAACAAACTCATTAGTTTATGGATTTGTCTATCCATAAGAAGGAGATTCCAGTACATTATACCTATATTACATTGAGAGCTATCCTACGTCTGCCGAAAACAGGGTATTTCCCTGCAACCAAAGGTGAAGTGTTCGAATCTCGATTGATTATATTGTATATGAAAGGAAAGTCAAGGTTCGATTCTGGATCCTGTCATACAAGAGTTTATTCTCAATACTATTGTCACAGTAAATCACATAGAAAGCGTTCAACCTATAATGGCACCGACTTATCTCTTAAATCCAACACAGTGAGATATTTCATATCGTAATAAAACCTAGGGATTGATGTAAGACTTGGATTATGAGATAACAGTAGAGTGCAAAGGCCTGGACAATAGATGTAGTTCTCAATTATGGATATATCATTTTTCATCAAAGAAATTCAAATGAAAAATGATTTCGGATTCCAATAAGCTCTCAAACATGCTTTATGGTGGTGTAAACACAATGTGTAGTCAAGGAAGATTGAATGAGGCATTGGACATTGTTGAACTCCGTGGCATTACAGCAGATCACAATACATATGCCTATCTTTTAAAGGGTGGTGCTAAAGTAAAATCTCTTGCAGCGGGTAAGAGGGTTCAGTCTCACATGGCAAGATTTGGGTTTGAACCTAATGTGTATATGGGAAACACGCTGATCAATATGTATTTAAAATGTGAAAGTCTCGAGGATGCACGCCAAGAGTTTGACAAAATGCATGAGCGGAATGAGTTCTCGTATCCATGACTATAGCTGGCCTTGTACAGGGTGGACAAGGGGAAGATTTTATTGAGTTGTTCTCGCAAGTGCATCGAATTGGGGTGCTATCTATTCAATTCAATTTCGCAAGCCTTCTCCGAGCTTGCGGGGTTTTTGCTTCTCTGGAACGGGGGCAACAACTCCATGGCTTGATTGTTCAATCTAGGGGTGATTTAGATGTCTTTGTGGGGAGTGCCTTGTTGACATGTATACCAAATGTGGAAGAATGAGAAAGCCTATACAAAGATGGAGAGATTGTCTTGGTAAATGAAGCTAGCAAGGTATGCTTTTTCACTAAAAACTGAATGAATTGGGATAATAGAAAGAAGAGACTCCTTACCACATAAGTGATAAGCCAGAAATTGCATTTTGTGTATCATATGCCTCTTCTTGGAAGGGCTGTTAAAATTAACAAGAAACTTCCAGAGTGTTTGGTGACTACCGATTGGCAAATCAAGTTTGTCTCCAAGGCTGTTGTGCAATAAATAGTACTATGAATGCATATTGTCACCACCATATTTTTTTATTAAGCGGTAGAAATCCTGTGAGAATTATTGGTAGTGCCGTGGGAAGGAAGCTATAAACATGGAGATTTTGGTCAGAGGAGCAAGGTTACATATGCTATTGGCCTTAAAGCAATAGTCGAGAATGAAGGCTTTGCTTTCAAGTTAAGGATAACGGGCACTGTTTAGGAGATCCATGACTTGTGTTGTGGCCTTTGATTGAATGAATCAATGTAGAGAACTATACTATACATCGGATCACGATTTAGATATAAGAGGTGTATCAGATTCGTAAGACATTAGTGTAGAGAATTATACTGTACATCGGAGTCACCATTTAGATATAAGGGATATATCAGACTCCTAAGATATCTTATTGAATAATATGCCAGCTTTGGAAATCCAAGGAAAGTGTTTTAAGTGGCAGGAAAATGGTATGTATTGTTAGTGTTGTCTTGGCATCTCATCAACTGTATGTTGAATCCCTTTAATTTAACCGTAATAATTATTTGGAAAACTATGAGAAATGATTAATTATTCCTAGTAATTTTTTCTTTCTGATTTAAATTAAATTTCAGTTGTACTGAATAAGAAGTGCCACTGGGATTTTAACTAGCAAATAAAATTAACTCTCAGCAGAAGCAAAACAGTCAATTTCCACAAAAATAGACAGAAATATTTGCCCTTCAAAATTCTGTCTTTTATTTAATAAATTTCAAGCATACAAGCGCTCCCTTACTAGGAAATAACCCACTCAGAAAACAATAGTAGCTATAACAATTTTTTGAGAATGAACTAGCCTCCTGTACAAGCTGTACAACCCTCCCAAAATTTCAAAATCACCCAAAAACCTCTGATGCAACTTGTATGGCTTGTATGACCTCTCTACATTGCTATACAACTGCTTTTTGTAACAACCCCCCGTCTAACTGGGAGAGATTACTAGGTTACCTGACTCTTGAGCATGGTTGCAAGAATGGGGTAGAATTGTTGGCATTGACTGAGTTATGAATTATTCATGTGATGAAATAGTTGTTGAATCTATACTTTATCCTTATTAAATGTGATGAAGGAAAATAGTATGCCTCTAACTTATCTGATATTATTTATACATAATACTTTGGCGGATATGAATACTTATGGAGTAATGCTATTTAATGATGTAGTTATTATACATGCCATGCATCTCCTTCATAGATATGTTGGATGCAATAGACTCAAAGAAATATCCTATTAATATTGATGAGGGGATTGTTAAAGAGTTTAAGGGTTGTATGCTATGATTTGTCCTTTTCGTCCAAAGTGTAAATGGTTGATTTTAATTATAAACTCCGACAACTGGATTTAAATGCTCACATGCTGGTATCGGTTGGGGAAATTGTAGCTATTCTTTCCTGTGCATAATAGTCAAGACAATAATAGTTTTTATTAAGCTTGAAGTATGATTCATGCCCATGATAGCAAAAATAGATGTAAGATAATGTTATATTAATGTTGCAAGGAATTTTGCATGAAGACATTAAAGAAGTTCTAAGGGTTGTATGTCAAGAGAGCATGTGATATTATGCCAGAGTAGATGCTTTTCTACCTTGATCTTTCACAGTAGTTAAGATCCTTGGTTCACTGTATGATGATGATCATTGTCAGAAAAATGATAATGAAATTATGTTAGTAAACATGTACTGATGAGTCCATAAAGGAGTTTGATACAGCAAAACTAAAAGCTTGATAGGAATTAAAGAGACAATGGTTGTTTGGCGAAGATGTGCAATTTCATGGAAGTACGAGTATAAATCTAAGATAGCAAGAATCTAGCCTTGGGAGAACAACAAACCTATTATTAGAATAATATGATGGAAAAAGATATATAAATAGAAAACAACCTTAATAAAGGAAGGAAACATTGAAAATCAACTAATAAAGTTGAATAATAAAGAAGACCATTTCAATGGCCCTAAAGGGTATGATAACATTAGATTAAAGAAAAGAATCCATAATAAAAATGAGTAATTGCAGGAAGATAAGTTATTTTATTGGAAGAATAGTAGCAACATTTCAAGTGTAACTTTTTATTAAAATTGAAGAAGTTTCCATTGTTGAAGATAGTAGATATGGGATATTAGATAATTGAGACTAAGGGAAAAATAAATTGTATCTATGAATATATGGTAGGAGGAAGTGAAGGGATGTTTCTGTCAAGAAGAAATTTCTCTTAGTGATATTGATGATTGAACCAAGCAACATGATTAGTAAAGGACATAGTGATGATCTAACTAGTTTAAAAGTGCCAAGATAGGAAGTTGAGAATGCTCGTAATTGAGGAATGACCAGTGATAAACTAGGAAAATGTTTAAAGATATAAATGGTCAAAAATAATAGTTGAAGTATAAGAAGAAATGTTGTTAGAAATTTTATAAGTAGACTGTGAGAAGTATTGTGTGCATATTGACAAAGTGAGATTCAACTAATAGAGGTTTTACTAATCTACACTCATCGTTTCATGAATAAGACTTCACATAGAGAAACATATCAAGTTTTGTTCCCCTAGCGTAAAATAAGTGTCCACAATACACCACACATTTAAACTTTTCATGGACAATAATGATAGTAGTGTTCCAACAGTTTCAAATTCTAAACTAAAGATAGTATGAGAAAAAAAAAAGGTGGAAGAATCTCTTGTCAAACATGAAGAAGGGTGAAGCTATGATAAAGAGATCTAGTGGTATTGAGATGGGAACTTGAAGAGATAAGTCAATCTTTTTAGGATGAAAACGATAATTATTAAGTGATGTATAAATCACCATGGATCAACAAGCCTTCAGACAAGTGAATTAGCATGATATCAAATTTAAATCATGATGACTAAATGTTTATATGAAATTGCATATAGCGGTTTTGGAATCGATAAGCCAAAGGGTACCAAAGGATTTTAATTTTGAGATCGATGATTTAAGGACAATAATATCTTAACAATAAATTGCACTAAAATTACTTTGGGAAGGAAGATTACATGATGATACATTAAGTCTCAAGATAATGAGGCCCATTTGAAATTTAAATATGTACTTAAATCAGTATATCTACAGTGTAAATAGACAACTTCCTAGTTGGAAGAAGTGGAAATGATTATTGAAAAGTAATTGGTATCTTGAAAAAACATGACACTAATAGTATTGGTGAGATAACTTATATCCTAGAGGAATGTTGAATAATCTTATTTCATAGTTGGTATTCATTGTTTATACAAACAAATGAAATTATTTTTTTTGATGAACCATGATAAGAATGCTTATAGTGTATATGATAAGTATTGATATGGTTATCATATTAATGATGTTTCATGATGTGATGGTATGTGATAAATGGATAGTTCTCATGAAAGGTTAATGATGCATATGCGGTGCTTATTTATTTATTTGTTATGATAATGATGTTGTATACTCATGATGTATATGATATGCATAACGTGGCATAGGAATTATGATGCTATAATATGAGGTTTATTAACATGTGGTTCATTTATTATGTGAAGTCATGATATATCTTTGATGCAAATATGTTGATGTTATAACTTATGATGGCATTTCATGAGGTGAAGCATGTGATAGTTGCATATAAATTTATGACATGCATGAGCATGCAGTCCATTATTTTGCGATTAACAATGATGAATTTTCTCATGATGACATGCAAAACTTGGCACGTAGATTATTTTCTATTATACTATGATGGTATAGCTAATGCATCGGTTGCATGTTGAGGTGTGATGATTGACAGGACTCCACAAATGGGCCGAGAGGGCCGGTTTATTTGATGATCTTGTGCGAGCCCATACGCACGAGGGAGAATAAGTAACATCATATGGGTTGGGGACAAACTCAATCAACACTACATATGCTAGTGGTTCCTTTGTCTTGTATAGATCTTGATGGATAGCTCTTGAGGGCTATGGGACCATCTTGACGAGGCCAAGTGCCTGATATTGAAGGCTAGGTGCTTAGTATTCTATTGGGATGCCGAAGTCTAGTAGGGGTGTAAGGATTTCGATGCCTGGGGTTGTGTGCCTTAGTGAGTTATGGAGGGAGTGGACCAACCTTGTGAGATGCCCTGAGACATTGAGAACTGTACCGGATGCCTGCCTTGGGGCCTTGGGGGCAGATAAGGTCTGAGTCAGGCGCGAGCCTTGGGGCCAGTGTTGGACTAGGATACAGACCAAGGAGGCTTACGCTTGATTCCGAAAGTGGGAAAAAGGACAGAGATTCCTTGGGATTTCCTGGGTGTTGTGAAACTTTCGATGCCTACTGGTTATACTAGTTTAGCAGAGGGTGTCGGGACTGTTACATGAAGTAATAAATAATAAAAACTTAACTTCGGGACGAAGTTCCTTAAAGTGGGGGAGTATGTAATATCCCTTAATAATAAATAATAAACAATAAATAAAAAAATAGTAATAGTGAATAAATAATAAACAATAATAAATTAATTACATGCTCTAAATAAATATAAATAAGAATAAAACAAGAAAGCAGTAAAAATCAGTAAATCTATCAAAAAGTAAAAACAAAAGAATAAAACAAGAAAGCAGTAAAGTTGCATGTTGATACATGGAATGTGTGCATGTGGTTCCCCTTCCAATGTTTGCACTATTTAATATATGGGGAGGAAGATGAGAGGCATTCCATCATTCCATGATTCCACCATCCGTTCTCTTGGGAGAATAGTGTTGTGAGACAAAGGATTCCCTGGTAGTAGTACGTTGATTGAGGGTTCCGGGGTGGCCAGTTGTAGCAAGATTTTGTGCAACTGATCCTACGGTTGGGTGGAGAGTCGTCCCCAAGACTTTGTTGTAGGTAGCAAAATTCAACTAGCATTCCATAGGTAAGTTGTCTCTCTTCACTCATTTATTTTGTAATTTAATGTTAACTAGTTGATAAAGTGCTTGTTGATTATAAATCGCTTGATTGATCTAATTAATTATGTGTTGTTATTTCGAGGCTGTTAAAAATCCCCTATGCTATGACTATGCCCCACATCCTATCTGCGCTCACCCTATCCTCTTGCACTCTCATTTATACCCTAGGGTTGGCCTGCAAACATCTTGTCTCGGCCCTTCAGCCATGTCCTGTTCACCTTAACCAAATGACCATGGCTCGATCCAATGTCCTTGGAAAAACCCATCTTGTTGCCTGGCACCAAAACAAACTATCAATTAAGCCCTTGCTTAATTATTTCCTAATTAAATCTATGCATATTATTGTCTTGACACCTCATTTATTCATAGGGAAATTGATGCTCTTTTTTGAGGGTTTCCATTCTCGTCCTATGCATATGTATTTGGGGGTTTTCGGAACTCATGATATGCTCACGTTTGGGTAGCATTTTAATTTTCCTTGGTGTCCTAATTTTCCTTTTCCATTTCCTCGGGAATGAGTGATTCCATGTTTTCCAAGACTTTGAGTACTGATGAAACCTAATTGCTCATCTCCTTTCTAAATCTCATCCAAAATCGTAACTTACACCTACCCATTGATCACAACCTCTGTCAAGTCACAAACCCACCAATAGTAACAGCAAGTGACCTTGCAACTTGCAACTAGGTCACAAATCGCAATCATAGACCACCTCAACCTTGCGACCTCCTTGGTCTTGAAAATCGTGACCTAGCCATTTCTTAAACCCCAAGTCACTAAGTCACAAAATTGTGTTGTAAAGATTAATGGTCTATGCAACCTTCTCTAACTTGCGGCCCTATGACCTATTCTTTCTTTGAGATATGTGGCCTATTCTTTCTTTGTGAGTTGTAACCTATTCTCTCCTTACCATCTCACAACCTTCTCTCACCTTACAACTTGCTTCAAGTTGTGATCTTGCGCCCTTTCTAAATTTTTGAAACTGTGACCTAAACCCATCCTCTTCCCTGCAAATTCCCCATATCCTATACCTTGGGGACCCATAGTGAAACTTTTGTTTTCTATTGGTTCATGTTATTATCCATGATAACATATTTGTCTTGGAACCATATTTTTGAAATGTCAGGTGATATTGATCTAGAATGTATTAGTATATCATCTTTCTCTAGAGAGATGACACCACCAGTGGTCAAGGGTTCTCACAAAGGTTCAAGAAAGAGTTCCACCATCGTTGAAAGCAATATTCAAGGAGTTGTATATAGTCCACCAACTCTGCCCATATATGGAGACACCACCTGTAATATTAACAAGAAGGTGAAACTTACCTGGTGGGACATGTACTCGAAGTTTGCAAACAGGGATATCCTATAGGATCAAGTGGTTGCATAAAGTAGTTGCAAACCCACCTGTGTTCCCATGTGCCGACAAAATAGACTAGATATTGTAACGTGGAGATGAATATCATTGGGAAATCAAGGGGTATGCTAGAGAGGATATAGAATCTTTCATTTTTTGTTGACATTACAACCTATTACAAGTTGCTTGAGAAAGAGGAAGCCTTCAACACCATATGGTTATCAGATTTCAATGATTCTACCAAGGACATATTGAAATCATGGTGGCAGGAGCCCGCAGGGTTCAAGCTTAAGGCATACCAGGTTCATAAAACATAATGCCTCCAGAAGGTGTGTCAGTTAATGGAAACCATGATGAAAAGGTTGTATCGGAGAGCAGATATTGATACTTTTATATGATCATGGGTTCCTCTAATGCACCACATTTTCCACTAAAGGGACAATATTTAATTGGGAAAACATTCTTGCATCCGCACTCAAGATAAGCATTCAAGTAGCCAAGAATATAGAGAAAGGTCAACCATCAGAGTTTTATATGGCATCTTATCTCCTTGATGTAGTTTGTGCAAAATGTGAATTCAAGGGATGGAATTTGAAATGGACCCCAAAGGTGCAAGAGCTTATGCATATCCATTATAAAAGCTTTTGGAACCCAGGCTACAAATGCACGTATGAGACAATTGTAGAATATTTTATTGCTCCTTTGTATCAGACACTCTTTGGTGAAGACCCACCATGTATGTTTGAAAGGGTCAAGGACACAATCCCTAATGTCGCAAATTGGTTCTCTATTGGAGAAGCCACCTATATTAAGGTTTTCAGTGCTTGCAAACCTCCTCACTCTCTCCCCACGTTGGTGACAAACAAAGTGATTTTATAGGATGTTTGCTATCAATTGCCTACTGGGTTGTCTAAAACATTAGTAAAAGGTAAAAGGGGGTGGTGGCTTGTGTTCCCCTTGATAATTGGAGCAGATACCATCAAGAACTTTAAGGAGGCCGAAGCAAAAGATGAGGAATTGAAAGTTTTCTTCTTTGTTGATCTAAAATTATGAAAATATGAACTGAAAGGTATTGCATCAGCACATTGTGTTCATTTTTGGCATGTTCTATGCTAGAGAAATTTATTTAAATTTTCATAGTTAGCAATCACATCAACATTAAAGTAAACTGCAGATAGAACATAAATATAAATCGCAGAAGACAAGCCAAGACAAGAGGACAGAAGATGTGGTCCTAGCCAGGGACAAACCCCATAATGTGGGGAAACCCTTGATCTATTCTTCTTTTATGTTCTTCAAAGTTCAGCAGAGAAAGTGAGAGAGATAGTACATTTACAATAGAAGTCCATACTTTACTTTTGATATTGCATGAGATCAGTTGAAGACATATTGCTTCAACTGATTCTCTAAGGTGACTCGTTCACCTATCATACTGTTGCATTTCATCTATTTGCTGCACATTACAGTGTGACACCTTGCTGTACTATCACATGTGTTGAACCTTGATGACTAAGTTGTTGTCATCTTTATGTTGCTCATCATGCTGCATCTTCCATGGTCTTATCCATCATCAAGCTACCCATGCTCATGATCTCATTCATCATCATGCTGCCCATGCTCATATTAGCATGCATCATTATGCTGCACTGAGTTCCTCCGAGACTATGAGATCACATCTATGTATGATCAATTTTAGTCATGATCAAGACTATGATCATTATCACTCTTCCTTGAAGTATGATGAGACTACCTCATGTTGTGATGATATATTCTCCTTCTTTATGTATGTCGAGAATCTCTGTTATGATGGAAACTTCTTCCATGGCTCTGCAATACATCTTGTTGAGGCTGCTACAGGTATGTCATAGTGAAGGCAGTAATAGATCACACGCTGACTTATCATCTCTATCCATCTGAGGGCACCATCTTCTATTACAGGTATGTCGAGAGGAGGTTGGAGGCTGATCTAGATTTTGTTGCTCCTTATATTTGAGGACGCAACTGAATCCTAGATCTATCCCATATAGAAATGTGAATCCATTGTCTTTATGGCTTCATCGTTACCCTTACTGCGGCTTCATTGTTACCCTTACTGCGACTTCATTACTATGACTACGGCTTTGAAAACCTTGAATGCGCTCCACTGTAGCTTCATTCCCTTGACGGTGTGATCATTATAGTGGACAGAGTTCCCACATTCATCCTATAACTGCTCTTCAAAAACATCAGAAGTATCCGAGTTCTTTATACAGTACTCACTATAATTTTATTTCAGAGGCATCCGAGATCCTAAACCTCATTGAAAAGATGTTTGAATTGTATACGTATGAATGTCTCCATGACTACGCATAGGGTGTCTTCATTGACTGTGTATAAATGTTTCCATGATTGCATATAAAGGTTTCCATGAACAGCATATAAGGTCCAACATATAAGGTCTCTGTTTGCATCCTCATAAGCCTACGGCTTACTGCGGCTAGGGCATCACAGCAGTTAGGGCATCATAGCAGTTAGAGCATCATCTTTAGTTCAACGTATCTTCATTGTGTCTCTCCTTCACCAAAAACCCAAGACGTGGAGAGGAGATCACATGAAGAGTATGTATAAATGACTTCAAGTCCTCTTCTATTTATACTAAAACATAGATGATGAATAGGCATGTCTATTGGGCTTCTGAGCCTACTCAAGTTGTTGGTCGGCTTGATAATAATTCCATAATCAAAATAAATTCATATCTCCATAAATACTTATCGGAATCGGATGATCTTCAGATCAATCCTACACCTCTCGATGAGAGGAATCCAATAAAAATATCAGTTGCCATAAATAAGATGACCCACATGGAGTTTGTCCCTAGTTGCCAAATTTAACACTCCCTCTCAACTAGGGAGAACTCCATCCATTGATCCATATGTCCAACTATATTGTCTCTGCCATCAGTGCCCTGCACTGCTCTGCTCAACTCTACTAGCTCTGCTCAGCTCTGCTTAGCTTTTCTCAGCTCTGTTGGCTATGCTCAGCTCTGCAAGCTCTTCTCTGCTCAGCTCTTCTCCGCTCTGTTGACTCTACTCTACTCTTCTCAGCTCTACTGGCTCTGTTCAGCTCTGTTGGCTCTGCTCAGCACTGCTGAGCTCTGTTGGCTCTACTCTACTCTACCTAGCTCTGTTGATCCATGAAGAAGAATAATTGCTCGAGAATGTCTCATTAAATTCTCCACTGACCCGAAGTCAGTCTCAGAGTGTGTACCACTGGTCCCAGACCAGTCTCAACCGACCCAAAGTGAGCGTCATAGTGGGTACCACTCCTACCACTGGTCCCAGACCAATATCATTAGTCTCAGAGTGTGTACCACTGGTCCTAGACCAGTCTCAACCAACCTAAAGTCAGCGTCATAGTATGTACCACTCTTATTGGTCCCAGACCAGTCCTCCACTGACCCGAAGTCAGTCTCAGAGTATGTACCATTGGTCCCAGACCAATCTCAACCGACCCGAAGTCAATGTCATAGTAGGCACAACTCCTACAACTAGTCCTAGACCAGTATCATTGATCCTAGATCAATGAAGGTCATCCTAGCATAGGGAGTATGGTAGATAAAATGATGCGTCCATCGGTACTACTATGGTCCCTATCCTCATTTCCCTGCTCATTGATCAGATGAGAGGTACTTCCCGTGAGTCCCAGATTGCATGGGTAGGATGCCTCGATAGGAGAACTAATCAATCCTATCCTCACAAGAGAACTTATCATCCTGCTACACAATCGCCATGGAGAACACATCATCCAGGCCTCACAGGAGAACTAATCATCCTGATACATAATCGTCATGGAGAACACATCATCCAGACCTCACAGGAGAACTAATCATCCTGCTACATAATCATCATGGAGAACACATCATCCAGACCTCACAGGAGAACTAATCATCCTGCTACATAGTCGTCATGGAGAACACATCATCCAAACCTCACAGAAGAACTAATCATCCTGCTACATAGTGGTATCCAAATAGCTCATTGAAGAGCTTTCATAACTAGACTGCCTCTCAAGTAGCCATGCTAGCAGAAATATACTCTGGCTCAGCGGTGCTCAAAGCCACCAACTTTTGTTTCCTGCTCATCTAGGATATCGAAGCAGATCCCAAGGAGAACCAGCATTGAGAAGTGCTCTAGTGATCCTCCACATTGCCTACCCACTCAGTATTTGAAATATTTCAGGCAGTGTATCACAATCCATGAGAGATTTTTCCCTGAAGATATCTTAAAAGATTCTAGGCACCAATCCAGTGAAGCTCAACCAAATATGAGCTCACCATGCTAACTGTAACACATATGTCCAGATGGAGCTTCACCAAGAATATCAACGTGAATGAGTTTATGAAACTCAAAGGCATTTTGAAAATCTGGTCCGACATCACTACCATATAGCTTCTGAAAGTTAAGATCCTCGAGGTAGTCACAGGCTTGCAGTTTATCTTTCCACATTCGGAATCCAACTCCCTCTGTCTCCTACAAATGAGAGGGTCTGCACTTGTCAGACATAGGTGTCGGTATGAGAGGTCTATCATCCACAACCTTCGAGTAATGGTTTGGATCGGTTTCACTCCTAGTGAATCTCAGCTTCATCAAACAGCTATCAATCCTCTCATAATACACCTGAGGTCTTTTGCTTCAAGCCATAGAGGGCTTTCTTCCACCTGTATACATGAGATTCCCGATCATGAATCTCAAACTCCTCGGGTTGTTCCAAACCTATGGACCTGCTACATGAGGGGAATGGTCCCCTTGTAACATTTTCCTTCGGTACATTTCAGACGTGTACCTTCATGCTCTTTCCATGTCACCACCTGACTCATAGACCTCCGATGTTGTGTCAATGGACATGGTCTCCAGTGGACTTACTGCAACTTGATACAACCCTAAACTCAAAAACATCTTTGAAAAATCTATTTTCAAACATGTACCTTTCCATTGATGAGTGCCACCTGTTATCACTCAAGTTGTTCCCAAAAGTTGTAAGAAAGGGAATACGGCCGAGGTAACCACAGAACAATCTTTTAGATACATATTCTAGCCAATATGCATCCAGATAGGGCTCTCTCTTTATGATTTAGCTTTGTTTTTCAAGGTTTTAGGCTAGTTATGAAGTACAAGAGTTTTGTTTTGAGTTTGGGTGATGAGATTCAATAGAACAGAGATGTAAAACTGGAGAGTTCAGTCCATTGGGCATGATGGAGTCAAAAGAAACAGGCTTCTTGAATTTGGTTTCTAACAGAGAATGGCATCACAAAGCAAGGTAGTCAAACATGGAACAATTTAAAGGCTGGAATCATATGGAATGGACTCAAATGGATGAAGGGTAGTTAAGAATCCTTTATCATATTGAAAGAGGGAAAATGGATGCGTATTGACAAAGAGCAGTTAAGAATTCTTTATCAAATAATCAACATGAAAGAACCAGGAAACAGGAGCAATTAAGAATTCATTGTTTATACTAATTCTTGAAGAAAACATAGAAGATAATAAAGACTAAAAACAGAGTGCAGCTAAGCAAATTCTGAATTAATCTTTTTCTTTACTATCCAGATCATGAAACACAGATGATATAACAGACAAGAAACTGTAAAACACAAGGTAGAAAGTATTCATTGATCCATGGTTTGATTCAAGAATTTTGTAACAAGTCCTCTGCATCAATTCTTCTTCCAGTAAACCAGACAACAGTTTGATCCCAATAGCTTTTTATTCCAAAAGTTCAGAGTTACAAAAAAGTTTTAGAAATCTACACAGACCCAACCCCTCCAAAACTCTGATGAAGGGGGTATTTATACAACAACAATATGTAGAAAAATATCTCATAAAAGCTCTGAGATAATATCTAAGTTTTAACCTAAAGTTCTTTACAAGAAAAGTAGAAATAGTTGACTGTTGTTGTGTTAGAGGCTGGCTCTTTAGGGTTCGACTTGCAGGTGTCTTAAGTAGTTGTGCGCCGAATATTTGTAATAACTATTCTTTAAATTCTGACCTGCTTCACTTAGTCGACTCTGATGATCTTTATTTCTGATTTAATTTGCCTTTACTTCTCCACTGATACTCTTTATGACTGATCTGATACTCTTTAATGTGTTTTGACTTTGATTTGATCCTCTTTAACTTGCTAAAACCAACTCCTGCTCCCCACTTTTCAGCAAAATAGAACTGCAACGTGTCTTCTGAGTGCTTTTCCTCTGGTAAATCATGTTTCTAATGGTTCCCACTGGCTAGGGTAGCAAAAATATCTTTGTATCTTTTCTTCTGCGAGCTTATAAATCCCTTGGTGATAGTTTAACTGTGTTTGAAGGAAGGAGAGTGTAATCGGCAGCTTTGAGCGGTTGGTCGCGGAGCTGGCGCTGGAGTTTTCTGGTCGAAGGTGGTCAAAAATTTGGAAACGTGACCACGAAATTTTGCCTGCCCAGAGCGCTGTTTTTGCGGCAAAAACATAAAAAAATGACCTTTTTACCCTTTATTGGAAAAAATGATTTTGGCGGGAAATTTTGGCCCAAAGGATGGATGACGTCAGCAGGAGTACAGGGCAGATGACATGGCAGTGACATGGCAGTGACGGATGGTGACATGGGAAGGTGACATCAGCAAAGGACAGCTGACATCAGCAAATGACGTCAGCAAGGGTCGGCAGGAGGGCGGTAAGCTATTTCCCCCGCACTGCTTTTGGGCTAGGGCAGTTTCAGGCAAAGGGGCAGCAATCACGCTAGGAGAGCGACGTGTGGCACTTGTATGGGGGAAATACTGCCAGTTCCCCGGGGGTTAATATTTGGCAGATAGGCAGGTTGTGATATCAATGTGGATCATTGGATGGACAGGTCCAGATCGGACGGCGGACGGCTTATGAACAAGGCAGAGGCTTAATGCGCGGGGGTCGATCAATTAACCATGTTTTTTAATTGCATCGGGCGCAATGTTATTGGTTGGCGGGGTGATTTGTTATTAATTAATCGAGGGTTAATTAATCCTACGGTTTTGCGCGCGGGGAAAAGGTTAGGTTATTTAAAGGTTTCGAATAAACCTTTAAATCCCAATAAATAGATATATGGTTGTATATCAACCGAGGGCGGGAATATTAGAATGTAGGGGTTTTTAATATATTAATATAATACGGGAAAGGGCAACATTTACAAGGGAGTTATATTAATAGAAATTAGTGTTAATGTGACTTTTGGAATGAGAGCGCCAAGTATAGTGTTAGGAAACTTAGGCCAAAAGGGAAAAATGGTTTTATGGAGAATTTTTGTTATTTTCCTAAGTAAGAAATGGGGTTTCCACTTAGGCATTTTATGAAATGAGATGGAGTGTCCTTAGTGATATTAAGCAGATCTTAATATCACTGGGGGAAATTAGTAAATGATTTGGGGAAACAGTATGAAGGGAAGTTATTCATGCCTTGCTTGAGCTGATCCAAAAAATGTCTGCCACTACACTTGTGATGGAGGTAAGATTAACACTTCGAGAGACAAAATTTATCACAAGTCTCTTTCTGCAACAGAAAAACTACCTACCCAGCCTACTTTGCCTGGCATTTTTTCTTCCTTCTTTTGGGTGCACTTGGACTAGCAAACCCTTATCAACTTTTCTTTTCTTTTCATTGTAACCCTACCTAAGTCTGCACTTATTTCTTCCAAGGGCTCAGACTAAACAGTTGAGCTCCTTTGCTTCTCTACCTATTGATCCGAATGGAAAATGGCATCAACCCATGGTACTCATCCACCCATATTATTCATCGACCCATGGAATTTACCCATGGTATTGTAAATGGCATCCGCCCGTGGTATTGTAAAATCCACCCATGGTATTCATTCACCCATGGAATTGACCCGTGGTATTGTAACTGAAAAATACTATAAGTAACAAGTCACATTTTGTAAAAGGACAGATTGTCCGCCACAATGTAGCCTTTATAGTTCAGAGGCATGTAGCCACACATCTCTTCTCAGAGATAAACTACCATCGCCCTAGCTGGTTTATTTTCATTACTATTTTAAATAAAAGTTTCTTTGTGGTTTTTTTTATTGGGCATTCTCCTTATTTTTCTTATGGCAATTCAAGTTTTGAGATCTTGGGGGGCTCTCCCCCAAGATCCATTTCAACCTTTTAGATCTTGGGGGCCTCGTCCCAAGATCCAGATCAGTGGTATCGGAGCAGGTTATGATTTCTTGGGTCAAGCAAGAAGAATTTTTCATTTTTCATTTTTTTGCAAGAATTTTTTTTTTGGGCGGCGACTTTGCAGATCATATCTGAAACATTTGGTACAAAATTTACAAAAACAAATACCAGATCTGGATTCCTCTCGAAAAATCACCCAATTTCAAAAACAAAATGGGTAAAATCGGAGTCCGGATGTGAGATATATCGCTGATTTAAAATCAGTTATTTTATCAGAATTTTTGTGATGGCGGAACTGTTGCAGCGCGAATCTGAGATCTCAGAGTGTCCAGATAGGGATTTCCAACTCATGGGAAGATGCAAAATGATCCTTCTGCTTCTAAAAACAGGTTATAATAAATATTCTGAGTTATATTGGCTGAGTTATGTCCATTTTAACTTTGGAGCAGCATTCGGAGTGAGTTTCCATTGGAGGCGTGCCCTCCCACCCCACTTTAGTAGGCACATGCTTCACATTCATCAGTTTCAACATAGCATCATTCGGCTTGGGTTATTTGGAGATGTGCCCTCCCACCCCAGGCTATGTAGGCACCTGCTACTTCATCAGCAACCAACATCAGGGTTATGGGTCAACCGCATAAAATCCTTGTAATCGAAGTCCATTTGCTAGGTCGCACACTGTCAGAATCACAGTTGGTCACAAGCATTACAGGGTATCTCTATCCTCGGATCTTCATTTATCAGGGTTTTGGGTTAACCACATAAAACCCTTATCTTCAGTGGCTCTTCATATTCCACAAAGGCTTCGCAGGAGGGAACTTTACGCAATGGGGACCATTGCTTCTTAAGGAGGGAGGAATGATCCGAATGGAAAATGGCATCAACCCATGGTACTCATCCACCCATATTATTCATCGACCCATGGAATTTACCCATGGTATTGTAAATGGCATCCGCCCGTGGTATTGTAAAATCCACCCATGGTATTCATTCACCCATGGAATTGACCCGTGGTATTGTAACTGAAAAATACTATAAGTAACAAGTCACATTTTGTAAAAGGACAGATTGTCCGCCACAATGTAGCCTTTACAGTTCAGAGGCATGTAGCCACACATCTCTTCTCAGAGATAAGCTACCATCGCCCTAGCTGGTTTATTTTCATTACTATTTTAAATAAAAGTTTCTTTGTGGTTTTTTTTTATTGGGCATTCTCCTTATTTTTCTTATGGCAATTCAAGTTTTGAGATCTTGGGGGTCTTTCCCCCCAAGATCCATTTCAATCTTTTAGATCTTGGGGGCCTCCTCCCAAGATCCAAATCACCTATCTACTTATCTGCCAAGATTAAACAGTTTGGACATATTTTATTCTCTATCTCTAAAACATGAAATTCAAACATGAACTGGCCAAGATTAAGTTATTTCACCATTCATCAATTGTGGCATGATTTTGACAAGTTGCACACAATGCTTTATTTGCAAAAATAAAATAGTAGTGGCATTTGGACTTGCACACTTTCCTGGTCTTTTTTATTTGGGGTTCATTTCTTTTCATTTTTTCTTTTGACCATTTATTTTTTTCACCCTTTGATTTTTCTTTTAGGCTATACCCTCTTTACATTTTTTTATTTTTTATTTTTTCATAATGTGGAAACCTTTACAGTAGGGAAAGGATGAACATATTACAGAGTTCAACCAGTCAATCATGAAATATGACACCTATTACTATAGGAGTATAACACTGGCTCCACTTGGAGATGGCTTTCCCTAGTGTAAAGTCAAGAATAGCAGGTCATATGGCCTTATGAATACCTTTTACTATGCTCTGAAATCTTCCTTTGCTGAAAGTAGAAGCTGTACAAAAAGGATGTTGTAAAATATATACACTATTCTTAAGCTGATTCAAACAACTTTACATATGTTTTGGATGGTCTTCACTTGGATTATTCGTTCTTATGTTTTCTTCTCCCAAGTCTTCTTCTGCACTTTGATAACTAAATAAGGAAAAAAAAAAATGGTAGAGTTTCCTTCACTGCTTTCACAATTTTCCGCACTTTCTTTCTCACTCTCATTGCTAAAAAGAACAAGCTGATTACTCTTTTCAAGCTGCTGAAACTGAATTTCCTTATGTACATGTTAGGGTCAAAATATGTCAACAAACTGGATCAAAATAATGCTTCAGCCTTCGACCATTCACTGGTCCTTCTTTTGTTTCTGTACCATCCAAGCTCTTTAGAAAGTAAATATTGTTCCCTTACAAGGCATGGATGATAAATGGCCCTTTCCATAGGAATTCAAACTTCCCATGTTTTCCTTTGTCTTCTCTCCTGGAATCCCACTCTAGAACTTTGTCTCCAATGTAGAAGTCTTCTGCTTTGGTCTTTTTATCAAATATCTTCTTAACTTTTTCTTGTAACACTTGGGATCTTCGGTGCACTTCTTCTCTGGTCTACTGCAAATGGATGGTCTGATTTATTCTTCTTTGAATGGAATTTGGTTCCACTTGAGCTTCTTGCAGCAATTTCATCACAGGAACTCCTAAATATGAAGGAAATACAGCCTCCATACCATAAACTAGCTCATAAGGGTTGGTTCCAATAGATCTCTTTATAGTAAGTCTGTCTGCCCATAGTGCATTTGTGAGTTTCTTGTGCCAGTTTTTCTTGTTCCCTTTTAGGAGTTTCTTAATAATATTGATCAGGCTTTTATTGGAGGACTCAGCTAGACCATTACCTTGAGGGTAATAGGTTGTGGAATGGCCTAAAGTGATGTGGTATTTGCTGCAAAAATTTATCAGTTTCTTGGACTTGAAGGCAACAGCATTATCGGTTATGATCTTTTCAGAACAGCCAAACCTAGACAAGATGTTGGTCTCTAGGAATCCTATGATGACTATATCATTGGCTTGTCTAGCAAGGATGGCTTCTATTCATTTGGTGAAATAGTCTGTGGTAGTAAGGATCCATTTATGTTGGCCAGATGAGGGAGGATGGATTTCTCCAATGAAGTCTAAACCCCATTGTTGAAATGGTCTTTCAGTGGAAATTGGTCTCAATGGCAAGGGTAACAGTTTTCTTTTGCCTTCAAAAATTTGGCATTTGTGGCAAGTAGTGACAAACTTTTTTACATCAGCAAACAAGGTTGGCCAATAAAATCCAGCCTTTAGAATTTTGTCTGTGGTTGATTTCCAATACAAGTGTCCACCACAGTCCCCTACATGAAATTCTTTGAGAACTTTGTTAGCTTCTTCTTTTATCAAACAATTCAATAAAATACATTCATGATTTTTCCAAAAAAGAGCATTATCTACAATACAAAATTTTGAAACTTTCATATTTAAAAACCTTTTCTTCATTTTGGATAACCCTATAGGAGCCTGCAGGTTTAATAATACATGAATTATATCACCATACCAAGGTGATTTTAAGAAGGCCTGGCCGATCTGTGGAGTCGCCATCTCCTGTTCATTATCCAGTTCATTGATGTCTATGGTTTGAAAGTTTTTTTTAGTCATGAGCTTAGCTAATCCCTATCCTTTTATCAGCTTTGTAGGTTTTATTTCAATGTCATACTCGAATATCTTAGCTATCCATTTCCCTCGTTTGCCTTCAATTCCATCCTGAGTTAGGATGTCTTTTACAACACATTTGGCACATATGCTATTACATGTGAGTACAGTATCTAGACTCTGAAGTACTAAATTGCTTTCACAAGTGCAAAGGCCTGTTTTTCCATGATTTTGTAATTCAGGGGTGCATCTCTAAGTGTTTTACTGAAAAAGGATATGGGTTTTTCACATCCTTGATCATCTTTCTGTAGTAAAACAACTGCTATGGTGTGTTCTGACGCAAATGAGAAAATTATGAAGTCTCTGTCAAATTTTGGGCTCGTGAGGACTGGTGTTCTAGTCAAAGCCATTTTGATTTCTTCAAATGATTGTTTGGCTTCTATTGTCCATTTAACCTTTGAATCTTTCTTCAACATGTTGTTCAGCAGTCTGATTAATTCGACCAAATTAGGTATGAATCTTCTCAAAAAGTTGATCTTTCCTAAGAAAGCTTGAAGTTCTTTGACCCATTCTGATGCCATCTTTGGAAATGATGTGACCTATTAGTTTACCTTGCTCTAGACCAAACAGAGATTTTTTAGGATTCAGCGAAATACCATATTTTCTGCATGTTAAGAACATGTGTCTCAAATGATCTAAATGTTGCTGGTCCGATTTTTAAAACATAGTGAGGTCATCGAGATATACAACTAGAAAATCGTGAATTTCTTTGGCAGAATCTATGTCCATTGCTCGTTGAAAGGTTTCCCCTGCATTCTTAAGTCTGAATGGCATTTTAACATATTTGAATGTACCCATGGTGTTGTAAACGCATTTTTTCTTGGTCATCAGGATGAACTAGAATCTGATTGAAACCTGAGAACCCATCCAAAAGTGAAATCCTAGAAGCACCTATTACTCTTTGTAAAATGTGATCCATCTTAGGTAAAGTGTAATTGTCTTTCAAAGAAACCTTGTTTAAATTTCTTAAATCAACACATAATCTGATTTCTCCTGTTTTCTTCCTTGTGGGCACTAAATTAGATACCCACTCTGAAAATTTGATTGGAGCAATTATCCCTGCATCATGCATTCATATGATTTCTTTTTCAATTAAAGGAAGCAGTACAGGGTTGATTCTTCTAAGTTTCTATTTGAATGGTTTTTTATTTTCCTTGAGGGGTATTGTATGCTGAATCACAGAGGTATCATAAGATTTCAGGTCTTCATAGCTCCAGGCAAAAACATCCTGGAATTCTTTGATCATTTCAACATACTTCAGCTTTTGATCAAGGGGCAAAGATTTGGATAGTTTTATCATTTTTGGGTTGTGTTCAGTTCCTATGTTGTAGTCTTTAATGTCTACTTTCAGAGGTTCCATTTGAGGCCTCTATGGAATGTCATTGAAATCAAAGAGATCTTCCAAAGGAGTTAATCCCTTAGGTAAATGATTGTCTTTTAAATTGATGATTTCAGATTCTTCTTCAATAATTTCATCAACATCTATTTGTTTGAGCTCTTGTATTTCCTCTTTGGTCAATTTTGTTGGATAAAGCATTTGAGTCGCGTTTTCTACTGAAATGTCTATTTCTATTTGATTGGCTGGATCAAATTCACTAACTGTATCTTTATCTACGTTAGTGCTGGAAAATTCCTCTTCTAGGGTCAAAAAATTGTTGATCTGTTTATCACTTTCAGACACTTGCCAGTTCTTCAAATTATGAGGTATGGCTGGACTGTGTCTAACTTCTGCTGTGAATCGATGATTTGGTTCAAAAGGCAATTTACAACTACTAGCAAAAATTGCTAGGCTATGAGCTTGCAAGTTATGTTTTCTTGGGATTTTGGCAAGCTGAGTTTCCAAAAACGTGTTAAGGATTTCTATGGCTATTGTTCTGTATTCTTTTAATCTGGGATCATTTGTTAAGAAGTTCCATTTTATCTGTTGGATGATTAAATCAGAATCTCCTAAGACCAACACTCTAGTTGCTCCCAATTTTTTCAGCAGTTTAAGACCTAGCAGCAGAGCTTCATATTTAGCCATATTATTAGTGCATCTAAAGTTTAGCCTGTAGGCATGACCTTCAGCATGTTTTCTCTCAAGATTATGCACCTAGACCCCTGCCCCAGCTCCTAGCTTGTTTACAGAACCATCAAATTCTAAGTACCACAAGATTTCATGTTTATAATTAGTATCTGGAGTTTCAAGGATCTTTTCAACAGGGAGATCTGGTTTTTGAATTTCTTCTGGTTTTTCTGATTTTTCGTGATTTTCAGCAATTTCTTGAATTCAGGCCCTAGACTTTTCATTTGTTGTTTCTTCAATTTTATCTGTTAAACCTTTCATTGCATGTGAGGGATCAATTTCAGCATTGTAAAGGATAAAAGAATCCATGTCTGAATGTACTGAGTAGATAGGGAAATTTTGAGATTTCTCTTGACTACTTACTACATACTTCATAAGGGTTTCTCGGTATAGTCTCTTTGGTTGCCCAAACACTAAAATAGTAGCATAAGACAAGTCTAACTGTAGAGATCCTTGAAGCTTTGCACCCCAAGATCTAGACAATAACATACCATACTTTGGAAGAATATCTGCTACTACTATGTCCATCAGCATGGTTTTGGCAGGATATTAGACTAGTGACACTCATAAATCTTTGATTAAACCCAAACATTTAACCTGACTTGAATCAAAAGAGAAAAGATCTTTGTATGGCCTAGTTATGTCAAGGTCAAGTTTTTCCATTACAGATTTAGGCATTAAGTTATGGGAAGCACCGAAATCGAACATGGCGTTATGGAGTATCTTATCATGAATTTTTAAAGCCACATAAAAAGGAGGAACTTGTCCCTTTACTGTTTTACCATTTACTTCAGGGCCAAATATTAGTTCAAGCTGGTCATCAAAAACGTTTACTGAATCTTCGTTGATAGAAATTTTGAGTGGTCTACTGATTTGACTTCTGTAGACATCATGTTTAGCTAATTCTGATAAGGGAACAGCTATCTTTAGTTTGCCTACTTCTGTCTCAAGATTAAAAGGTTTTTCAGTCTGAGTTCTTGTATTTCGGACAGCTAAATTTTCTGCGTTTTTGTCTTTTTCAGGAGTGGGATTATATGCTGCAATTGTTTCCAAATTATGTTCTCGAGGCTTTTTTTCTTTTTATTCAGCAAGAGTAGTAGTGGAAGATTGTCTATTAGGTGTTTGTTTGTTTGATATATCTTCCACAATTGGATTATCTAGGTTAAGGTGTTTCTAGTCCTACCTTTGTTGGGTTGCTTGGTATCTTTCTCTTTACTGATTTCAGGGACATCTATTCTTCTGCTCAGATTGTACTATTTGTGGACTTCATAAATGGTTGTATCATATCCCTCCTTAAAGTCAAATGATTCACCTGACTGAGTTTGGAATTGTTCAAGAATGTTAGCTTCTTGATCCTGTTGGGTCAAGAAAACTTGTTTTTCATTATTGGGTCCCATCTGTTATAGACAATTTTGTGCCTTACAGCAACAAGCATGAATTGTCAATAATCCAAGGGATCCAAAGTTCCCTAAGCATGATGTTCCTACCCCTAGAGGAACAAGGTCAACAAACCAACAGCTCTCAGATCAGTTCTCCACCTGAAAACACTCAAAAACAAGCAATCCTGAAATCAAAGCAGGTGCTCCACTGGGTTTCTGCGCTGAAACACAACTGCTCCATGGTGTACCTGCGTTGCAAAGCAGGCAGAACAAAGCCCACCTGCGTTGGGCGAGTTTGGACATGTGGCAGAGTGAGTCATAGCTTTGGAATCTCCCAAAAATGACACTTGGATCAGGTATTTCGCCTTGTGATGAGTCAGAGGCTTTGTTTCTCCAAGTGGAAGCAAGGTTCACCAAGTGGACTCAAGAACTGAAGATCAACTAAAGATTAACTGAAGAGAGAGAGGACACAAGGCAGCTACACATCAGTTGCAAGCTGACTCATCCTTTCTCAATTCATCTATATATTGAGCTCTCTCCTATGAGCTCAGGAGGCTGGAATTTTGTGCAAAGTAATGATATGTTGTTGGTTTCATTCTTGAGTTATTGGGTGATTGTTTGAGAGAGGTGAAGAAGAGAAATTCTTTCTGCTGGGAGGTGTTGCTGGGTTGGAGCCTGCAATGGTTGTAATCCTCTCAGAACCTTTATTTCTTCATTAATAAAAGCTATTGAGGTTCTTCTATGTGCTTTTGTTCAATTATATATTGTGATGATTGCATGTTTGGTTTACACTAATCCATGAACCAGTTATGATTGCATGCCTCTTGTAGTTTCCTTCTTTGTCATTGTGCAGGATCTCATTGCAGCTGGGCGAGCAGAAGGACAAAGAGCTAGGAGCAAGCGGCCAAAGAGGAGAGTTTGGATTCGACATTAAGCGCAAGGCAACGGTTAGTGCTCTCTCCATCCTCTTTTGCTTTCATAAAGAAGTAAACATTCAGTAGTTTGTTTTACAGTTGTTGCTAAGGAACTGTCACCCTTAGAGTGGGTTAGGGTCATCCGAGTCGGATACTTTTCCCTACAACAAACTGGCGACTCCACTGGGGATCGTATCCGTTTGATTGTGTTTGTAGTATCTTTGCTATTCATTTCCTGAACCAAAGAGTACCGAATCGAAAAGCTTTTGACTATATCAAAAGCGAAGTAGAGGGGCAGCTACTCTTGCTCATTTTCTGAGCAGATTCATGATTTGAAGAGCTGATCTACAAAGATCCTTGTAAGCTCTTAGTGATAGCTTTGCACCTTCTAAATCATCTCTTTGAGTATGCTTGACTGAATGCTTCTGATTTGAGCAAAAACCGTGCATTTTTGAGAAAATTATGACCCGGAGACTGTGAAAACGCAATTCTCGTTTTCCAAAGCAGGTAGTACACAGGCTACCTGCTTTGCAACGCAGGTCCCGAACTGACTACCTGCGCTGAGAGCCAGTTTGACTGTGCAGAGCCTGCGTTGACCCAAATTTGCTTAGTGCATTTGGGGTTTCCTCTTTTCTCTTGCCTGTTTTCACTTAGTTTTGCTGCTAAGTGTCAATCTTGTACCTGTTTTGAAACAAATATTACTTGCCATTATTCCGCCTCTGTTATATAACGAAATTGTACTTGTTCTTTGTATTTCTTGCTCACTTACAATTTCCCATAACGAAAAGTAAACTAGTCATGCTTTTGGCCTCTTAGATCTGAACCTGTGTTAGGCGTTTTGCTGGTCTAAAGAGTTAGCTTGTTTGCTGTCCATAGTTGATTAGTCATTTTACTTTCGTTAGTTTGGTTTGATTTCATGTATTTCCAGTGATTAAGCAAGTGAATCTTAAGGTGTCTTTTGATTTTGGACAAGCTTGTTTACTTTCGCTCTAAATCGAAATCAAAGTTATATAACCACTTTCTTTTTGTATCCATCCACATTAAGAAAGGGAAAAGAAAATACATGCATTGTGCATTTTGCATTTGAAAAAGTTTGCATGATGATTTAGGAGAAAGTGCATTAGTTTGTGCTGTATGAACTGTGTGAAAAGAATTTGCTTTTCTTCTCCCTCAGTAGTTAAGATTTTCATCAGTCAAAAAGATTTGAAAAAGCTTGCTTCTCATCTTAGGCTGCATTTAGGAATTTGTCATATACATCTCGTGGTGAACCTTGAAAGGCAAACTTTAAAAAGATCAACTTAAAATATACTGAATGAACCTAACAACGCATTTGAAACATAACACAAACATCTAGAGGTCTAGGTAGAGACGTGTTCCGGCGTCGTTAAACATAGTGACTGTCGATCTCTACGAAGGTGGGTGATTCCTCCTGAGAGTCGGTGGCACTAATACGGACTTGTGCTCCCACGTACCGTCGCGTATATATTGGGAGACCCCTATAGGCAATTATCCTTTATCCATAGGAAGCCGTGTCGACCGCCCTACTGATCGCGATGCAGTGAACACAGCATTCACGAAGATCGACCACCCGTACCGTAAAACGTATTCTGTGGTTTCGCGAAAAGTTTGGCACACCCTCTGCCTAGAACTCCAGAGCAGTTTCTTTTGGCCCTTTTCAAACTCTATAACTGAAAAGGTCCAACCGAGCATTTGTCACTTCGGGCTCGTTAATACATCGAAGGCGACTAGAGTCATCTTTAGCTTTTTCTCGACTCTTAAAACATGAAAAAGCAAAGTTATGTTTAAAAGCGTCTAATAAAATTCATTCAAATCGGAAACACAAATTTTCCCCTTTATATTTTAGTTGATCAAGTAATCCGCAATCGTGGAAGAAAGTCAATTGAATATCCGTCGTTCTCGGAGGCTTGCGAGTCAACCGTCTTTGTCTCCGGAATCGAAAACAATCCGGACAAAGCGAGCTCGTCGAACCAGTTCAAAATCTCCTTTAAAAGTTAGAACAAGCGTTCCAACAACATCTGAGATTCTGGTCCCTCCAAACATTTCCGGAAACCCTGCCTCTATAAAAGAAGTTCAACCGCCACAGAGGGACAGTAATACTGATCCTAGTCTGGGGGCAAATACTTGTATGACTGAACCAGTTCCATCTGTAACCGGTCCAGAGAGTTTTGTTCCTCAAACATCCGTCGCGGTCGATACAACCCCTTCTTTGGCACCGGAAATCTTTTACGGACCTGACGGTCTTCCTCTTCCACCTGGTCTGATTGCGATAGAGGAAATTATAGAGGAACCGCAAGTATCCACTCCAAGTCAGTTTGGAGTAGGGGTCGCTCTATTTCCTGCTACAACAGAAGTTTGTCCATCACCAGTGGAAGTTCCTGTAGAATCACTAGGTGATCAATTGGATAGACTAAAAATGACTGAACAACCGTCGACATCTAGGACTGTGTCGAATGACACGGCGACGGCAGAATTACCTGCTGCAAATCCAACAATGTTCGCCGGCATACCATCTGTCCCAACTAGCTCGCAGTCGCTAGAAGGAGTCCAGCAAGAGACTATCTCGACAGTATGGTCTGTTCCTGTTTGTTCCGGAGTAATGTCTGGTAACTCTCATGGTGAGGCTCATCAAATTGACCCTTTTGGGAATCTAATTAGGCCATCCAGTCCTCCAAGGCAGGCAGTTGCCTTGAGTTCTGGGTTGCTACCGTATGGGGGGCAGTACCCATACGGGAGCTCTCAACCTTATTCAAGTTATGGCGGAATTGCAACGAGTAGTTGGGTACCTGTGCTATCCCAACCACCGAGAGTTGTATATTCTATGCAACAGTGTGTACCTGTGACAAACATCCCAACTACACCGGCTATTGTGACCGTGTCGCAAGTTCAAACAATGCCTGTTGTGTGTCAACCTCAGATCGCTCAGGTTCTCATGCAACAGCCACTTGACCCTGCGACCCAACCACAATCACCTACTGGTGGGACAACACAAGTGCAGTTGGGTACAACTACCCCACATCTTGGTCCAATGGTTAGCGTAGCGCAACAACCCATGGTGTCGCAACCGTGGATAATGCAATACCAACAGCCGCAATTCCAACAAGTGTACCAAGGTTCTGAACAGCAAATATTTGCGAATACTGGACAACCATATATTCAAAATGGTCAAAATCAACCACTTTATAGTGGTCAAGTCCATCAACCGTATTCATCATACCAACATCAGCTCCATTATGCTGGTATGCAAAGACCGACTGTTCAGGCGATTCCATCGTATCCTGGTTACGCTTCACCTAACTTGAACCATCAGTTACCATTCGTGGCGACTTTAGAGTTGCCTGATTTACACCGGTTAACAAACGATCCAATTGCTTACGCCCCTTGGTGGCCAGTGATTCCACACAAACTTCCGTCCGACATTCCTAAATTCAATGGAAATCCAGGTGAAGACCCGTCGAATCATGTGATGACATTTCATCTATGGTGTTCGTCGAACACTTTAAATGACGATTCGATAAGGCTTCGCCTCTTTCAGAGGACATTGACAGGTCCAGCGGCAAAATGGTATATAGAATTGCCTAGAGCTTCGTTCGACAATTTTGGCTCCGTTGCCACGACATTCTTGACCCACTTTCAATTACCAATAAGGTATGAAACAGGAACAGAGATATTGACTAACTTCAAACAGACAACCGCAACTCATATATCAGATCATATACATGAGTGGCGACGTCGACGAAGAATGGTTAAAACATACGTTCCCGATCAGCTTTTAGCTGAGTGGTTTATAAAGTCATTACTTCCAGCGATAACGGAGGATGTAGCAAAGGGAGGAGTCATAACAGAAGAGCAGGTTATCGCTCGTGCACAATACTTGGATTTAGTATATACTCAGTCCGGCACGCTCTATGACAAAATACCAGACGCCCCTAGACCAGAGTTTTCAATCCCTCCTCCTCCTAAATCAAACAGTGACTCTCATGCCGGCGATGGCGTGATTGGCACGGCAAACACGAATCCAAAAAGGACCAATCAAAAGAAGGCCCGTAAGGATTCGAATCAAAATGCGCATGAAGAAGTTCTTGCTTCGGAAGTAAATGTCGTATCGACAGATAGAGGCAAAGAAACCAATCAACCAGGAAGCAAGAAGAATCAAAACAAAGGGAGGAAGAATAAACAAGGTGGGTCATCCCCTAAGAAAAATTCTTCAAACTCTCCTAGGAATAGGAAACGGCCTCCGTGTCACATATGTGACGACGATCATCGGACGGCAGATTGTCCGTACAAAGCTGAGTTTAAGAGATTCGTAAAGAATCCGCACATTCCAGCCGTATTAACCGATCCGTTTCCCGACCCAAGTCAGAATCTGGTTGACAGTGGAAATGCTTCCCCATCACAAGTCATGATGTTGTCAAGTTTTAAGCGCCAAGATGATGCTTTAATTTCAACATTAAACAAAAGCCGTCGGAATCCACAGCCGTTGGATGGCGAAAGAAAATGTCGACCAGGCAGTTCGACAACAACTTCGACAGAAGTTGAGCCGCCATCCAACACAAGAAGCATTCCATCGATCCATGGAAGCAATCATCCTATCCAATATATCGGAGTAATTTTCCCAAAAGGCCCTCCTTTAATGGGCACTTTTACCCCACCACCGCCAAGTAATCTTGCGGAGTTGGATGCAACGGGATATGAAGCCTTCTATTTTTAATGGATCTAAAAGTTTCGAGGATAGTTCCTTCCTCAAGTCAATCTCGTTTAAAAAATGAAATAAGGAGTAAAAGAGGATAGTTCTGTGCGATGTCAACCTCTTTAAAAAATGAAATGTCCCCTTATTATTTAGGGGGCATGGGCCTCATCTGCATTATTATTATGCTGGGGGCATAATCGAGCAGTTTTAGCAATGTTCATGCTCGTTAAAAAATAAACGCAAGAATCGAGCAGTTTTTGTGCAGAAGTTCATGCTCGTTAAAAAATAAACGTAGATTGTGAGCAATCTTTCCCTAGCAGTTCAAGCTCACGCATAAAAAATGAACCGGTAAACAACCTCGAGAAATGTAACCTTTGAAAGCCATATTAAAAGCCCTTGGTCGTGTTTATATGCCATCACCTCCATCCGTTCATTTGGCCAATCGTTCACCTCCATATGTTTGTTTACCCATTTTGAGGAACAGCTGCGAAGAGTGATTTCACTTAGCCATCCTTGTGACACTGCCGTGATTGGAAAGTTCCAACCTGTACCTGGAATCTGCTGCTATCCCTGTTCATCACTCGTTCCTCAAGAGACGAGTCTTCTTTGAGCTCTTTTCACTAACTCGTAAAATATGAAAAGTTTGCCGAGTTTTGGCCTTCCAGCTCGTTAAAGCGACCGGAAAGCTATCCCTCCTCTAGATTTTAATCTTTTTGGACCTGAGGGATTATTGCACAAAAAGATCGAGTGCTTGTTTTGTTCGGCTCTATAAAGCAACCGAAAATTCATCCCTTCTGTATTGTTTTATACTTTTTCGGACTTAAGGGATTAGATGACGAAAAAGGAATTTTGGAGTTAACTTTTCGTGCCTTTTCAGACTCTCTAAAAATGAAAAGGACCGAGTTTTCTTTGTCGTTAGACTCGTTAAAATGATTAAATAGCGACAAACTTGTCTTTAGACGAGAACGAGTTTCCCTATCGCTAGGCTCGTTAAAACATAGCGATGGGCTTGCCCGAAGGGCAGGTTATAGAACAAGCATATGTTATCCTCCTCAAGCTTGACAAAAATAAAGAGGTACTGGTCAGCAATGACTGGGGAAAAATTGGGAGAACCTCACAGTGTTAATGGTAGCAAGTCGCTCTTGAACATGACACTTTGTCCTCCGTCCGCTTCGGGTTGGGTTGTTTCATTCATCGATCGCAGAATCATGGTCCTCGCCACACCATCCACAATTGGGGTAATGCTACCAATCCATCACATCAGTGTCGTTATATGTTCAAGAGATGTGGTTCTGTAAAGAGTCAACCCTGTTCCACCCACTGCCATACATTATCCTTCATCCACTTCATGACCGCCACCCTGAATCATACATCACAGTTTGTTTTCACCTCATCATAATCACTAGCTCCGTTCCGTGTCACTGATGTGGGATTCATTAAGGCCCTCCTTTGACGGATCGCTCCTTGTCGACATCAGCTCATTATCCAAGGAGTTGATCTAGGAACACCCCCCTCAGTACTTTGAAGCTTGCATGCCTCAATGGCAAGTTTCTCACTTCCGGCGACAGGTATACATCAATGACCTTCGACCAGAAGATTTTGCATGGTGGTCGACGCCAAGTCCTTTATTCCCACCATGTAGATTGTACTGCCGTACCTTGAGGGTCATCATCCTTATCGATGATTCCTCTCGCGCTTGTTAACGGTTTCCATTATTGACCGGTAATCAAGCGATGTCTTTCCATGTTCGACTTCAAGAAATTCTCACATGGATCGACTTGTACATCGAGTGAAGATCGGAAGAGACTGAAGACCCCGGATCTAGTTTCATCCATCCGGGCTGCGATATATATTCAGGACATAAAAACATTTGATATGTACATCATTGCAACAGATGATCATCCTTCTCAAAAGATGATAAATTCGGCAGAGAATTATCAGTGAAGGACGATAAATTCAGCAGAGAATTTTCAGTCTAGCATCAGACGATCGTCTGTTCTATGTACCAAAATGTATTTATAAAGCTGAGCATGGGAATGCCCGCCTCAGCTAGATCATGAAAAATGTATGAAAAATAACGTATTGTATTGTATCTTATTACAGGACACTTCTCAGCAGATCGAATGAACTTCGGATCCTCTCAATAAAGCATTTCACCCGATAAACGACCTCATACTTTAGGGGGCATCTGTTATAGACAATTTTGTGCCTTACAGCAACAAGCATGAATTGTCAATAATCCAAGGGATCCAAAGTTCCCTAAGCATGATGTTCCTACCCCTAGAGGAACAAGGTCAATAAACCAACAGCTCTCAGATCAGTTCTCCACCTGAAAACACTCAAAAACAAGCAATCCTGAAATCAAAGCAGGTGCTCCACTGGGTTTCTGCGCTGAAACACAACTGCTCCATGGTGTACCTGCATTGCAAAGCAGGCAGAACAAAGCCCACCTGCGTTGGGCGAGTTTGGACATGTGGCAGAGTGAGTCATAGCTTTGGAATCTCCCAAAAATGACACTTGGATCAGGTATTTCGCCTTGTGATGAGTCAGAGGCTTTGTTTCTCCAAGTGGAAGCAAGGTTCACCAAGTGGACTCAAGAACTGAAGATCAACTAAAGATTAACTGAAGAGAGAGAGGACACAAGGCAGCTACACATCAGTTGCAAGCTGACTCATCCTTTCTCAATTCATCTATATATTGAGCTCTCTCCTATGAGCTCAGGAGGCTGGAATTTTGTGCAAAGTAATGATATGCTGTTGGTTTCATTCTTGAGTTATTGGGTGATTGTTTGAGAGAGGTGAAGAAGAGCAATTCTTTCTGTTGGGAGGTGTTGCTGGGTTGGAGCCTGCAATGGTTGTAATCCTCTCAGAACCTTTATTTCTTCATTAATAAAAGCTATTGAGGTTCTTCTATGTGCTTTTGTTCAATTATATATTGTGATGATTGCATGTTTGGTTTACACTAATCCATGAACCAGTTATGATTGCATGCCTCTTGTAGTTTCCTTCTTTGTCATTGTGCAGGATCTCATTGCAGCTGGGCGAGCAGAAGGACAAAGAGCTAGGAGCAAGCGGCCAAAGAGGAGAGTTTGGATTCGACATTAAGCGCAAGGCAACGGTTAGTGCTCTCTCCATCCTCTTTTGCTTTCATAAAGAAGTAAACATTCAGTAGTTTGTTTTACAGTTGTTGCTAAGGAACTGTCACCCTTAGAGTGGGTTAGGGTCATCCGAGTCGGATACTTTTCCCTACAACACCATCAGATTAATTTGAGTGTCTTCTATTGGTTCATCAGATGTTGAGGCTTCGGCATAATTTTCTTGAAATGGGGGCCTGATGTTTTGGTCAGACCCTATCTTTTCCGTGTTAGGATTTTGATTCTTCCTAAAATTTGGATTTCTACCAGTATTGTTTGGTTGACCATCCCATAGGGATTTTCTCTCAATTGTTTCCACTCTGTCTCCAAGTCTGTCCATTCCTTTGATAATTGCATCTAGTTTCTATTCAAAGGTCAAAAGTTCTTCTTTGAAAGGTATCTTCCTCTCAGCTCTGGCTCTAGATCGTTTAGATATCAAATTGGCTTCAACACTTACATCTATACTCTGCATTTCTTCTAAGTTTCTAGGAGTTCTTTCCCTAAGTTGGTATGCCATGTCAGAGTTAAATGCATCAGGGAATTTGATTAAGGCTAAATCTGGAGGAGGTCTGGGATTCTAAGGGATAGAATTGTAAACATTGTTGAATTTGGTACAGTAATCTTGGACAGTTTCTTGTGTGCCTCTTTTTAGGTTCTCATATTCTGATAGAATGTGGAGAGGGTCTTTCTTCTTTTCCCATCTGTTCAAGAAGGCTTGATAAATATCTTGTGGGTCATTGATACTATTTGCAAGAAGAGCTCTAAACCAGGTTCTAACATCTCCAGTTAAACTTTGAACAAATACTTTCATTCTGACATCATCATCATCAATCTCATAATTTTCAAAATAGTCAATCATTTTCTTGGTATGTTGTTGAGCTGTGTAAGTGCCAGTACCATCAAAATAAGTAATTTTGCTTTGATAGTCTTGAGGCGTAGCCCCTGGATTAGCTAGTAAGTTTAGGGAAGTATATCGGTTTGCCATGATTGCAAAGATAAATGTGACAGCTAGAAGAGCATGGATAACAGTGGGCATGTATGTTGTAGATGGAGGAGTGGAAAGGGTGGTTTGCGGTGCTGATGGGGAATTTGGAGTAGCTGCAGCAATGACAGAAAATATTGGTGCTTTTTCAAAGGTAAGCTTATATTGGATAGGGTTTTGCAAATGTCTGGCAAGGTGTGAACTAGCAGAACTTTCTTGGCTCCCTTGGCTTCTCAGGATCCTAGAAATTGGGTTAGGATTTTCAAACACAGGTGGAGGATTTGGATTAGGATTTGATCTAGTGTAGCGAATCTTTTTTGGAGCCAGTTTCTAGGTATGTTTTTGGTTTTTTCCTGGAATAGTTTTGACAATACAACTTTTAACAGTCTCTTCTAGGAAGTTTTGGATGTTTTAGTTTTGAACTTTCCTAAAGATTTATTGAAAAAGAGGAACTGATCAAAGATTTGAAACAACTGTTCAAAACATAAACTAGACTGGAGATAGACTGAAGCAACATTTATTTACTTCTGCAATTGCAAAGCAAAAGCAGTTTCAAAGGCTACCTGGCTAACTTCAGGCTCCATCTGTAGTTTATATAGTAAACAATAGTAACAAACATTATTCAGGTCCCCAGTGGATTCGCCAATAATTTTATCACTCAGGTTGTTCCCAAAAGTTGTAAGAAAGGGAATATGGTCGAGGTAACCACAGACCAATCTTTTAGATACAGATTCTAGCCAATCTGCATCCAGAGAGGGCTCTCTCTTTATGATTTAGCTTTGTTTTTCAAGGTTTTAGACTAGTTATGAAGTATAAGGGTTTTGTTTTGAGTTTGGGTGATGAGATTCAATAGAACAGAGATGTAAAACAGAAGAGTTCAGTCCATTGGGCATGATGGAGTCAAAAGAAACAGGATTCCTGGATTTGGTTTCTAACATAGAATGGCATCACAGAGCAAGGTAGTCAAACATGGAACAACTTAAAGGCTAGAATCAGATGGAATGGACTCAAATGGATGAAGGGCAATTAAGAATCCTTCATCATATTGAAAGAGGGAAAATGGATGCTTATTGACAAAGAGTAGTTAAGAATTCTTTATCAAATAATCAACATGAAAGAACCAGGAAACAGGAGCAATTAAGAATTCATTGTTTATACTAATTCTTGAAGAAAACACAGAGGATAATAAAGACTAAAAACAGAGTGCAGCTAAGCAAATTCTGAATTAATCTTTTTCTTTACTATTCAGATCATGAAACATAGATGATATAACAGACAAGAAATTGTAAAACACAAGGTAGAAAGTACTCATTGATCCATGTTTTGATTCAAGAATTATGTAACAAGTCCTCTGCATCAATTCTTCTTCCAGTAAACCAAACAATAGTTTGATCCCAACAGCTTTTTATTCCAAAAGTTCAAAGTTACAACAAAGTTTTAGAAATCTACACAAACCCAACCCCTCCAAAACTCTAATGAAGGAGGTATTTACACAACAAAAATATGTAGAAAAATATCTCATAAAAGCTCTGAGATAATATCTAAGTTTTAACCTAAAGTTCTTTACAAGCAAAGTAGAAATAGCTGATTGTTGTTGTGCTGGAGGCTGGCTCTTTAGGGTTCAGCTTGTAGGTGTCCTAAGTAGCTATGCGCCTGTTATCACTCAGGTTGTTCCCCAGGAAAGTTCTAAGGGGGAATACGGTCGAGGTAACCACTAACCAGTCTTTTAGCTGTAGATTCTAGCCAATCTGCAACCAGAGAGGGCTCTCTCTTTATGATTTAGATTTGTTTTGTTATATGTTAGGCTAGTTATGAAACACAAGTGTTTGTTTGGTGTTTGGAAGGTGACATTCAGTAGAACAGGACTGCAAGATGAGAGAAGTTCAGACCATTGGGTTAATGGAGTCAATTGAAAATGAACCTCTGGTATGGTTTCTTTGGCACTAGAAGGACTGCAGAGCAAGATAATTAAACACAGAACAATTTTCAAGCTGGAATAAGATGAAATGAAGTCAGGGAATGAAAGGCAATCAAGAATCTTTCATTATGCTAACAGAGGGAAATTGAATAAACATTACCAAGGAGCAGTTAAGAATTCCTTGATGATGTTCAGAGTGAAAGAACCAGGGAGACAAGAGCAGTCAAGAATTCTTGCCTATGCTAGTCCTGAAGAAAACATAATAATTGACAGGAATTGAACACAGAGTACAGTCAAGCAATTTCTGGGTTATCCTTTTTTCCTGCAATTCAGAATATGATATGTAAAACATAAGAACGACAAACAAGGGTTAAAAGACTTATTGATCCATGGAGTAACACGAGAATTCTGCAACATATTCTTCTGCCATTAATCCCACAACAGAAAGTTCACCAGCAAAGCATTCCAACAATCTTTATTCAGAAAGTTTCTCAATATTACAACGCAGGTCCAGAATGATATTCACCAGCCAACAATAATACATATATTGAGGAGGTATTTATACAAAGAGAATTACAAAATATCCCATAGGGAAAATATCAAGCAATAAATTTATCCATCTACTTCTTCAAAGGCAATAAATGATGTTGGAAATAGCGCGTAATGAATGCAGAAGTAACTACGTTGTACTGGTTGCCTTAGGTGGTCTGTTATCTTTGACTTTTTGACTTATTAAGTCGGCTGGCCACTGTCTCTTTGATTTGCATTCCTGAGTTGTTGTCACGGCCCTGTCACCGGTGCCTGATTCTGCCTTAATGCATTCTTTGCGTGAATTCTTTCCTTTGTTACCCGTATATTGAAATTTGCTTTAATGCAGATGATCAAAGAAAGAGAACCAACATTACCTTGGTAAAACTTCAAGCATGCTCTCCCACCATTGATCTGTTGGAAATTGGTGTCTCTGTAGTTTTATTAATGTCTCATCAGCTTCAGTATACCTGTAGTAATTGGGCTGGACTTCAAAAAGATGTATTATCTCATGTTCAATGTAGAACAAATTTTCTAATTTGTCATATAAACTCTGTCCAGAGGGAGGCACTGTCTCTTCTGAGCTGCTTGATGATGCTGTGATTTGATTGGACACATAGGTATTTACCCTGCGAGCATATTGTTCATGTGTTAACAGTCTTCCATTACTGGTCAATAAGCTAGGTAACCCCTTGCTCTGCAACACTGCAAACTTTTGTCTGAAGGCATTTATTTCTATTTGCATCTCTTGGCACTTTCTTTCCAAAGTTTGTACAAAATTCCTCATGGTCAACACCTTTTTTACTGTCAAAATTGTATATGTTATGTCCTGGATATCTAGTGCTGCTAGCTGATCTCTAGTATGAGTATTCAAAAAGTGAATCAATCTATTGGCCTGCTCAGGCTTGTTTGCCAATAATGCTCTGGCCTTTTGAGTCTCAAATTGAGCTATCGCTATTAATTCAATCTGGTCATGAATAGTCTGGATTGATGTCCATTGATCAGTGATGGACTGGCCAATTTTAGCCCACAAAATTGTTTTGATTTCTGCCAGAGTTTTGTGAAGAGTAAGGTCCTTCTCCAAGGCTTTTACCTTATTTTCCAGGGCCTTCACTTCTCTTGTTTTCTCAGCCACAGTCATTTTGGATTTATCATAATTTACCTCAATCTTGGCTAGTTTTTCTTTGGCTTCCTTCAGCTCTGCCATTTGGAGTTCCAAAGCCTTTATTTCTTTCATCATATCCTCCATGCTCAGGCTGGTATCTGGTACTACTGTAGTTGTTGCTGAAGCTGAGGTACCTGCTGTTGATGCCGGATCAGTAGGAGGGACTGCTGTGGTGATTGTAGGAGGAGCAGTTGTAAGAATTGGAGCTGTTTGAGCTGGCTGAGAGGCCAACTCTCCCTGTTTTCCTTGTAATGCTTTCTCCAATGCCTTCTCTGTTTCTGCTAGCCTTTCATTCATCCTCATTAGCAAACTTACCACATCCTCCTCTTCTTTCTGTTGTGCAACTTCTGTGGTTTGAGGATGTATTGTAACTGGCAGCTTGAGCTGCCTCCTGAGGGCTGCTATATCTTCTTCTTTCTTTTTAATTAAGGCCTGTATGCCCTTGGGATCCTTGGGATCATGTCCCAGCTCAATGATAATTTCCTCCAAAGATTTAATTCTGTTATCCTTGGCTAATGAGGAGGCCTTCTCTAACTCCAATTGGGCAGAAGTATTGTGCAATGAATTTTGCAGTCTGTGAGCCAATAATGTTTTGTCTGCTAAGGTAGAGTATACCATTTCACCAGTTTGTTTGTGTAACTCAATCTGGTCCATTGGGTGGATGTCTTTGGAGAGAACTTCCAGATTGGTCCTGATATAATCAGCAGCTAACTGTGGCTGCTGCGTTGTAGGCCTGAAGTGACTAAGGGTCATTTTCCCTTCTTGGATATCATAGGTTGCCATTAGCCTTTGTTGATTGGTGGGAGCCATTCTTAGCAATTGATTATAAAGCTGGAACCTTACAAGCTCATTTCTGGCCTTTATTTCAGTGAATGCCTTTTTGATATCCGAGCCTTGTTTGCTCTGTTGCTTGGTGGATGTAACCTCCACACCATGTTGCCTCTCTTGCTCTTGCTGAAAGGAGCTAGTTGATGTCTCCAGAATTGGAGGAATCTGTTGTTCAGTTGTTTCCTCACCTCTTAAGTTGCCTGCTATTTCTTCTGTCAATTCTTCCTCAGAGTAAGGGTTCAACCTTTGCCTCTTCTCTCCTTACTGTTCTGTTGATCCCCCTGTGGGTGTTTCTTCCTGCCTGTCCCTTTTCTTGGCTCTTTCCTCATTGAGAGGAGTTTGTAACACAGGGATTTCAGGTGCCTTTGTTTGTGTTGAAGGGGCTTGCCCTTGACTTTGCTCTTTTGCTGTATCTGGCCGGTCTACCATTGTATCCTGCTGCTCTGAATGTTGCACTTCCTTGCCTTTGGATGTCCCTGCAGATGGAGTAGTCTCTTGGGCAGGTTGTTGTAAAGTTGTGCTAGATGATGTGCCCGCTCCAAGGTGTTGAGGCAATACGAAAGGCACCTGTCCAAAAGAGTCCAAGTCAAGTAATTTTTCAAGCTCTTTCATTTCTTTTTCTAATTTCTCCTCATCAGTAAGCTCTTCAACTAGTGTGCCTTCTACCCATTCCTATTGATTAGCATATTGTTCAATCTCAGGGATTTTATGGTGCACATATCCTGTAAGCTTGTTTTTGACTCTTCTAAAACTTATGAAATGTTCAAGGTCATATGGTGACCAAAGAAAACTTTGTTTCAGCATAAGTTGATCTTTTAATATCTTATCTGCTTCTTCCCAGGCTTCTTCCCTCTTATTGAAGATAAAAGGGCCCAATTGATGCCTTATCTTGAGCTGTGCTTTTTTCCTAGCACCATAGAAATGAGTCAAATATGAACTACTGAATTTTCGGTAGTATTCCAGGGCAAAGAGTCTCATAGGGACATACTTCGGCAGCTTGTAGGGAGCTAATTGACAGCCATAAATCCTTATCACTGTGTGGTTTTGGTAAAAATACCAATCACCAATACTGTATTCCTTTAAGAGATGTAAAATCTTCTGCATTTCAGCAGAGAGCCTAGCAGGAGGAGTTGTTGTCAGCAAACAGGTGGCTGGATATATGAACAGGTTGATGAACTCACAATATGTATAAGGGGAATGGTGGACTTCATGGAATACTGAGGTCCAGTTTTCTAAGAGGAACTTGGAAACTATCAGGTTGATAGTATAGCAGTAAATGATATATGTAGGAAGTGTATTTGAACACTCTTTCTCTCTCCAGATTCATGAATTGCTCATGGATTTTATTTGCTATGAAGGTAGCATAATCATACTTGACAGCAGGGGGCTGTCCTGGAGTGAATATGGACATTAATACCAAAACAGTTTCATCAACATACTCACTAGTTTTGAATCCTAAAATGTAGGATATCATGTCTATAATGAGTCTCCCTGCCTCATTGAACCAGACTTGGAGATAAGGAGGAGGCTGATCAGGCTGGCAATTTGGTTTCATAAACAACTGAGCAATTCTTGTTATCTCTGAGCTAGGCAGTTTGGCACCTTGGTCAAGCAAGAATTTCATGGTGAGAGGAGCCAGAGGCTGAGTTGGCTTGAAGTTCAACATCTCATTTATAGATTGAGGAGTAATATAGAAGAGCACAGACCCAGATGGAGCCATAACTGCTCTTTGTGTGGGTTCATAGTTTTCACAGCATAAATGGATGAAATCAGGGAGCACATTCACTGAGGGGAGGTAATAGATAGGCATGTTGGACTCCCAAATTCCCAAGACATCAGTGCTGCTTCTGTAACTATTTCTAATTTCACAAAAGGCTTGCAGGTGAGATTTGTAACCCATCATATCCTTAATTTGGTAGTCCCTGTCAGCAAGGGGTATCCATTCCAATTCTTTATGTGGGGCATTCAAAGGGGCAATATTCAAGGCCACTGGAGCTTCCATGGTTCACTGTGTTTATAATTGGATTTTGAGTCTGTGTCACAACAGGAAACAGAGTACTGGCACTGGGTCTTTCACAAGAATTTCACAGGAATTTTACAATTTGAGTTTTATATGGAAATGGCCTCACTGGGTAAAATTCAAAGGAAAGACAGAGTCTGCAGAGTTTTAGTTAGGAGGCTAAAAACAGTGGAAAGGGCACTTCTTCTGCAGGTGTTTTTTGGTGGTTTTATAGGCGGATATGAGCTCGACTTTCAGTTCAATGGGCAATTTACAGAGGACCACAGAACTAGCAGGTTTTCTTTGGAAACACGGTCAAACAGTGACTTAAAGTGCAGAGGTTTGCAGATAGTAGTGCATTTTACTCAAATTTAGCTCTTCTGGTGATTGTAACAGAGAAATTTCGTAAAAACAGGGTTTATGGGCGACTATCGAGTAAATACCTGTTTTACAGGCGTCTGGCACGAAAGGTGGTTGCAGACTGAGCTGAGGGGGTCGGGTTTGCAGCGTGAACTCGCCTGGGTGGCGGACTGGAGCGTTGGTGGCGAATTGGACGTAATATGCATGCACAGTCTCCACAACACAATGAATAGAAAATAAACAAAACCATCACTTTCACGCCTTTTTGACAAATTTGGGCTTTTTCGGGCTTTTTGGCACTTTTTTGGGATGACGTCATCATGACGTAATTTTGTCCTGTAGCAGAGTACAGAAGGTGATGTGGCGGATGACGTGGTCGCTGACATGGATGGATGACATGGCAGACACAGCAGACGGAATGGTGATGTGGGCGCTGACGTGGGCGGATGACATGGTCAATGGGAGGCGAAAGCGGTTTGTGGTTTCCATCGCACCGCCTTTTGTTCGGGGGCGATTTGTGGCAGAATGGTCCCGATGCAATGGGTCGACGACATGCGTCCCAGGGTACGGTGGGAAAACCGCTTTCTATCGGGAGCTAACGATCGGATGTCGAAGCGGCTCCGATATTAACGAGAGCCGTTGGATGGGGAGGGCCTGATCCAACGGTTGACGGGAAGGCAAGGTGGCGGGCGGTTATGGCCCGTCAATCATTTAATGTTTTATATGGAGTGCGGGGGTTAAAAACTTTGGGTTATCGGGGTATGGTTATTTAATTAACCGAATGTTAATTAAATCCCAGTGCTATTGCGCGGCGGACTATGGTTATTTGTTTAACCAAAGGTCAAACCAATCCCGGCAGAACACATGGTGGGTTGTGATTGGCCCCAAGTGGACCAATGACTCCCGAGAAAATTAAAATATAGCCATATTAGGCTGGGGCGGGATATTTATAATGTTTTTTGGGTTTTTCTTGTTATTTATATATAGTAGGGGTAGGGAAACTTTATATAGGAATTATATAATAAAGTTAGGGTGTTAATATGACAAATGATAGGAGAATGCTAAGTTTATGAGGTAAAAAACTTAGATCCTTAGGGAAATGAAAGGGAAATGAAGTGGTTATTTTACACAAGAAATGTGGCTTGTTATAAACAAGTGAACACAAAGTTTCACTTAGTATTTCTCATAAAATGAAATGAGCTAGGACCACTGAGCAGATCCCAATGTCCTTGAGGGGGTGTTAGTGATGGTTGCTTGGGGAAAATGAGAGGGGGAAATCAGTCATGCTTCACTGAACTGTAGCTATTTTGCCATGATGTTTGGGATACCCATGAGATAGATCACTGTAAGGCTGATCACCAGGCTTCTGCAACACCAGAATTACCTACCCATTCTGCTACACCTAACATTTTTTCTTCATTTTGTTTGGGTGCATTTGGACTAGCAAACCCTTTCTTTCTTTTTCTTTTGACTGCCCTCCTATCTGAGTCTACCCTTATTTCTTCCAAGGGCCCAGATTAAGCAGTTGGGCTCCTTTGTTTCTCTACCTAGCTAGTGATCTGCCAAGCTTGAACTGTTTGAACAGACCTTATTCTCTAATGCTAAAACAAGAAATTTAAACATGGACTGGCCAAGATTGAACTGTTGGGCCATCCATCAAGTGTGACCAAATCACTGATTGCATGATTTGAAGTTCTTTGTAAAAATAGGACAGTAGTGGCACTTTGACTAACCACTTTCCTGGTCTTTCTTTGGGGTTCATTTTCTTTCTTTCTTTTTTGACCAATTCGTTTTTCTTGCCCTTTGATTTTTCTTTTAAGGCATACCCTCTTCACATTTTTTAAATTTTTCTGTTTTTTTTTTTTTAATATGGAACCTTTGCAGCATGGAAAGGATGATCATATTTGGCATTTCCACATTCAATCATGAAATATGACACCTATTGGTATAGGAACCTAACAGCACCGATTGTTTGTAATAACTGTTCTTTAACTTCTGACCTGCTTCGCTTAGTCAGCTCTGATGCTCTTTATTTCTGATTTGATTTGCCTTTACTTCTCCACTGATACTCTTTATGACTGATCTGATACTCTTTAATGTGTTTTGACTTTGATTTGATCCTCTTTAACTTGCTAAAACCGACTCCTGCTCCCCGCTTTTCGGCAAAATAGAACTGCAACGTGTCTTCTGAGTGCTTTTCCTCTGGTAAATCATGTTTTTGACGGTTCCCACTGGCTGGGGTAGCAAAAATATCCTTGTATCTTTCTTCTGCGAGCTTAGAAATCCCTTGGTGCTGGTTTAACTGTGTTTGAAGGAAGGAGAGTGTAACCGGCAGCTTTGAACGGTTGGTCGCAGAGCCGGCGCTGGAATTTTCTGGTCAAAGGCGATCAAAACTTTGGAAACATGATCACGAAAGTTTGCCTGCCCAGAGCGCTATTTTTGCGGCGAAAACATAAAAAATGACCTTTTTACCCTTTATTAGACAAAAATGATTTTGTTGGGAAATTTTGGCCCAAAGGATGGATGATGTCAGCATGACGTCAGCAGGAGTACGGGACGGATGACATGGCAGTGACGTGGCAGTGACGGATGGTGACATGGGAAGGTGATGTCAGCAAAGGATAGTTGACGTTAGCAGATAATGTCAGCGAGGGACGGCAGGAGGGCAGTAAGTTGTTTCCCCCGCACCGCTTTTGGGCTAGCGCGGTTTCGGGCAGAGGGGCAGCGATCACGCTGGGAGAGCGATGCGTGGCACTTGTACGGGGGAAATATCATCGGTTCCCTGGGGGTTAATATTCGGCAGATAGGCAGGTTGCGATATCAATGTGGATCGTTGGATGGACAAGTCCAAATCGGATGGCGGACGGCTTATGAACAAAGTGGAGGCTTAATGCGTGAGGGCCGATCAATTAACCATGTTTTTTAATTGCATCGGGCGCAATGTTATTGGTTGGTGGGGTGATTTGTTATTAATTAACCGGGGTTAATTAATCCTATGGTTTTGCGCGCGAGGAAAGGGTTAGGTTATTTAAAGGTTTCAAATAAACCTTTAAATCCCGATAAACAAATATATGGTTGTATATCAACCGAGGGCGGGAATATTAGAATGTAGGGGTTTTTAATATATTAATATAATACGGGAAATAACAACATTTACAAGGGAGTTATATTAATAGAAATTAGTGTTAATGTGACTTTTGGAATGAGAGCGCCAAGTATAGTGTTAGGAAACTTAGGCCAGAAGGGAAAAAGGGTTTTATGGAGGATTTTTGTTATTTTCCTAAGTAAGAAATGGGGTTTCCACTTAGGCATTTTATGAAATGAGATGGAGTGTCCTTAGTGATATTAAGCAGATCTTAATATCATTGGGGGAAATTAGTAAATGATTTGGGGAAACAATATGAAGGGAAGTTAGTCATGCCTCGATTGAGCTGCTCCAAAAAATGTCTGCCATTGCACTTGTCATGGAGGTAATATTAACACTTCGAGAGACAAAATTTATCACAAGTCTCTTTCTGCAACAGCAAAACTACCTACCCAGCCTACTTTGCCTAGCATTTTTTCTTCTTTCTTTTGGGTGCACTTGGACTGGCAAACCCTTATCAACTTTTCTTTTCTTTTCATTGTAAGCCTACCTATGTTTGCACTTATTTCTTCCAAGGGCTCAAACTAAACAGTTGAGCTCATTTGCTTCTCTACCTATCTACTTATCTACCAAGATTAAACAGTTCAAACAGATTTTATTCTCTATCTCTAAAACATGAAATTCAAACATGAACTGGCCAAGATTAAGTTGTTTGTCCATTCATCAATTGTGGCATGATTTTGACAAGTTGCACACAAGGCTTTATTTGCAAAAATGAAATAGTAGTGGCATTTGGGCTTGCACACTTTCCTAGTCTTTTTTATTTGGGGTTCATTTCTTTTCATTTTTTCTTTTGACAATTTATTTTTTTCACCCTTTGATTTTTCTTTTAGGGTATACCCTCTTTACATTTTTTTATTTTTTTATTTTTTCATAATATGGAAACCTTTACAGCAGGGAAAGGATGAACATATTACAGAGTTCAACCAGCCAATCATGAAATATGACACCTATTACTATAGGAGTATAACACCACCCTGTAACCTTTGACTTCCATTACTGACATGGACACTAGGTTCTTCTTGCGATCAGGTAAATAAAAGAGATTCTATAAATGAATTGAGTTACCCTCATTCAATTGAGGGGTAACATTCCCTACACCCTTTTCAGGATAGGTGGTATCGGCTCCAAGTATAATCCCACGATTATCTATCCGATGAAGTGCCTGGGGTTCCTTGCTTTCTTTGAAGAGTTGACCATTTCTCCTTGATGAACTGTATTACCTATCATTCCCTTGACCCTGGAATGATTTGTTTATCTTCATCAAGAGAAGTGTCTCTGCCATTCAGACACTCCTTCACATAATGGCCGAACTTATTGTAACCAATGCATCTGTCTTTCCTTCCACCCTTAGATCTAAACTTCCTAATGAAGTGATCTTTAGGTAGGCCATCAAAACCTTCCGTTGCACCATTCTGATAATATTCTCTGCTTTGACTTCACCCAGGGTGAATTTGAAGAGGGATGAGGACCCCATTGATCCTTTTATCTTGTCCCAACTGTCTTTGGTGATTGCTCTTTCACTCTTTCTTGGGCATTTTCTTCACCTCAGCTCTGATACCATGTTCATTTTTGGTATGTTCTATGCAAGATCAATTTATTTAAATTTTCATAGTTAGCAATCACATCAGCATTAAAGTAAACTGTAGATATAACATAAATATAAATCACAGAAGACAAGCCAAGACAAGAGGACATGATATGTGGTGCCAGCCAGGGACAAACCCCACAATGTGGGGAACCCTTGATCAATTCTTCTTTTATGTTCTTCAAAGTTCAGCAGAGAAAGTGAGAGAGATAGTACATTTACAAGAGAAGTCCATACATGACTTTTGATATCACATGAGATCAGTTCAAGACATATTGCTTCAACTGATTCTCTAAGGTGACTCATTCACCTATCATAGTGTTGCATCTCGTCTATTGGTTGCACATTACCGTGTGACACCTTGATGTATTGTCACATGTGTTGAACCTTGATGATTGAGCTGCTCTCATCTTCATGCTACTCATCATGCTGCATCTTCCATGGTCTTATCCATCATTAAGCTGCCCATGCTCATGATCTCATTCATCATCATGTTGCCCATGCTCATATCATCATGCATCATTATGCTGCACTGAGTTCCTCCGAGACTATGAGATCATATCTATGTATGATCAATTTCAGTCATGATCAAGACTATGATCATTATCACTCTTCCTTGAAGTATGATGAGACTACCTCATGTTGTGATGATATAGTCTCTTTCTTTATGTATGTCGAGAATCTCTATTATGATGGAAACTTCTTCCATGGCTCTGCAATACATCTTGTTGAGGCTGCTACAGGTATTTCATAGTGAAGGCAGTAGTAGATCACATGCTGACTTATCTTCTCTATCCATCCGAGGGCATTATCTTTTATTACAGGTATGCCGAGAGGAAGCTGGAGGCTGATCTAGATTTTGTTGCTCCTTATATTCAAGGACACAACTAAACCCTAGATCTATCCCATATAGAAATGTGAATCCATTTTCTTTATGGCTTCATCATTACCCTTACTGCGGCTTCATTTCTATGACTGCGGCTTCATCGTTACCCTTACTGTGACTTCATTACTATGACTGTGGCTTTGACAACCTTGATTGCGGCTCCACTGCAGCTTCATTCCCTTGACGGTGTGATCATTATAATGGACAGAGTTCCGACATTCATCCTATAACTGCTCTTCAAAAACATCAGAAGTATCCGAGTTCTTTATACAATACTCACTATAATTTTATTTCAGAGGCATCCAAGATCCTAAACCTCATTTCAAAGATGTCTGAATTGTATAGGTATGAATGTCTCCATGACTGGGCATAGGGTGTCTTCATTGACTGTGTATAAATCTTTTCATGACTGCGTATAAAGGTTTCCATGAACAGCATATAAGGTGCAGCATATAAGGTCTCTGTTTGCATCCTCATAAGCTTGTAGCTTACTGCAGCTAGGGCATCACAGCGGTTAGGGCATCATAGCAGTTAGAGCATCATCTTTAGTTCAGTGTATCTTCATTGTGTCTCTCTTTCACAAAAACCCCAAGACATGGAGAGGAAATCACATGAAGAGTATGTATAAATGACTTCAAGTCCTCTTCTATTTATACTAAAATGTAGATGATGAATAGGCATGTATATTGGGCTTCTAAGCCTACTCAAGTCGCTGGTCGACTTGATAATAATTCCATAATCAAAATAAATTCATATCTCCATAAATACTTATCGGAATCTGATGATCTTTAGATCAATCCTACACCTCTCGATGAGAGGGATCGAATAAAAATATCAGCTACCATAAATAGGCTGACCCACATAGAGTTTGGCCCTAGTTGCCAATTTTAACACATTGTAAGGTAGTTGGCTTCAGATGGTCTTATCCTCATTTTAAATATGATTATGAGGATAAGATCGGGAACTTTTATAATGACTCCATGGAAATAGGACCAAATGAGCAACAAGAAAAGGGAGAGAAATTGAAGGATGAAACCTAGTAAAGCATGGGTCTTGAAGTCAGGGCAGTTGTTCTGAAAAGGAAGAAAGGGAAAGTAGGCAGTAAAGAAAAACAAAAGAAAAAAAAGGCTCACAAGCAAGGGAGAACTCAACAAAAATCATAAGAGGATGAAACCCTAATAAAACTTGAAGAAGAAAAGAATGGAAAAGAAGACCTCAAAAAAATAAATGCAAAGGTAGCTCAAAAGAAACAAGAAATGAGAAGAAAAAGAGAAGAAGAGGAGGAGCATCACAAAAAAGAAGAATATTATCAAATGAGATAGGAGGAAAAGCAAAAGAAAAGGAAAGAAGAGGAAGAAATGAGAAAGAAACTGGAAGAAGATCTCAAAAGAAAGGATGAGGAAGAATAAAGGAGGAAAGCTGAAGAATAAAAGCGGTTGAGAGAAGAAGAAGAAGCTAAAAAGCAACAAGAAGATTCAACATAGAAAATTGAACAAGATCTACTCAAATCAACAGGTAATCAAAAATCAAAAGATTCAGATATACAGTGGGATATGCATCCTTTAGATATTACACCATCTATTCCAATTACTGGTGGACATTTCCCACTACAGGAATTGGGCATCCCGCAAGAAGAAGAAAAAGAAGTGTTGGATATTACCAGGCTCACTTTTGATCATGTTCAATGTACAATTATGCAGGAAAGACATAAGTGTTATGCCAAGAACCCAACTAACCCCATATTCATGGTCACAAAGAAGGAAATTGTCATAAATACCACCATGAATCCATAAATGATTGCCTTAGTTGGAACCTATCTTGTGACGCGCACAGAGCTAAATGTGAGTAGATTGAACAAACAGGTTTTCGATCTACAAGCCAAGCTTATTGCCTCTGAAAAAAGAGTTTCATAGGTGCATAATGAGAACCAAGCCTTGCTTACATCCCATTCACACGACAAGGAATTGTAGGCATGCATTCAAGAGGAAGTAACAATATTGGAAATGTCAGGGACTTGTTCTACCAAGAGATAATGAAATTACATCAAGTCATATCACCATTCCTAGCCATGTAAACATAATCTAAGGAAAGTGAGCAATGCTTAAACTAGCCATTATAGCTATTGAGAGAATACATGAGTGGACCATGCAATATCCAAATGCACCAGAAGGACTTCCATAGATAGATTGGATAATAACATAAAACGATAAAGTTTCAATTCGCATCAAGGTTCATTTGCATGACAAGACTAAATATTTAGATAGGGTAATAACCTCATACAAACATTTACTTAGTGGGCTAGAATCCCTTATTCAGGTGCATATTTCCTTTTATTGGTGCATTGGGTGAAGTAAGGACACAAGAATAAGTCAAACAAGAAATTCAAGCATTTTTGAGCCCCTTCAAACAAGTTATTTCTACAGAAGACTTGCAAGTTACAAAGGAGGCAATTACCTAATATGTGGTGGAACCTGTAAGGATATACATGAAGCTCATGACCCTATCAAATCAAGTGAAGGTGAAGAAATCCACTCTATTTCTAGATGCCATAGAATGTCTTCATAGGCATGGAGATGAATTACAATATAAGGTCACCTCTCTTGCAAAGGAATACAAGATTTGGCATATATATCTAGTACAAGAATTGCATTTGGATGTACCAAACCTCTCTATTACTAGATTAGTAGATTGAGAGTATTTTATTTCCTTCATTTAAGGTGTTGATATTAGAGTGGGGAGTAGAGTAGAGAGTCACATGGGAATATGAAAGGTCATTGGGTACTCAAGAGTCATAGGGGTAGCTGAAAGGTCACCCCATTTTATACAAATATTTCCTCTTGACTCAATGTATAGGACTTTAGTTTTGGACTAAATTGGTGCATGTGTTTGAGAGTTGATAGACCTTTAGTGAAGGCAAGTGGTGATTTTGTACTTCCAGTTATGCATGTCATGGACTTTTCATGTGATAATGTTATGAGTATTTCAGTTTTTGATGCTCCTCAAGCCTAAATGTGCAATCCTTTCATGTGTTATCAATTATTGTAGGATTTCTCTTGCAATAATTGGATGGTATGTGATGAGCTTATTTTATCCTTATGTTGGTGAATTGCTTCATTGATTTGAGCACATGTTCTGTGTGGGATCGTGCACCTTTACATGCTTTTATGAGGTTGTTGGTTGTGAACTTATTTATGATCAATCAACTAATATTTATTGAATACATGGGTTTTATTTGAAGTTTTGCTAACACTTCTTCTCTTAAGATTCATGTTAATGCTACCTACTCGTTTATATGCATAGTGTTCCACATGTTTAATTTCCATAAGTTTCTCATTTACATTTGTTGAGGGTTTTATTTGTTCTCTAACCATTGTTGTGTTTAGTCTAAAGAAAACATGATGGTTGTCAAGCCTACATACCATATGGGACTCCTAAACCAAATGGTGTGGAGTCCAGTTGGAACTCTACATCGGGGATATCCTCTTGTTTGTTGGTGGTACATTCCATCTTGTCAACATAATGACAGTAGGATCCTCAATAAACAATGGACTGATAGTTGTAAGGACTGCAGAGAACAAGACTTGAAGTTAATCAACACAATTATGATTGCTTAGATTTGAATTGAGATCCACCACAAAGTTTTCCAATGCATCTTAAGGTATGATGGTATGATCTTTATTGCACGAGAATATTCCTTTAATGGTTGTAAACTTAATGAACTTCAGAAACCAACTTCAAGATGAGAATTGAATCATAGATGGCAATCATGTGCACTTCGTTGAGTCAATCATAATTGCTTTAAATAATGGACAAAAATTTTAGAGGTATACTAGGTCTTTAATTAGCTTCATCTCCTTGAATAGAGAGATAACCACATCTGAATGTCAAGAGTAATAGCTTAGAAAGGATTAATTTAGGCTCGTAAGTGATGACCGCAAGGTTTTGGAGCCCAAAATAGGTCTGAAATTTAGAGAAGTAGTAGCCCTTAAGCTCAGAAAATTAGGCTTCAAGAAAAAACTGCAACATTGAGGTTTAAAGCCTTTGATTAACTGTGACTTTCCTTAATTCTTGTAATCTCAACAAGCCACAAAGAACACATGCATTATGTAACAAGAAGGGTCTAAATTAGCACATAATTGAGCCTCAACAAAGGGTTGAAATATTCCAAAATAAGACCTTAAGAATTATGTGTTGATTACAAACATATGTATCATAATTGATTCATTCAAAGCTCCAAATTCTACCCTTTTGGACTGCACCTAGATCTACAAACAAGTCACCCAATGAATCCCTCAAACAAATCCAAAACAAAACAAACCCAAGCTTCTCATCTAATCTGCCTTTTTCTCTAAATGGACGAGTATAATTGTAGAGCTTGATCACAAAGATGTTCATTCAAAAATGCTTGCTGGAGGAGGGTTAATCGAAGCCTTTAAATCGTTTATATTTTGGATTGAAAGGGGCTTCCAATAGGTGATTTGTTGGAGGGATTTTATTATTTTCACCATAAATAAGTTCAATTCAAATTTGGCTTGGATCCAAAATTTGGAACCCAAACCCCTTTTCAACTTTTAATTTTAAAATAAATTTGAACCATTCCAAAAATAAGTTTTTTCCATGAATAGGATTATTTTAATCTTTGGAGAAGGGCCTTATTGCTTGAACATGTGGCTTGGCTAAATAGATGTTGCCACATCATCACCCTTTGGGGTTTATTCCCGCAAGTTGGGGGCTTCATCTTCAAACAAGCATGCCACATACCACTGGAATAAGCTCGGAGAGGAGAATTCAATAAATATGGTCTAGACTCGAAAAACCATGATTTTCCATCTCATTTTGGTCGAAAAAATGTGGGGAATCTTCTAGTAATGCTTAGGTTGACATAAATTACAACCACATTCCAACAATCTCCCCCTTTTTCATTGGTGGCAACACAAATACTCCCCATGCGATAATTTCTCCCCCTGACTTCATGCCTCTGATCTTCTTGACATACTTTCTCTCCCCACTTTGAAATCAATGGCAAAGGGTGACTCCCCCTAATAAGCTTCCTACTACTCTATGTTTGTAACATGCTTAGGCTCCCCATATCTACTTGGTTGAATAAAAATTATTTCAATGTGAACTTGGGAGAATCCCAAGTTTTTTTCAAAGATACTCAAACATCTCACATAGTAAAGGTTGAAGATGTTAGCTATTTGCTACTCCTTTTTCCTAATATATTCCACCTTTATGTTCCTTCTTGCAACTTGTTCATGAACAAAGTGATATTTGATAGGAAAGTGTTTTTTTAATGCACGATAGGATTCTTGGAGATTCTTATGGCGTCATTGTTTTCGCGGAACATTGAAATGGGATCATCAAACATTACCTGAATATCCTACAACATTTGTTTCATTCAGTTGACCTGAGTACAACATGTTGTTGTGGCTATATATTATGCTTTTGTTGTGGATAAGAAGATTGAAGATTGCTTCTTTCTCAACCATGATACAAGACAACCACCTAAGTAGAAAGCTTCCCCATTGGTGCTTTTATGATCATCAACGCTACCCGCCCAATCTGCTTTTGTATAAGTTGTGATAGTTAAATCATTCCCTTTTCGATACCATAGGCCAAAATATGTTGTTCCCTTGATATATAGAAAGATTATCTTCACTGCAAAAACATAGGATTATTTTCGTGCTGCTTGGAAACAAGCTACTTGACCAACTTCCTACATCACATATGGCATGGAAGCTATTACATATGGGAGACTTCCTATCATTGATCTATACATTTGTTGGTCTACATCATTGGATGTGTCATCCATAATTAACTTGCAACCAGTCCCCATCACGGATTTAACCAACTTACAGTCTTCCATATGAAACCTTTTCAACATTTCTTTAATATACTTGGTTTGGAAGATCAATATGCCCTTGTCTTCTTGAGATATATGAAGTCCTAAGAAGAAATTAAACTCTCCAAGAAATGACATCTCAAACTCATTTTACATATTTGATGCAAACTTCTTACTTAACTTGTCATCACCGTTGCCAAAAATAATGTCATCCACATATTCTTCAATGATGGTCAAGTTCTTGTGCTCAATCTTTACATAAAGGTTGTTATCTACATTTCCTCTCTTGAACCCTTGTTTCTACAAGTACTTGTCAAGATATCCATATCAAGCTCTAGTAGCCTGTTTGAGAACATATAATGCCTTCTTCAACTTGAAAACATAATCCTTCTTGTCAATGAGAAGAATCCCTCAGGTTGTTCTATATAGATCTCTTCTTCCAATTCTCCATTCATAAAGGTTGATTTTACATCCATTTGATACACCCTGATCTTCCTCGAACATGCATAGGCCAAGAATATCTTGATGGATTCCATCTTGGCGACAAGTGCAAATTTCTCTTCGAATTCTATTCCATTAAATTGCGCATAACCTTTACATACCAATCTTGCCTTGTCTCTGGTAACTTGCCCATTCCCATTTAGCTTGTTCCTGAAGACTCATTTTGTTCCAATGACATTTTTCTCCTTTGGTCATGGAACCAATTCCCAAGTACCATTCTTTTTAATCTAATCCAATTCTTCATTCATAGTTGCTACCCAATGTTCGTCGTGACTAGATTATTAAGTTGTTAGGCTCATATGTGGTTGAGTGCAATATGTGTGTGTTCTAGCGTGTATAGTTGGTGATTTCTTCTAGTTCATATTCCTTCATTGATGTACCCAATGATCAGGTCTAAAGGATGTTTCTTTTGATACCATTTCTTGGGATTCCTAGAAGGTCCATGTTGTTCATTTCATGTCTCTTCCAAGTTGGCAGTAGTTTCCTCATTTTATTTTTCTTCCTCTGAGGCTTCCTCTCTGACCTTTTCTACTTTTGTATTTGGTTTGCTTGAGAATGAGATTCCTTGTTCAGCCTTTGGTTAACAAACTTCATCAAATGTTACATTGATTCTCTCAACTATCTAGTTGAGTCTTTGATTGTAACATCTATATGCTTTACTTTTGCGTGAGTAACCAACAAAAATTCCTTCATCTACCCGAGAGTCAAATTTTACAATATTTTGGTCTTCCCTTTTAATGTAGCATTTGCTTCCAAAGACTCTAAAGTGTTTGACATTTGTTGGTCTTCATTTCCATAGTTCATATGGAGTCTTGTTGCAATTGCTTCTAATCAAATCCCCATTCAAAATATCCATTGTTGTATCAATTTCCTAAACCCAAAATTTGTTATCCAAATTTGACTCATTTAGCATTGTTCTAGCCATTTCTTCTATTGTTCCATTTTTCCTTTCGACAAGTTCATTTTCTTGTGGTGTCCTAGCTACTAATAATAGTATCTTTATTCCATTCTTCTCACAGAAGTGATGAAATTATTTGGATGTGAATTCTCCATTGTTATCCGATATCAAACATTTGATCTTCAAATCAGTTTCATTTTCAAACATATCATTGTAAATTTTGAAACATTGAAACGCTTTGTACTTTTTCTTCAAAAAGTTGGTTGTTGTCATCATGGTATAATCATCAATCATTAGCATGAAGTATTGTTCACCATCTAGTCCTTTAGTCTTCATCAACCAACTTAGATTAGTGTGTACCAATTCTTAAGGTTTTGACATGGAACGTTCGTTGGTATTGATTCATCTCTTATATGTTTTCCATATTATGAAACCAGCGCATAAAAAGATAGAAAATATAGATCAACGCCTTAGAATTCAGCGTCTTCGAGGGGGCAACCTTCTTTACATTACACAAATGAACAATTCTTGGATGATACAAATGACAAGACCTCCTTTCTATATATAGGAGTCGAAGGGGTCATAATATAAACAGAGCCGACATAACAATAATAATCTAAGGGCACAATAATAACAATAGTGGGCTTCTATGGGGCATAATAATAACTATATGGGGACTACATGGGCACAAAAATATAATAAGGGGGTTGTACTAATAACAATAAGGGGTTACACTAGTAGTATAGGGACCTAACATGCCCCTCTCCTTCAAAAAGTGTTGTCCTCAACACTTGAGTAGTTCTTGATGCTTCTGGATAAATTCTTGTCGTCCCATGTGGAATCTTTAGTGGGTAAGTTCTTCCACTTGATGAGATACTCTGAAATTGATCTATTTCATAGCTTTCGATTTTTTGGTTTTGTGACTGCTTCAGGTTCCAATATGATTTTTCCTTCCTTGTCAAGTTCTCGCAATATTGTTTGAACTGGGATCTTCTACAACTTTTGAATGAGTTTCCACTCCTTTGGGAATATGGATATATGTAAGGCCTGATGTTTGGAGGAGCACTTTGTGGAATCAAATGAATAGCATGATCATGATCATGAATAGGTGGGAGGCCTTTGGGAGTCTCAAATACCTTGGAATGATTGTCCAAAACATTTTGGGGATCTGGAGAAATACATGATTTCGATGTGGGATCCTCTAGCGAACATAATTGTGCAATTACACCCTGTTATTCTTTATTTAGAAGCTTTGTCATGCTGTTAGAGTTGATTATCTTTCGAGGTTTTCCTTCGATACCCCTCTATTCAACTTCCTTTCCTTCCCAAAAAAAAAATCAATAAAAGTTCTTGAAAATTAAAAGCTATCGTACCTAAAGATTGTAGCCATTGGACTCCTAGTAAAACATCAGCACCACCCATTGGAATGGAAAGCATTGAGCTATTCAATACATATTCTCCCTTGGATAGCTTGATATTATGGCACTTTCTAGAGAAATTTATGATTCCTCCACTTGCAGCGATCACTTGACACTCCTGTGCTGGATATAGGAAGCAATTTAATTCCTTGGCTATCTTACAATCAATAAAATTATGGGTACTGCCCAAATCAATCAACACTCTTACCTTTTTCTTCTTGATATGTCCTTCTATCTTGATAGTTTGAGGAGTGGTAATTTCTTCCAATGCATTACAAGATATGGTCGGATTGATTTCTTGAGACTCGATGTGATCTTTCCATTCTTGAACATTTTTCTTCTTGATATGTCCTTCTATATTGATAGTTTGAGGAGTGGTAATTCCATCCAATGGATTACAAGATATGGTCGGATTCATTTCTTCTTTCTCAATGTGAGCTTTCACTTCTTGAACCTTTTTCTTCTTGATATGTCCTTCTATCATGATATTTTTAGGAGTGGCAATTCTTTCCAATGCTTTACAAGATATGGTCGAATTCATTTCTTCTTTCTCTGGGGTTGGTTCGTGGTGTATATACTCTTCTTTTGACGTTTCTTGATCCTTTTCTTTCTCCTCTCCACAATCAATGTAAAATAATTTCTTCTCAGCACACTTATGACCTTTAATGTATTTGTCATCACAATTGTAACAAAGCCCTTTTTCTCTTTTTTCTTCCAATTGTTGTGGTGTTGCTCTAACGAAGGTGTTGCTCTTTGTATCCTCATAATGTTCTATAATTTCCTCTGTGAAAATTAACCACGTAACAAGTTGTTTACGAGAACAAAGCCCTTTATACCATAAAAATTGATCTGGTTCTAAATATGAAGATCCAATACATACCTTTTGTAACAGTGTTACACCATGTAGATCAAAATATTGTTCCATCTATAGTATCCAATTTACTAGATCACTTCCATCAAACTTCCTCATATCGCCTTTTCTTGATTTCAGGAGCTTGATCTTGAAATGACCGTAACTCTGTACTTTTAGATCTAAAAGTTCTGAAATTGTCTCCTGCAGTAGCCCTCTGAGTCCTCTTTCTAAACCCGCAAGTCTGATCATAATTTGATTATCCAAGAAAGAGTTATGCCCGATCTCCTAAGATGGCCTAATTATATAATTTTTCAGTAGAGCGAACTTGTACAACATGCCACGTGTCACTGTTTCAACCTTCGGATCTAAAAACTATGCACAGAAAAATACAGTATGTCCTCTTTCTGTAACTTTTTATGAAATTTCAATTTGTTGCTCATAGAGAAAGTTATGACGCTTTTCCCAAGGTCAGCTGTTTAGGATGTAATTTGGGAGTCTACAAAAACCCTAACTTCCTCAGATCATATATCTGAATATATAGCGAGAAAGGATCTGAAATTCGGACTTGAGATTCAGAACGATTTCTTCTCAAATGGGTTTTTTCTTTAGCTTTTGAAACTTTGCAACGAAAAGGTTATAGAGAAAATACCACGATGACCTGTTTTAGATGAAATTCTGGAGCTTGCAAAAACCCTAACTTCCTCATATCATATCTCCAAAAATATAGCGTGACAAGATCTGAAATTCAGACGCGTAGTTCAACAAAATTTCTTCTCAAATGGGTTTTTTTTTAATTTATGAAACATCGTAGAAACGAATTTATAGAAAAAATACCACGATGACTTGTTTGGAGCAGCGAAACCCTAGAATCCAAAGCTCTGATACCAAATGTTATGGAACCAACTCACAAAAAGATAGAAAAGATAGATGAACACCTTACAATTCAGCCTCTTTGAGGGGGCAACCTCCTTTAAATTACACAAATGAACAATTCTTGGATGATACAAATGACAAGACCTCCTTTCTATATATAGGAGTCTAAGGGGTCATAATATAATCAGAGTCGACATAACAATAATAATCTAAGGGCACAATAATAATAATAGTGGGCATCTAAGGGGCACAATAATAACTATATGGGGACTACATGAGCACAACAATATAATAAGGGGGTTGTACTAATAAAAATAAGGGGTTACACTAGTAGTATAGGGACCTAACATTCCATGCCTACAATGTTTACATGTATTGATGTTTGGTTTCGAAATCTGCGACATTTCTCTCACAACCCATTTTTTATTGATTCTGATAAGGTTGCCAAATTTTATATGTCCCATTTGTCTGTTCCAAAGAAAATTTCATCTTCTTTTTCAAAGAAACAACCTTTGTTAACAGTCTCATCCAAAATGTATATGTCATTTGGAGTCCTAGTTGAAGTTGCCACCAGCTTGTCGGATTTCTCTCTCCTTATTTCACATTTATTTGAGTCAAAGAGTATCATGTGTCCCTGATCACACATTTGGCTTACACTCAACAGAATATGATTCATATTTTTAATGAGAAGCATATCCTTTTTTGTAGCATCCTTGCCTCCGAGCTTGATTGTGCATGTTCCTATAATATTTGAAGACCCATCATTTCCAAAGGATATTGTTCCATACTTTCCTTCTTTCAGAGACATGAATTTGTTTTTGTCCACGGTCATATGTGTTGAGCAGCCACTCTTAACATACCACATATTCTTCTTGCTTTGACCTTTTATGGCAAGTGTGCAACTCTTTGTTTTCCTTTTCCATAATTTTGGAGGAGAAGTTTGATTTAGTTGTGATTCTCTTGGGGGAGAGGTTAACTTGCAATATTTAGAGAAATGTCCAAAGTTGTTGCATTTATGGCATTCTAATTCATTGCTTAAATATCCAAACATGTTTTAGTTTTGGTTGTAATCCTCTCGAGAGTTTTTGTGATAATCATTCCTAAAATACCTTCTAAAGTTGCTTCTATTCCTATCATATGCCTAGAAATTTACAGCTTTATGTCCAAAATTTCCACAAGAATAACAGACACCAAGAAATATGGTTTGATACCTGAGAAGGGTAGACTTTCTTTGTGGTACTATTCTCCAAGATCCTTCTTGTTGATATTGAACCTTATGTTCTGTTAGGAGACCTCTTTCCTTCTCGATATATCCTCTAGTAATGTATGCATAAGCTTTTTGTCCATCTCCCATTTTTCTCATGGAGGAGGTTAAGCCTTTTATGAATGTTTCCCTGTAGCCCAATCATGTCTTGTCACTATGTGGCATTTGACTGTTGATGAGCTCATCTAATGCACTAGAGTTGTTTGCAAAGTTTTTTTGAGCATTCCTTCTTTGTGCTTCCTTTCCTAAAGAGACTATTTCTGCTTCTAGATCTTACCTTTCCTTGTTGATTTCTTCAAATTCTCTTCTAAATGATTCTTCAATTTTTTTGGCTTTTTTCAACTGCACCTTAAGGCTGATGATGGTCTTCTTTGATTCTTCATTTCTTATTGAGACTTTTGGAATGTTCTTTTACTTATTTCAATTTGACATCCAGAGATTGACATTTCCTTTTTCAACCTTGAGTTCCTTTATAACTCTGACCATCTCATTTTGAAACTCGATCTTGTCCCTGTCTTCTTCATCTTCTTCTTATTCTTTAGGAGATTCCTTCATGTTGTCCCTAACCATGAATAACACTCTTCATGTGTTATTTTCTTCTTCATTATCAATCCTTAAAATGAGGAATTGTATTCTTTAAAGAAAAAGAAAAAATCTTAAAGCCTTTCCTTTTACCTTGCTTATTGAATCTTCTTTGATTTTTCTTTCCTTTCCTGAGTGCTTCTTTTTCATCAAAGTTCTTATGAGGACACTTTGCAGCAAAATGACCAATATCACCACAATTGAAACATATTAAGGGAATCTTACACTTGAATTTACCTATTCCTCTTTTCAATTTTCTCACAAAGTTTACAACTCCTTCATCTGAGTACCTGTCATTGCAACAACTAGAACTTGACCTTGATTCCTATTTGTTTTTCCTGGTCTTCTTGGTTGTTGTGAATGTTTCTTCTTGATTAGATGTACTTTATTTTTCATTTCTCATTTTGTAAGCTATAAGTATTCCATGCAATTGGTCCATGTTGAGCATTTCTAAATCATCTATTTCTTCTAGCACGAATATTTTAGCATTGAACCTCTTTGGAAGTGATCTTATTACCCTTCAGGAAACTACCTTACTATCCATTGGTTCTACCAATCCTTCTATGGAATTCACTATTTAATCAACATGGAGAAAGTAAGATGCAATTTTTTCCTCTTCGTTCATTTTCAGTTGCTCAAATTGACCTCGATGGGTCCGGAGCTTGTCCTCCTTTACCTTCTTGTCTCCTTCGTATATATTTTGAAGTTTGTCCCAAATTCCTTTCGTTGATTTATAGTGCATCACTTTGACAGATTCAGAATTTGACACACCATTTAGGAGGAAATTTTTAGCTTTACCATTGCTTTCATAAATACTTCGGTAGTCATCATCTGAAGGACAAGTCGAAGGTTCCTTATATTTGGTCAACACAACATTCCAAACTTCAAATCCTTGTGCTTGAAGATATGCCTTCATCCTTCCAGTCCAAAAAGAATAGTTGTTCCCATTAAGTACTAGAATTGTCGGCTTAGTCCACTCCATGACATCCTTCCAATTGTTAAACTGCTAGTGAAGGAACCTTGCTTTGATACCAATTGTTGGAAATACTGAGAGGATGGTGAACCAGTATTTCTTATCAATTAATAACTTATTAATTTTGTTAGTGTAAATATTTCGGAAAGGTGTGCCAAAAATGTTTCACTTAATTCACTGGTGACAAGTGACCCTAACAACAAAATGTCATTGTTTACGCTTCATATCTACAATGACACAAGAATAAAACCTTGTAGAAAAAATATCATATGCTATCTAAAACATATAACAACAAGAAATAATTGATGCAATAACCCAATAGAAGACGACTTTAAATTAATAATATTTTTATTAATAACACCTGGTGAAGAAGATTTACAACATGGGTCTGTAAATTCCCCCTCCGTGGGCTGGGTCCTTTGATGTCCTTGTGCTTCAGCAGTTTGTTTCTCTCTCTCAATATGCAGAAAACCAAAAACAAGATAGAACTCAAGTGGAATATCAAATGGCATGAGATGATAGTGGTGACGATGATAGTGATCATGGCGAAGAATGAACGGAAAAACCCTCTTATTTATAACAAAGTATTGGGCTAGATTAGAAATTGAAAAATAATAAAATATTAATGACCAAATCAAGATCTAACCGTTAGAAATACTTTATTATATTTTTTTAGCTAATAGATTTTCTCTCTCCAAAGTAATTAGCAAATAAAATGATTTATTAATCACTTTGCAAGGATGAAGAAAAGTGTGAATTTTGAAATAATTATTAATTAATGGTTTAACAATTATTCCAAAAATAAGAATAAGGAATAATAAATAAACAGTGACTTATTTAATTATTCCAAGGTGATTTACTCAAATGTGTTAAGAAATAATTATCAAATAATTATTTCTAGAGAAAAATAAATAAATAATGATTTATTCAATTATTCTCATGGAGTTTTTTATTTTAAATGAAAATAATTTAATAAAAATGATTTACTAAATTATTTATGGTTAAAATGATTTTACTATGGTAAAATTAATCCTACATGGTGTATTTCAATCCACCTAGTTAGAAATGGCTAGGCAATCATTTTGTAGGTGATAACAGATTTCCCTCCACGTACGAGCGTTAGGAGAAAATTGTATAACTAAAATAAATTGTAGGTTACACTTCCACGAGACACCATAGGGGAGTCAGAGAGAGAGAGAGAATTGAAGCAATACGAGGAAGGATGTATAAATGGAGGGGGTGAGACCTACTAAGCTAATATAAGTGTCCTTTTACTTTGGAGTAGATGATTTCAAATGAGGCGGGGGAGGCATACCCATACCCTCAAAGATAACTTAGCACAAATAATAATGGTGAGCCCGGCAATGTGGGACTAAGCTACAAAGTACATTATATGTTGGCATTAATGGGCCAGAATGTGATACAATAATACAATGAGTCCCATATACATAATGTGCCCAGAAATCAGAGGTTGGGACTGAATACAATAACATGTGTTGATCTGAGTACACGAGACATAACGCCCCTCAAGATGACATGGTGAGGGGGAATCACAACCAAAGAAGCCATGTTGCACAGGGAAGGGCTCTCAAGATCTGAATGGATCATATGAATGAAACATGCATGTTGTGGGCACTGCAAGTGGCGGAAACTGAACCCATCAAATCTATGGAACTGCGTCTAAGGTTGGATCATGATCTGCCGACATCCAGGCATGTGGGCAGCTACCTAAAGGGCCACCCCCTCATGAGGTCTAGAACATCTCACAAAAAATTGGGAAATATTGGTACAATATACTAGATCACCGAACCATCAAGTATATGATTCTTAATCGTGCGATAATGAAATGGAGTCGAGCACGCGAGAAACAACCAAGTAAAAGGGAAATGATGATTCCCTTTGCTTGATCTAAGGAACCAAACAATGATGAAAGTTGGAACCAAGGTACACCACCCTCTAAACCACTCTCCTGGACTAAATGTGTTGTAGTCGATAGAAGAGGGTCTGTTAGAGGTGAGGTAACGAGGATTCCTCAACAAAGGCACGAAAGTCATAGCAATGCGACTAATGGACTAACACCAAGGATGATGATGGAAGCATACAAAATGAGAGGCAGACTAATGACTTCCCTTGTCAAAGCATGATATGCATGGTTGACCTGGCAGCGATTGACTCGATTCCAGAGGGGATGGTCAATTACTCGGACAAGGAATTTTCAAAGACAAAGCAGTATAGTTGGAGGCCAAATATGAGCATGATGGTATAAATGCGACACAAAGATGTATGGAACACTATGAATGGACTCAAGGGGACTCAGAATAGACTCCATAGATGCAAGGGTGACTCATCTCTGATGCTCTAAATAAGGGTGACTCATCTCTGATGCTCTAAATAAGGGTGACTCAATGATGCTTCCACATGGGTGGAGGACCAAAGGGGACCATAAAAACATGAGTAAAAATGGTTAATCATGACGAAAATCAACATGATGTGAGTCTTCTAGTGCAAAGCTAAATTTGTACCAAAGCACAGGCAGCTCATATGAATAAATTTGATTTTAATAGGTGGCAAAGTGAGACCTCATGGAAAAAATGGCTTCCTGGTGAAGTGTCAAATTACCAAAAACAAAAAGAGACCCATTATAGAACTCGGTGAGAGCTTTCCAATGGTGCTGACGGTTCGTCAAACTGAGTTATACTTTGGTTGCAATGGGCAATGGAAAAACTAGGGTTTTTCTTATAATATAGCTTCTTGCCCCCAAATCCAATTCATTTGCATAGTGAGATGTTGGAGAATTTGGAGAGGAGGAGAAGGCCCTAAATTTTGAGGATATCGTAGCGGAAAAACTAACCGTCGAAATTCGGATCTGCAACTTTCAGGTTGGTGACCTTACTTTTCTAAAAATGGCCTTAATGATTCTTGGAAGGATGGTTCCTAGTGAATAATTAAGGAAAGAAAAATGAGGGAATGAAATTCTAGAGGAGGTTTTGAATCATCCCAGCCCACCAAGTCAAACATGGGAACAGGGTGGTAAGTGTGGTATCACATAGAGTAGAATATTTGAAGATATGTTATCAAGCATCTACGATATGCAATGTGTATATGGCTCATCGGAAATGTCGGTAGGACAAACTATCCAAAAAGTGGGATGATAATTGACCATACCTATATCGTTGAGGCCTAGGCCAAGACTGATGTTAAACAAATGAGAAGGTTGCCAGGGGTTCCATCATTCCCCCAAGCATGAGATATTTCCCCCATCATATGATGATGGAGAGAATTGATCAGGTATGCAAAGGTGGGAATGATGCCCCTAGCTAGAGGAGTTTGTGGAGTGTCATTATATTCCAAGTGCTCAAATTAGGGATTCAAGCATTTGGATCAACTAGCATGAGATCCTTTAGAGGATAATGAGTATATGTAGGGACGTAGGTTCCCCCCAACATGTTATGGATATGTCGGATGTATTTAGAATAGTGGACTCCAAACTTTATATGATGGTGTGGTTCACCATTTTTTGTTTATGGTCATCTTCATGTGGGAAGAATGGATGATGGATGCAATATGAGAAAGGAAATGGTGGATTACCAATCTCACTTGCTACTGAATCAAATGGACTGAATTTATGGGTTCGCATACGTGGTTTCACCATACCAAAGAGTGACTTCAGATATGATGAATTGATGCTCACCTAGACGACATGGTGGTTGAACAACAACAATCTCTAAGGGACTGAGATGTTGATGTAATAGGGATGAATGATTAAATGGATCATCCTTAAAGTGATATGAAGTGATATGAGACTCTAGAGGTTCTTCTAGATGAAGAAGAATAAAGGTACTAGAGTTGACACTACCAAATGCACTAGGAGGGTTGGGGAGAATTGCTTCTCCTTAACTCTCAAAAGTAGATACCCACTTACCCAAACATTGTGAGGCAATGTAATGGCCACAAGGTGGATGTGGTTTGAATTCTTGGGCTTGAAGTAAGGGGCTTTTTGAACCAATCAACATCATGGGAGACAAGGTTCACATATACATCGTTTGGAAATGGAGACGAATGACTAGTAGATGTAACATCTACTGATGTTGAGACCGAAGTGTTCGTCGAAGAAGGTTCGACTGAATCACAATAGGAAACGTCAAGAGAGTCCCAATACAATGATCCCATGGATGATTAGAGGTAGAGAACAGGGGTGGAACTATTCGTCATCTCGACATCAGGAGATGGAATCACAATGGTGGGTTGGAAAACCTCTTGTTCTGGCATAACAGTTGGACCAAAACCCACAGATAGAGGAGAAATGGAATCACTATGAGCAACATCTAACTCACAAAGTACTTGAAGTGTATCATAAAAGTCTTCGAGACATGGACAGTGATGGGAATAATGGCCATAGTTATCACACAAAGCACAAGGGTGATTCATGCGCAAGGATCTGTTCTTCTTAGCTAACTCAGGTAAGGTGACATGGACCTCGGGAATGTTAGAGTTAGGAAAGGTATCAAACACCACATTCTTGATATGAGGGAGCTCAAGACAATTATTGGTGGCATGCCCAACAACATCACACAAAGCACATGGAGGAGTAGGCTTTGGAGGCTTAGGAGGAGCTAGAGTTGTTTGGGGTGCCTTGTCTTTGGTTCCCTTCTTATGGGATTTACCCCCCTCACCATATGCTTTTGAAACAGGATTGGCTTCCTATTGAGGTTGTTTTGGAACTAAAGCAAAGGAAAGGGTAGGAACAACAGGTTGAACCAGGGTCAAAGTTGTGTAAGGTTTGAATTGATTAAGAGGAGTGTTTGCGGGAGGATCAATGTACCAGACTAGGATCCCCAAGGTAATGTTAGGTAAACTCAATGTAACCATGACAGGGGTAGAATAAATTCTAGGGGGCGGGAATAAGAAAGGTATCTGAATAGAAGGGTAATGACCTGGGGGAACTACTCCTAGATGGTTAAGACCTAGGGGAATGGTTCCGGGCTAAAAAGGGCCAAGTGGAAGGAAATGGGCCTGGAGGAATTGTACCTGAAGGCGGGGTTGAGTTAGGAACAAAAGGTTGTCGAGGAGCTAGTTGTTGTGAAGGCATACCAGATCATTTGAGGGTAGCCCGTGATACCTAAAGCATGCAAACACTGGAAGAGCTAGGCTCAGAAGGGATAGGCAGTGGGCCATAATAAGCCCCAAGCAATGTGGAATCTTTATAGACTCCAGGAGACACATTGGTAAGGGAAGTGATAGTCTTATTTCCAATCATTGATGAGATAATGGTTTGAGGATATGTATGATACTGAGGGTCATAGTAAGTCAACTGATCGATGGTGATGATCTTTCCATTGTGGGGAAAGCACCTCTTGTGAAAGACAGTGGATGCAACAGCGGATATGGAATAGGTGTAACTACAACCCAACAAGATGTTATAATCTAATGGAGCTTCAATTATTTCGATATCAATTAATACTATCTTACTGACAATAGTGATAGGACAGTTGCAATACAAACCGAGGGTTGCGAAGGATGATTGTCTTAAGCATGAAGAGTGATAGTGGATGGGTATAGGTCAATGGAACCAAGTTTCTTCCAAACGCTAGCGGCAATCACACATGTGGAGGCACATCCATCTATGATACACAGTTGGATTGTTGTTAATCTAGGCTGTCATTGATGTCAATTTGGCATTGTCAAATATTCTTGACATGCCAGAGGATGACTATAACTCATGTTTGATAAACATGTCAAGACGCCTTGATGATCTAGAAACTCTTGATGACTTATGCGACATACACATGATGAAATGTCCTACCTCTGATGATCTTGATGAAAAACACATGATGACATGACAAACCTCTGATAATGTGAAGCCATAATCCTTTATGACCTTACCTCTGGTGATCTTAATAATGGAAGACTACATGATGTAGCATATGTTTGACGACATATCATTTATGATATGGTGACCCTATGATGAAGAAGGAAAGGACGTATTGAAGAAGGCAAATGACCCTACCTCCAATTATGCACCAATAAGTGACCAATCACATTACTACCTTAGAAGCATAATTTCTCTATAATACCTTCACCATCCTTTAGAGCATATTTTTAGCTTTCCAATGAGCTATTACTTGGCCCGAAACTCAAAATAGTTTGGGAGATATTAATTTCTAAGGTAGGAATATTAATCTGGTCCTTGAGCCAACCTATGTTAGGCCTCTCATGTCGGCCTCCTTCAAATAGACGTGTCCCTTCATATTTTAAGAGAAATCACTATATATATACAATTCGGACTGCATTTCTTATCATCAATTTCGGTGATCATTTCAGAGAAGGAGCATAAAACTCGGATTAGAAGCACAGAAGGTCGAGGAGGACACTATAGAATACAGTTTGGGAAAACTTTGATATATGGGAGGCAAGAATGAGGAATTTCTTAAAGACTCAAGGCATTGAAGTCTAGAAATCAGTGATTATTGATAGCATGGTGGATGGAGAATCCAAGGAACATAATACAAGAGCAATGAAAGCAATCTTGAATGGGATACCTGATTATATGAAGGCCAATTTTGAAAAATATTTGTCAGCAAAATGCATATGGGATAAACTTCATGACCTTCACTCAAAAGGACCATTGGCAATGATCTCTAGTGAAGAAAATGATGGAAAACAAGAAGGAAATCCAGAGCCCATCAAGGAAGCTGAAGATAAGAGTGATAACATCAAGGCTAAAGAAGACCTAGAAGATGAAGAGAATGAAGAAGATTTTGAAGAAGATCTCCTCACTAAACTTATGGCTGCCATAGAAGAGATTAACAATTTGAAAAACGAAAATGAGGAACTTAAGAAGAAAGTGCAAGTTGGTGACTAGGACAAGACAAGGAAGGAATTTGACCTTGTCAAGCTTCAAGTACAAGAAAGAGATGAGGAGCTCGCCAAGATAAAGGAATAATTTCATCAAAACAAGATAAAGCATCATGAAGAAGTCATATCCATGACAAATCAATTGGATAAGGCAAAACGAGAAGATACCTTATAAAGCCACCTTGAACAAAGGCACAAGAGCTTGAACAAACTTGAAGCAGAGATTGGTCAATACAAGGAAGAGGTCTCCTCCCTTAGATCACAACTAGAAGAAGCAAGGAAACAAGCACAAGGAGCTGAGAAGGAAATGGAAGCATTGGCATTCATAGAAGGACAAGTTGATAAAATAGAAAAGGAGAGAAACACCATGACATGCCAACTAGAAGAGAAGGATGATGACATCATCAAGTTAAGAGCATAAATCATCTCACTTAAGGCCCAATCATGCGAAGCATCCAAGATGAAGGAAGAAATGGAGATCATACTCTCAAAGAAGGATGAAGAATGCAAGAAAATGAAGGAAGAAAATTTCTTTCTTAAAGAGGAGGTTGAATTGCTAGATAAGAACTTGATGAGTTCTCAAACCCTAGATGACATCCTAATTCATCAAAGGTCTCCCCTTGATAAATCAGGCCTTGGCTATGCAGGTGAATCCTCAAGCAAGAAGGAAAATGCTTCAAATAACAAGGATGTGAGGAAGCCAAGAAGAAATGTTGATGTTCCCAGCAAAGGCAAGAGTCAAATTGACATTGGAAGAAATCCTACTCCAAGAAGAAATGAAGATGGTGTCAAGGATGCAAGAAGCAATGGTTATCATCAAAGGATCCCAAGGCAAAAAGAATTCAGAAGTACATCAAGGAAACCTTCTTCTCCCAGGTACCAAAGTATATTTCTTGGTTATTGCTATTCTTGTACAAACTTTGGGCACATGGAAAAATATTGTAGGGCATATCACAAAGACATATTTAATGGTCCCCGTCAATCTTTGAGAAGCAATTTTGCAAGAAGTCATGAATTCTTATTCATGAACAACATAGAGTGCTTCAAGTGTCATAACATTGGACATATGGCACGTGATTGTAACTTGACTTGGGCCCCTACACAAGCTAGAACCATGCCAGAGAAGAAAGTTACACAAGTATGGAGAAGGAAGCAAATTGAATCTAGAAGTCTCTTGAACACTCCAATCAAAAACACATGTTGTTGACCTGATGAAGTTATCCTTGATATTCCAAGTATTTGATGGGGAGCTTATGATGATTAAGCATTCTTGCAGAAGCCATCCATGGATGGGCCTTATGAAATTCTTGATGAGCTATATTGACAATCATTACTTGATAGATCATTTCTCAAGAATACTCCATTGAAGAACATGATCTCTTATCTATCCAATGGACTGTTGTTGAAGATGTCTTCCACTTGATCACTAAGCAGGTAATATTTCCTGAGCTAGAGGAGGTTGTGCAGACAGGGGGAGTTGGTTCATCACATAAAGGAATGTAAGCACATCTATCATGAACCACATTGCTAGAAAGAAGAGCACCGTGACAGGGGGAGTAACATACCTATGAAGAACTACTATTTGTGAAGAAAATAAGCAGCTTGAAAGGGGGAGTATTTGGGCACCCCGTTTGCCATTGATGTCAAAGGGGGAGAGAATATTGGAAGGGCAAGAATATTGCCATCAATGACAAAGGGGGAGATTGTTAATCTAGGTTGTCATTGATGTCAATTTGGCATTGGCAAATATTCTTGACATGCCAGAGGATGACTATAACTCATGTTTGATAAAGATGTCAAGACACCTTGATGATCTAGAAACTCTTGATGACTTATGTGACATACACATGATGACATGTCCTACCTCTGATGATCTTGATGAAAAACACATGATGACATGACAAACCTCTGATAATGTGAAGCCATAATCCTTGATGACCTTACCTCTGGTGATCCTAATAATGGAAGACTACATGATGTAGCATATGTTTGACGACATATCATTTATGATATGGTGACCCTATGATGAAGAAGGCAAGGACATATTGAAGAAGGCAAATGACTCTACCTCCAATTCTGCACCAATAAGTCACCAATCACATTAAAAAAAAATTTACTACCTTAGAGGCAGAATTTCTCTATGAGACCTTCACCATCCTTTAGAGCATATTTTTAGCTTTCCAATGAGCTATTACTTGGCCTGAAACTCCAAATAGTTTGGGAGATATTAATTTTTTAAGTTAGGAATATTAATCTGGTCCTTGAGCCAACCTCTGCTAGGCCTCTCATGTCGGCCTCCTTCAAATAGACGTGTCCCTTCATATTTTAAGCGAAATCACTATATATATACAGTTTGAACTACATTTCTTATCATCAATTTCGGTGATCATTTCAGATAAGGAGCACAAAACTCGAATTAGAAGCACAGAAGGCCGAGGAGGACGTTATAGAATACAGTTTGGGAAAATACTCTCTGTGATTGGGCTTCTTCATTACAGCAGTAGACAAGTGTGAGAACAATTTTCTGTGCTGGTGTAGAACTCGACTACAGTCCATATCACAATCCTAAGGATGCTCAAACCTTGGCAACGACACCTATGGTAGCTTGGTGAAGAACCTCGAATTAAACTTGGGAAGTAAGGAAGGATCTCAAACCGGGCAAAAAAGTGAAAGACCAAACCTTAGAACAAGCTCAGACATGGAGATCAAGTCACAGACCAAGTACATAATTAAAGTATAGGCCTCAGACTTGTGGAACAAACAATTTTTTTGGACGTGTAATACTTGAAGATAAATTCGAACCTGTGCAAAATTTTGCAACTACAGAGAATTAGATTGTTGAAGATATTTGGTATTTTCTCTTCTGAACAAATCTGAGTTGAAAACACAATCTTGGAATTATTTGAGACACAATGCTGGATTGTCTTACAGTAAAGTCTTCTAGCAGACCTTGGTTGGAGGGACATAATTCAGATTATTTTTACAGTGAAAACTCTCTTGAAGACATTGGTTAGATGCACAGTATTTAATTTGTCTTGGAAGCACAATATTAGCTTTGTTTTTGCAGAACCATTGAAGGCTTGTTTAAGTCTTGACACAACATGTTGAAGAACATTCTCTAGAGCAATCTAAAAGAATTAAAGACAGTCTTTTGGCTCACTTGAAGACTTTGATGAAAAAGACCAACTGTGTTTGAAGAATTATTTGGATAAAAATGTTGAATTGTTGAGCTCTCTTGAAGCATATTTTGAAGGCTTATTGCAGCAGGTTGATAAAGCATTCTTGAAGGCATTGTTTGGACAGAACCTTAGAGCAGCATTGTGTAGACATCTTGAAACAGTCCTAGAAGCAAAGTTGGGTTGGCAGTTACTTTGGAACATTGTCATGATGACAAATTGAAGGATTATCTTTGGAACTTGTGAAGCTTTGCTTTGAAGACTAATCTTGGTATAGCTGATTTGAATATTGTTTGAGAGCAGTCCATCAGACATTGTTTTGAAGATATTTTGAAGTAGTATATCTTGAAGTGGATTTGTAGCTTCCTTGGGGATATTCTTGAGCATACTTTGGAGAGTCATCTAGCAGTCCATTGAAGACACCTTGAGGGATACTTGAAGACATTTGGAAGACTTGTAGAAGTTGTTCCTGAAGGCACCCTTGGAGATGATGATACATTGAAGCTGTCATGAGGTGACCTTGAAGAAGTTTTGTTTGGGTAACATGAAGAGAAATGGTGACACCTTCATGTGAAGAACAAGGTTGTCATTGATGACATGACGTGGAGACTAAGTGAAGGCATTGTTGAAGATTGATAGGGCTCGGTGAAGAAGACATTGGGAGCCATGAAGTACAACTAAACACATCTTGATGAAGTAAAGCAAGGGTTGGAGCCCAAGAGGTTGGAGACTCAAAAATACAAGGTTGGTTTCTTAAAAGGTAGGGTTGAAGCCCTAGAGGATCAGAAATCTCAAGAAACCACGTAGTAGCCTGAACCAGATATAGGGTTGGAGCCCTTGAGGTTGGTGCCTTGGAAAGTCCAAGTCTGTGCTTGACACATTACAGGTTGGAGCCTGGGGAATTGAAGATCGGTGTCTTCATCTAGGGTTGGAGCCCTACATACATTGTACTTGATTTATTGTAAAGAAAAAATTAATAAAAACATTTATTCTTTATTGTTCATTTTGTGTTCTAAATATAAGTGATCTAATTCGTAAAAGTAACAATTGAAAAGAAATATTGATTCACCCCCCCTCTCAGTGTTTCCAACAATTGTGGCGTTCTTTATGGAGATTGGTATTTGAAAGTCAACTGAGGAAGGAAGGGGGGGATGTTCCACTTTTTCAACGTCAAAGAAAATCAGACAATCACCAAAAGGATCCACAATGCCTAAAGTAGAGAGTATAACTTTCTGTTGGGATGGGCACGTCTCGAGGACTTCTAGTGTTGACATGGAAGCAGGGGACTGCACCAAGTCATCTACTATGTTATAGTTATGGGAAACTTTATAAGAAGTAATATTTCAACGTAATGGACCTTTGGGGATCTTGGGGGGACCTCGACTTTAGGTAGAGGGATCTTTAAGGTATCATTTGGTGACGACAAAGGCTCAGTGAATACTTTCGATTGGGAATCAGACACTGACTTTGCATGGGGCTTTTCATATTGGTGCCACTGAGTCTGGAGGTTGACTTGTTGGGTGTTGACTTTATTGGAATTCATCATGAGAATATGGTAATTGTTCAGGCTAGATTGTGAAGGTTGAGGAGCTGCATTACCCTATGTGGGTTGGGCAGCTATATATCCCTAATGGGGAAAAGGATTGGTAAGAACAGTCGGTTGTGATGAAGCAGGAGGGGGAGGAGGTGGAGCAATGGATTGAGGTCCTCTAGAAGCAGTTTCTTGAGCTTCCCATGCTTGGTGCATCTGAGGTAATAGGGGACATTCATGAGTATAATGGCCATATAATTCACAACAGGCATAAGGTTTATTCTTACGAAGAGCCTTTTTTTGGGTTGCGGGAGTAGGCTAGTAACCTTGATGGGAATTAGGTGGTGGACCCTGGTTGCCTTGGTTACATTGAGATGGTTGGCTTTGGTTACCCTTCCCCTTATTCTTTCACTTGGGGTTGTGGGGATTGGTTGCACTCTACTGAGAATACACTTGACATTAAGGAGGTGGCTCTTGTTGTGGCAGAGGTGGAGGAGGCATGGGAGGTTGGGGCGTTGGTGCAAGAGGGGTTGGAGCGCTAGGAGGTGCATAAGGATAGAAATAATTGGTGGCAACATTGTGATAACTAAGCGAAGCAACAGCTCGCCCTGGCATCGAATAATTGGAACGAGGATATGTGTGATGTTCTTGAACCTTGGTAAGGGTTTCCATGAGGAGGAGCGGGAGGGGGATAGGTGTAAGTGGAACTGGTTCCCCCCTAGGGTTGACCATAACTCATGTGAGGTTGAGGATATGGTGGAGGTGGAGGGTGTGAGATAGATCCAATGATACCATCATTGGCATGAGATGCCCCCGGCGCATTAGTAGCACCAGGCTGAGGCAAATCGGGAATGACAATATAAACATATCCTGATTAGGCATAGATCAGGTCATATTTCAAATCTACTTGGAGCACGTCTTCCTCAAACTAGGGGAAGTGGGAGGTGACATATTTACCAATGTGGGCCAAAAGTGATCTAAGGAACCAATCCATATAGACACGATCTTCAAATTCAGGAGATTTACATATGCTCCTCCTTGTACGCCATTCTTGAACATCGTCGGATAGGCGGGTGGCAAAAGTTTGATGGAAAGAGGTCAAGAGTTCAATGCTAGTGTCATATTGAAGGGGTAACTGGAAGTATGACAAAAAATATTTGTTTATAGTGAAGGTGGAATGGGAGGCATGCAGTTGGTCCACATACCATTTAGCATCAGCTCCAGTAAGGGTGTGTTGTAACAAACGAAGATGAATGGAGTCTTTAGTGATGGAATTGGATGAACACCACATATGAAATGACCAAACATGATTTGTGGGATCTTCTCTAGGATCACTTTCAAACTTGGGGATGTCTGAAGGAAGCTTGGTAGGTATAGGAGGCCAACTAGGGTCATGGAGAAGAGGGTCATTGATTAGCTGGTTGAAATCAAGGAGACTCAAACCAGCCATAAAGGGAAGCAATGGACGAGGATTGACCATAACAGTAGAGGTTTCGCTTGTGGGGTTACCTTGGTTACTACCTTGGTTTCCTGCACCCACGTTGGTTCCTGACATGGTGGTGGTACGGGGTTGGGAAGATGCAGAATCAAAGGAAGAACTAGAAGAATCAGCAGAACCAGATTCAAAATGAGGACTCAATGGAGGACTAGGAGGATGAACTCTAACTCGATGGGGAGGAGTAAGATGTCCTAAAGGAAACTGGGGGCGAAGGCCACGAAGTCTCCACGACAAACGCCTAGGGGGCGCAATGATGTCAAGACAAATATGACTCAATAGACTAAAAGGGGATGATAGGAGAAAAAGAGCAACAAACAACAAGAAAACACCTAGTGTAGTGGTGCCAAGTGTAAACTAACTATATTAAGATGTTACTCTAATTCAAGAAAACGTATCCTATCAAAGAAAAATGACCTCTAGCCTATAGGTGATCTAAATACTCAAACAAGTCATAAATCTATTATTTCAAATGGCCTTCCAAAAGACTTCTTACTTGACGGAATATGATCCCCGCAAGCAAATTTGTCTAAAGAAAGGTGGGATAGAGAACCAACTGCGGCCCACAGCCAGTCCTATAGGGTATTTTCCTAAGATTAGTCACTACAGTTACCTTCGTCCCAAGTGGGTGGTCGAGTCTTGATCTTCTTGGTAATCAGCCACCACACGGGATTCCCTACCACATGTTGGGTAGCCCCAAGGAGAACCGCTCACATGAAGACCTAGCATAACCCCCTCTGAATCAGGTTTCTGATACACTATGACTTTGGACTGTGGGATGGTGAAGCATTTCAGTCTCCCTAATATGTCAACTTTTATGTCTCAAAGTAAGTGATAGATGGGTTTTATTGGAATCTTATCCCATTGATCCTACACCTAACTACACAAATTGTTTGGCCCTGGTGCCCAAGTGGTCTTAATCTATGTGTGTTGAATTATTAAGGTGTAAGGTTTCAAGTTTTGGTTTGGCAGTGTTAACCAAGCTCACGTTCACTTGGGGTGTGTGTGTGTGAAAATGATGTATCTATTGGATAAGTTAATTGAGCATGTTTTATGATGCCATGTGTTGTTGAAAATAAATGGCTAAAAAATTGTAAATAATGTTGAAAATGTGCATTAAATTGAACAAAAAATCCAAGCACACAAACCCCCACCCAAGACGGCTATCAAGAAGCTAAAAGAGAGGTGGCAAAAAAAACTACTCAAAGACACATAAATGGCCAAAGGATCTAATGTCTAAGGCATCAGGATCTAAAGGCACAAATCGTGCAAACAAACAATAAAAATCAGAGGTGAAAAATGTTGTAAAGGATAGGCAAGAAGTTCCAAAAACTAGGACACGCAAGGGGATCCTAAGGAGGAAATGTAACACCAAACTCTAAAGGGAGTAAAATTGTGAATAAACCTATCCAAGAAGTTTGTAAAACTATGGAAAAAACCTAGAAATCAGAGGATGAAAGTCTCGCACCCTAGACTCCTCAACTCAACAAATCTCTTGTTAAATAATGGAGGTGTACTCTAAACCCAAGGGGGATTTTTTCTTCCTCAATGATAAATCACTAAGAGCATATAGGCCTAGGGGTGAATCTGGAAAGAACAAAAACCATTCCCAGTACACACACATCATAGTTGGCAAATTTCAAAATTTCTGAAAATATTTCTAAAAAATTGCAAAATGTAAATTTTGACCTGAAAAAGTGCGTTGGAATGCAGAAAGTTGGCCAAAAAGTGTGTTCCAGAACACAGAAAAGGGGCCAAAAAGTGTTTTCTTCTCCTAGGGCTCTCAGTCGACAGATCCCGCCCATATTTTGTCTTCTCCTACTCGGTTGGTACCTGGAACCTGCGGAAAGATGCAAAAAACCAACAGAATCCAAAAAGATTTCTAGAAGAAGAAATGAGATCTAAAAATAGAAATTGAGAGGCTAAAAATAGCTGGAGAAAATACTGAAATCATTGAAACGATAGTCACCAAGGATCTGAATTACTACACCAGTGGCGTCTCCATTTGTTAGTGTAAAAATTTCGGAAAGGTGTGCCAAAAAAGCTTCACTAAAGTCACTGATGACAAGTGACCCTAACAAAAAGATGTGGATTTTTATGCTTCAGATCTACAATGAAAAAAGAAGAAAACCCTATAGCAAAAATAGCATATGCAATCTAAAACATAGAACAACAAGAAATAGTTGATGCAATCTAAAACATAGAACAACAAGAAATAATTGATGCAATAACCTAATAGAAGAAGACTTTAAATGAATAATATTTTTATTAATAACACCTAGTGAAGAAGATTTACAACATGGGTCTGTAAATCCCCCTCCGTGGGATGGGTCCTTTGATGTGTGTGTGCTTCAGCAATCTATTTCTCTCTCTCAATATGCAGAAAACCCAAAACAAAATAGAACTCAAGTGGGAGCTCAAATGGCATGATATGATAATGGTGACGATGACAGTGATCACGGTGAAGAATGAATGGAAAAACCCTCTTATTTATAACAAAGTATTGGGATGGATTAGAAATCGGAAAATAATAAAATATTATAGACCAAATCAAAGATCTAACTGTTAGGATTACTTTATTATATTTTTGGAAAGGGAAAAGATATTCAAAATGGTCAAATATCTTTATTTAGAAAAGGGTTAAAGTAATTAAAAAATAAAATGATTTATTAATCACTTTGCAAGGATTAAGAAAAGTGTGAATTTTGAAATAATTATTAAATAATGGTTTAACAATTATTCCAAAAATAAAAATAAGGAATAATAAATAAATAATGATTTATTTAATTATTCTCATGGGGTTCTTTTATTTTAAACATAAATAATTTAATAAAAATGGTTTACTAAATTATTTTGTATGGTGAACGTGATTTTACTATGGTAAAATTAATCCTACATGGTATATTTCAATCCACCTAGTTAGAAATGGCTAGGTGATCATTTTTTAGGTGATAACAAATCTTTTCATAACATTATTTAATCTTCAGTATCAAATTCAAAGCATAAACTAACAATAGACAATAGACACCATAATTTTTAGGTGGAAACCCTTCTGAGAGAAAAACCACCAAACGCTTCTCTAAAAATTTATGAGTATGTTAACGCCTCAACTCCAACTGAAAAAGGGAAGCCCCAACTCCCTAGTACTCTAGAAAAGTGTTCAATTTTCTAGCTCCAACTAGAGCCCTCCGCAAGAGCCCTCCTCTTCTAGAAAGAGGCCCTCATGGCTTAGGGTGACACTTGATGATGTTGAAGGACACATTGCACCCAAATGGAATTTCCGGGAAAGCAAGAAGCGAACCAGGTATCATAGATACTTGACCATTATGAGCACGGTCATTCAAAATGAGCCCTCATCGTTCGCTGAAGTTGTGAAGCATAAAGCATGGAAGGATGCTATGACTGAGGAATACGAGTCCATCATGAAGAACGATGTATGCGATGTGGTCCCTAGACCCCAGGACAAAATTGTTCACTTCGAAATGGCTTTACAAGATAAAGCATGGAGCTGATGGAAGTGCTAAAAAGTATAAGGCTTGTTTTGTTGCTCGTGGCTTCTCTCAAAAGGAAGGTATAGACTATGACGAGATATTTGCATATGTTCCTGATATACCACCATCCGCTCAATCATAACCCTTGTTGCTTCGCAAGGATGGAACCTACATCAGATAGATGTCAAGACCACATTCTTGCATGGTCCAATCAAAGAAGAAGTCTATGTGGAACAACCCGAAGGATTTGAGATTCATGATCGAGAATATCATGTATGCAAGTTGAAGAAAGCCCTCTATGGGTTGAAGCAAGCACCCTGAGGTTGGTATGAGAGAATCGATAGCTACTTGATGAAGTTGGGATTCACTAGGAGTGAAGTCGACCCTAACCTTTACTTTAAGGTTGAAGATGATAAACCTCTCATACTGGTATTGTACGTTGACGACCTCTTTCTGACAGGTGCAAACCCTCTCATTCACAAATGTAAGAGGGAGTTGGCTTCCGAGTTTGAGATGAAGGACCTAGGACCGATGCACTATTTCCTAACACTGGAAGTCTGGCAGAAGCCTAGGGAGATTTTCCTATCTCAAGGAAAATATGTGGTGAAGATATTGGAGAGATTCGGTATGGTGGACTGCAAGCCCGTGACTACCCCGATGGAGCTTGACTTCAAGAAGTTAAGTGGTAGTGTTGTCGGACCTATTTTGCAAAATGCTACCAAGTATCGTCAACTCATCGGAGCATTGATTTTCTTGGTGAACTCCCGTCTGGGTATATGTTTTGCAGTCAACATGTTGAGTCAACATATGGTTGAGCCTCACCACACACATTGGGTTGGTGCCAAGAATCTGTTGAGATACCTTCGTGGCACGATCACTCATGGGTTGAGATACACTACCGGAGATGTGAGACTACATGGATATATCGATGTTGGTTGGGCAAGGAGTGTGGTGGACTGAAAGAGAAATTCCAGGTGTTGTTTCTCTTTGGGATCTGCCTTGGTATCCTGGCTGAGCAGGAAGCAGAAATCGATGGCTTTGAGCACCGCTGAGGCAGAGTACATTGCTGCGAGTATGGCCCCCTTGTGAGGTTGTCTGGTTGCGGAAGCTCTTCATTGAGTTGTTTGGATTTACATTGGATACTACCATGATCTTGTGTGACAACCAAAGCGAGATTTGTTTATCAGAGAATCCTGTATTTCATGATCACTCCAAGCATATCAATATCAAGTACCACTATATCTGGGATATGGTGCAGTGGGGAGCAATAAGGCTCCAACATATCAGTACAGATGAGCAGGTCACCGACATTCTGACGAAACCCCTGGGAAAGGTCAAATTCTTGACTTTCCGAGAACGACTTGGAGTCGTTGAGAAACCCTCTTATGAGGGCCCTACATGATGGATGCACTGAGCTCTGGAAGCTCCGAGGGGCATGGGGGACTTCTTGAAGCGACATGTGACTACAAGGTAACTCACCCTCCCCTAGTGGTGCGCCATGTACAGGGTGAAAGGTTCAGCCTTGCCCTGTGATACCATATGGCGACTTAGGGACAGGATGATTGGTTCTCCTGTCGAGGCATCCTACCCATGCAGTCTGGGACTCATGGGAAGTACCTCTCATCTTATCAATGAGTAGGGAAATGGGTTTAGGGACCATAGTAGTACTATCGATGGACGCATCATTGTATCTACCGTACTCCCTATGCTAGGATGACCTCCATTGATATGGGATCAGTAAGAGTGGTATGACACACTCTCTGGGACTGAATTCGGGTCAGTGGAGGATGGTATGATACATCATCGATCATTTCTTCTTCTTCATAGTTCAGTAGAGCAGAGCAACAGAGGGATGAGGAGCCTGGAAAGATTCAACACATTTCTGTCCAGAAGTGGAACTGACCTCAAGATTACAAGAACCTGACATAACCATAAACTCGGGTTGAAGTACCTCAACAACTTGGGGAGGTTGCAATTCATCAGAAGATGGATCATCGAAGATCAATGGCTTAGAAAGATCAGTTGTGGAAGAATCAAAATCGTGATCAAATGAATCAATGAAAAGATCATGACAGCGACGATCATAAAGTTCAAGGTTACGAACAGTAGTGTCCTCATGATCTGACAAATCATAAAGAGGGGATAATGGAGAACGAGAAATTTCACCCTCTACGTTCCCAGAAAGATAAGATAAGAGATTGGGAGGATCAGGGAAAACAAATTTGTCCTCTCGGCATTCAAATGAAGAGCCAGAATTCCACGTAATCTGCAAATGATCAAAAGTAACCACATCTGAAAATGATTTTTCACAAGATTGAACACAAATGACAAAAACATGGAAAATGTCAGGATAATGCGGAAGAGGTGCATACCGAAGGAGGTCACCCCTCACCGCAGGTTCTTGTTCAAACTCCCACACATAGTCATCAAAAATGATATCGCAGGATCGTTGTTCAACACCAACTCCATCCAGAACTTGATCATCGTGAACATCACAAGAGAAATTTGAAACCAATGAACACAACACATCAAAATCTGGAGGATCCAAAGGACCAAAGGATGGAGGACAAGGAGATAACACTTCATCACAACCATTATTCATAGTCCAACTCTGTGCTGAAATTCTAAGTGGGGTAGGAGAAGATGGTGGTAGATCAACAGGTGAATTATCAACTTCTCCCAGCGCAACCTGTGAAACTAGAGTTATTTGATGAGAAGGGGACGGAGGGTCACTTGGAATAACAACCTTGTTCGTCTCAGATTTAGAAGCTCTAACACCAAGGTATGTTGAGAGAGGTTCAAATGATTTTAACTCATGTGGACTTTCAGTAATGTGAACAAGATATGGAAACCTGTCAACCAAGAAAGACCAGTCAACTTCATCTTCAAGAAATTCAAAGCAGTGATGGATAGAACGATCGTGAAAATCCTGAAACAAATTCATCAGGTGCTTTTAGCAATTTTAAAATTTTCTTATTAAGAGCTTTACGATCATAGAGATTAAAAGCACAGCATGATTCTACAAAAAGTTGTTTGAAAGAGCGTATGGAGGCTTCAGGCATTGTGTAACACCATTCCTTCACGTGCCCTTCGAATGTGAGAGCAAACAACCTATCGGCATCGTCCTTAGACTAGATGCCATGCCTGTCGCGGAAACCAAGAAAAGTAGGTACGTGCTCGAGTAAGGTTGTTCCACCCTCGCCATTGAACTTGTAATTGGACAAGTCATTTAAAATGCTCGCCAACACTTTCAGATTTGCAGATTTAGAAAAACATGTTGGGGTTATCATTTGGTGAGAAGTCATCATATGTGTGCAGAAATTCAAAACAAACTTCAAGGGCTCATCATCATTTGGCCCTCCTAGTGCCAGAAATGTTGATGATGTTGGACCCGCCAACATTCAGGGGATCTCCCTGATATGAAGTCCCAACTAGACCTCACATCGTTTGGAGTAGGAGCCCCAGCAATGGGTGGTAATGTTATACTTTGACTGCGGAAACGCGCAGAGGGAAGTATGATAACTTTGGGTGAGAGAAAGTGTGTGACCTTGCGGAGAGTCAAGTGCGATGCATGAATCTTCCAACACACAAAGGGAAGAGGAAGTGCGCTCCTTGGAATCTTGTAATAGTACACAACTTGAAAGAAGCACACAAGCAAAATGACATCACAAGCTAAGATGCGGAATAGTCCACAAGTTAAAGTGATGAGTTAATACAACAACACGCATTCAACAAGATTCATACAAATGCAAATGAAATAGTTCATAAGCATATGCGTAAGTTAAATAACATATATTGTCAATACAACAAGAATAGTCCTACTATATTAACAACATATGTATGAAAGCGTGTTGGCTCTAATTTTATTATTATAAGTGAAAGTTCCATCCATACATACACCATTGACGACCACTAGCCCCAATAGTGCAACATTACAGTCAAGAACACCTGCTCATCCAAACAAGTATACTCGCTCTACGTTATGGAGAAGCCACAATGCTCTTCACAATACTCCCAAGCTCTTTCTAAGCCTAAGCTTATCCAAAATCTTGGCTCTCAAAAGCATGTTATATGAGTTATGAGGTTATATTTATAACAAGACGGGGTGACTCTTCAACTCCCCTTTGTGACCTTTGTACTATCCTCATAACTCTTCAACTTCTTCACAAAATAACACATTACGTTACATGATGACTTTTCATATCCCGATATTGACACTTGGAATTTCACTTATAACATAATTACAAATAATATTGCATTTTACACTTGTAACCATATAAGACAAAATAGGGTAGAGACAGCTTGACAGCCTAACAAGACAACACTATTATGTTGGAGTTTGGGAGAAGTCTAGCTCAACAACCTCCACTTACTACTTCTTGGTCACATATTGGTGCCAAGCTTGGTATTGTGTGATGATGTCCCCAAACTGCTTAACGGTGTCTCGCTGGAAGCGGACTCTAGCCTCCATGGCATCTGGGTACATTGTCTTGAAACCTGTATCCAACTCATTTTGAAGCATGAGCAGCGATGTTCTGACTTTGACAGGACCACCAATGAACTTCTGCATGTTCTGTGCATTCAGCGCCAATTCTTCCCTGCTGGCATTCTGTCTTAGCTACTCCAAGTACTCTTCGACCTCCTGTCGGACTTGGTTCTTAGGTTTAGCTTTAGTGAGGGAACTGACTCATGGGATCTAGTGTGTTCTCACCAAAACGTCCAAACTATGGTACAATTGCACATATGAGGCCTATATGCTACCAATGAATGAGGTGAGTTGTTTGTTGTTCTGAATCAACACCCAAACCTTCACTTTCTCAAGCTCTGCCTGTGCCTTCATTTTCTTCACTAAGTCAAGCGGGGCCCCTTTGTACTACATTGTCCACTATTGCACATAGGCGATGGCAGCTTGTATGTTTTTGAGATTTTTAACAAACTCTTTGCTCTGTTGTTGTACGCCATACAAATGGATGACTACTTTATGTACAGTGACAAACCCGCCATAGAGCTTCTGCGTGGCTTCTCCAAGTGTTGATACTTCAACAAGTATCGTTTCTCTCATCTCCCCCAATGCGAACACTGCATTCCGCGCTAATGCTCGTAGTTGTTCTACCTCTTACCTCATCACCTGCAAGTTGTGCTAGTTGCTCATTCTCGGTCGTCAAACACTAAACATTTGATTTTGTTGCTCTTTCATAGGCCAAGTTGGCTTCGGCAATGGCATTTGGATGCTTCTGATGTCCGACATTATCACACTTTCTCTAATGAATGCAGGTGATGCATGATCATCCGGAAAGTGTTTTCTCGTACAATCCTCTTTTGGAATTCGTCGAATGATAGATTGTACACATCCACCACCAAATCATCATCAAGGAGAACAGCATCTCCTTGGTCGCTCAGTGCTAGCTCTATTGTTGGAGGTGGTGGAGACTAAGGGGTGACTTGTGGTGATCTCAGCATCAGGTCAACATCTTCATGTTGCAGCTCTTGTTCCAACTCCATGTATGTCACTTCCATCAGTTGCTCAATCTGTTGAGCAAGCTCTGGATCCTGCAGTTGTTCACCTTCCTCCTCAGTCGTTGATTGTTCCTGTTCATTTCCCTGTTCATCACCCTGTATCAACGTCATTTTCCCTCTGTCATTGCGCCTTGCCTTTGTTCTTCTTATTGTTCCTGCTTCTCTTCTCATTCTCCCCTCTTCAACTCTTATTCTTCCTTCAGCTTCTTCTTGGTCTCTTGCAGCGTCAGTTCTACTTCCTGCAACCTCTTATTTTTCTCTTCCTCCATTATGCTCTTTGTATCCTCAGCTTCCTCTTTGCTTCTGCTGACAAAGTTATTTTCTCGATAAGAGCATCTGCTTTCATTTTGCAGCGTTGTTCTCCCTCTAGACTGTCAGCAATCTTCCTCTCTCCCTTGTCCTGCACGGAATTGTTGCCTTTTGTTGTTGCTGCTTCCGGATTTGTCGTTGTTTGTGGAGCAACTTGTGAATTCCCTGCTAAGCTGACCGACTCATGGAATCTAGAGGCATTGTAGCAATACCTCCAAGGATGCTCCTTTGGCCAATGAAATGCCCCGTCGAACCACGGAAAGTAAACTCTCGTACAGTGGTCCTTGCAAATACCACAAGCATCATACGGATTAAAGTTACCCATAGGCAGATTTCGACCATGCGCTACATGGGGCTTCAATTGTTGAGCCAATAGATCTGACCAGTTGAACGGCCTCCCATCGTTCACCAAATGGTCCAATAAGACTGCCCACCCTTCAGGAAAGGTTTATGTGCTCCCTTGACCATGGATTCTACAAGCAAAGATGACCAAGAGTTGATAAGCCTTCTTGAGGGACTTTGTCTTGTACACATGGGTGGGTGTCTGTCAAAACTTCGATGGTTGTTTCACCCAGCGTTTGCCAATGTCTCTTGTGTTCACATAGATGTGGATAGCATAAAAGAGTGAGTCCATGCGCTCTACTGGCTCGGGCAAGTGATACATTTGTTGAAAGTCTTATGCCCGGAAGGTGGCAAGCTTCCACCCGCTGGCACTGCTCAATGTCATAGTCTTCTCATCCATGTGTGAGACAATCCAGCTGATGATATCTACACACAGGAAGGCGGGATAACTGCATGCAACCTTGTATAGCCCTGACTATAGGATATTGAGATAAACCTTTCGTTCCTCTAAGTTTGCCTCAAAGTTCTTTTCAAAACCATCTTTAATTTGTTGCCATGTCTTTCGGTCCTCTAAGTCTGCCTCAAAGTCCTTTGCAAAACTATCTTTAATTTGTTGCCATGTCAGTGATGATCCCTTCTCTATAAACAGTCGAGTATCATCATACACTGGCAAATCAACTGATGTTTGCTCAATTGCTTCCATAGTACTACTCTAGGTGGTTTCCTTTGATGCAATTCTCTTAGATTCCATGGTAACAGTGACTGGTGGAGAGATGGTCAACAATTGTTGTACCTGTGGGACAGAAAGGACATTCATGGCAAGCAAATGTCAGTTTTAAGCAAAACAACTTACAGGCAAGTTCAAGCAGCAAATCGAGCACTATATGGGAAGGATTGCACAATTTTTGCTGACAAGGGGAACTCGCTACCTGTGTGAACTACGCACTGCAATCCCAACTACCAAGGCGGAAATTTGATGGTCGAAATTGTGCAATGCGCAGTTTAGCCTGTGCAGAGGCTTGGGAGAGACTATGCAGTGCACAGTCTCAGTGGCCAAGCTGACAGACAGGCTCCTGGAACTATGCAGTTGGAGCCAACTTGGACTACGCACTGCGCAATTCCAGAGGCCAAGCTAGTGGCTTGAGCCTCAGGATTGCACAGTTCCAGTTGGGAAAAGTGAAAAACGTCCAAGGCAAACCCAGACCTGCCTAAGTGAAGTGTGGAAAACAAGCAGACCTCAGAGATAGTGTGAAGTTGAGTGTAGATCTAACTAAGTGTAGATAAATGCATGTGAATCAAATGCAGCAATTGATCAAACAGAAGGAATACGAAGTGAGGAGAGTCGCCGCAACGGCAAACTAATGTGACACTTGGGAAGGCAATCTAAAACTTAAAACAACACTTATACAAGTTAGAGCAATTCAAAACGCCAGCAACCATGAAGAGAAACAAATGAAACGACATTCACATGAGACAAACGACAAAAAGCGACAAAAAAAGTCGCAAAAGATGACAAAAGCAACACTCACCCGAAAAAGCGACGACGATCGCACCGAAGGTTCCTTGATCTCCTCGTGAATGCTAGAGCTCCAAGATCGAGTGTACAAATGAGCTCTAGAAGCATCAATTAAATAGATTTGGACAAATTAGCGATTATGACGCGCAAGCCTCAAATCAAGGAAAAAGAGACACTCAACAGAAGTTCCTAAAAATAGTGCAAATGCCTCCTTCTGGATGATAAAAATAGATCCTTATATTTTAGGGATGCTTTTTTACTTTTTGCTTTTTTGCTTTTTCAAGGGAAACTTGTCATGCACACTGTCAGGAAACACTGCGCAGTTCTGTGGAACTCGGCAACTTTCTAGCTCAGTGCACTGTGCAATTTCTGGGCTCAGTGTTAGGCCGCCTCCCATGACTATGCATTTTCTGAGTTCAAGGCTCACTCACATTCAGGATTGCGTAATTCCCATCATCAAGGTTGCTTGCCCTCAAGGATTGCGCAGTTTCTAGAGGCAAGCCCAAAACTGTTGTGAGACCAAGTTGGGAGATCATCTTGTAACTTATAAAAAATCAACAAAGTAAACAAACACAAGCAGAAATGAAAGGATAAGTCTCAGTCGAAGCACGAATACCTAGATCAGTGCGAGATAAGTTGTTGTGGTTAAGAAGGCTCCAAAATCAAAGTATAGGAAAAATTTTGGAGGGTGATTGTAGTCGCTACAACACCAACCTAGGGGCATCCTGGGTCCATTGGGCACATCATATATATCTCCAACACCAAGCTTCATGAGCTCAATATTTTAGCATTTGGGGGTCCCTTGGGGTGTCAAGCATCATGTGAGGTCATCAAATAGCCCAACGCTCTACTCTAGATAGGAAATGTTACATCATCAAGGTCAATCTCTCCCTCTCTCTCTCTCTCTCTCTACAATGGATGGTTCAGCCTTGGCTGCCTTACTGAGAAGGTGGTGCAATCACTCAAGAAGCTTATGCTATTGTGATGAGATCCATCTCACAGAACCCCCTCAATATCAAGTGAAAATCAATAATCATTAAGTAACAAAAACAATAGATGTGTCATACTAGACCAATCTTAATGTTAGGGACACGCTAAGACTTCACACAAAGATCCCCTACAAATACCTAACTAGATCATGTCTCATACAAGTGTTCCCTCCTTATGTTAGAGATGACAAGATGGGTAACCCTATTAGGTATTTCCAGACCCCAAGGGGAAGTGACAAGTCCCAAGTTAGCCCATCAATCCATAGGTGCATGTGAAAATGATGGAAACAGACTGAGCATAACTTCAAGGCAAGCTGTGATAGGCAAATGACCAATTGATGATGGTCCAACATCCTAAGCGTATATATGCAAGGAGCGAGCAATCATGGAGTCATTAGTTATCCCTTTCCTCAGTTTTTTTTCCACACCTATGTTGTACCTTTTACTTTTTTATGATGATGTTTTGATTTGGGTAAATAGCTCAGGAGCCCAAGCTTACTTTTAGAGATTTTGCATTTATTACCCCTTAATGATGAGGCAGTTTCTCACACAAGGAGAGTTCATTTTTAGCCAAGAGACCCCCAGCAACCATCTCACAAATGCTTTGGATAATGGCTTTCAACAAGCTTTCTCCATCAACGGGCCATTTCGAGCCCACAGACTATGAAAGGAGCCCTTCACTCAGTCAAGAGTCCCTCAAGGCTTCCTTCTGAAGTCTTTGTGCACAACACATACAAGTTTCCATAAATCCATTCAACCCTCTATCTCACGCTAAGTACTTAATTATTGATATTGCTCACCAAACGCTGAGCAATCTAAATCACACAAAGGGTTGTTCTTTATTCCATGAGAGCCTCATCTCACTCTCCACTCTTTGCACTATTCTCGCACTCTCCCTAAGTGCTTATCTCTTCTTTCTTGCTTTCGCACAAGCACTTTTGTGCCTTCTCTTCCTTCTTCCTCGAGTCTCTCCCTTGATAGGATTACATGTGCTCCAAAAGTCTCCAAAAAAACAGGTGTGGGGCATTATACGTTAGGGAAATTTTGGTACAACTACCCCACTCCTCTTATTATTATTGGTAGTTATTACTACACCTTCCCATTTGATATTTCTTGGAAAAGGTTTAACAATTTCATATCTCATGATCCTCAAGCACAGCCAATAATCCATTGGTAATTCTTCATTCTCCAAAACCACTTTATTTCCTTTCCTCCTCCTCAAGGCTTTTCATGGCCCGTATCAAGGCCTCACCTCCTTATTAATTGGTATTAAATTCTAATGACAATTATTCTGGGTCTTTTGCCCATTTACACTTACATGCCCAAGCTGGGATCAATTACATAATTAATTACAATTACAATGTCAATGGGGTTAAGTGTTGTGGATGTTGCAGTATGGAACAAAAATGCCTCTAAGCAGAAATAGGCAAAGTCTAACAATGTAACATCCTTTTCCTTTCTCGCTCAAATCTAACAAAAAATAGTTTTGTGTGGTTCAAAATTTTTGTTGTTTAAAATGTGCTTTTGAATGCATAAATGAATTCAACAATCTGAAAAACCCTGGGGCACTCTGATTGTGTAGATCATACAACTCAAACATTACCATTTCAAGAAATCAACCAAGTCAACTAGGAAATATGCCCGAAAATGGTCAAAAGAGTTGAATAGTTAAACTACGTTGTAGAAATATATGCAAGCTTCACATTAATGGAAAAATGTAGTGATATAATCTTTTTCAGATTACTTCATCTTAGCTCATTATGTAAAGATTGAAGATCACATCTTTTATATCAACTAAGACCTCACTTTCAACCCACTCTGCACTGATTGCTCACTTTGTACCAATTAAGGTTGCATCTTCTGTATCTAATACCATATAGAATTGATAGACATCTAATTGGTATTTGTGTTAACTCATTTCTCACCAATATTGATCACACGCCACATCTTTTGAACCTACTATTATCGAGATTAGATGGTCATATTATTGTAAAAAACCTTCCCATCTTTTATAAAAACTATTGGCCTTGTGGAAGACGAAAACAATTTGAAATAAATTAAATCAAGCTTACATCATCTGGATCATGTCTCATCTTCAGGAAGACCAAATGATTTTTTATTGTTTGTAATATTCATAACCTATGAAACCAGATTTGTCCCCTAGCCCATCGTGTCCTGAATCAAGCGAATCGGACACGATTCGGTCGGATTCGTGTCCTTCCGATCGTGTCTGATCAGGACACGATTGTGTCTGAATCGTGTCCCGATCGGACAAAAATCCTGAAATTTAGACCTCTGTGCGGCTTTAAAACGTTGATTTGGCCATTCTAATTTCACATTCACCTCTCTTGTTTGTTGTGGGTTAGTTGTGGGAGTGTGAGAGCAAAGAGAAAAGGGTGAGGGAGCATTTTCAAGGATATTCAAGCAACAAGTGCATTTTCTCTCTATCTTTTTTGCATTTTTATTACAGCAATTTGCATGTGCATTTCTTTTACAAATTTATAACATTCATGGCTCAATCAAGGGCAACAAGGAATCCCCATGGGAGATGCCCCTCCTATCCCAATTTCATCAGGGTCTGATGCAATTTTTTCCTCTATTACAAGTGGGGTTGCAACAACAGCTTCAAATGTTGAGGGAAGACATCCTCCTCAAGATAACAGAAAAAAAAAAAAAAAAATTTCCTTTATGGAAATATGTCACAAGAGAGCAAAGGCCAAGCAGCAAGGTGAAGGGAGGAGGCAATGTGAGTTGGAAATGTAGTTATTGCAACACTAATTTCACGAGCACATATTACCCTGTGAAAGCTCATTTGTTGGTTTTACCAAGTTGTGGAATTGCAACTTGTACAAAGGTGTCTTTACTAAAGAGGAAAGAAATGGAAAGAGAGGCCAATGTTGGTATGGAAAATGTGGCTACAAAATCTTTAAAAAAACAATAATGATGACCCCCTTCCATTCTTGAGGAAAAGCAGCAACAAATTCCCATTTGGGAGTTCTGGTGGGAGACAAACAACAAAAAGAAAGGCAATTTCACTTGGTTCAATGGACAAGATTTTTCAGAAAGAGAAACAGGAAGAACTGGATCTCAGTATTGCCCTTTTTTTCTATCAAAACTTCATATCCTTTAATGTTGCACACTCACCTCTATTTATTGAGATGTGTCGAGCTCTAACTCAAGGGGCCCCATCAAGGGATGTGTCTCCTGTGTCAGAGAAGCTTAGAACCACATTATTGACAGAGGCAAAAAAAGAGGTGGAAAAAATGCTTGAACCTACTAAATTAACGTGGCCAACATCTGGGGTTAGCATTGTTTCTAATGGATAGACAGATCTAGCACGACACCCACTCATCAACTTCATGGTATCTTCCTTGAATGGTCAAGTTTTCTTGAAATCAATGGATGCACTTGGACAATACAAGGATACACAATATATGGGTGAATTGTTTATTAAAGTTATTAAAGATGTAAGTGTTGATTCTTGTGTCTAAATCATTACAGATAATGTGCCTATTTGCAAGGTCGTTGGCATGATTGTGAAAGCTAAATATCCACAAGTGTTTTGAACATCTCGCATTGCCCAATCATTGAACTTAACATTTAAATCTATTGCTTTTGATGTGCTTTGGATTGGAAGCATTATTGAGGATGCACAGCGTATCTGAAACTTTGTACAAAATCATACAAATGCCCTCACTATCTACAAAGAGTACATCAATCTATCATTGTTGAAGATTGCAGATACACAGTTTGCCTCTTCATTCATCATGTTGGAGAGGTTGAGGGAGGTCATGACCGCTCTTGGGACCATTGTTATTTCAGAGTTTTGGTCGTTTTGGAGAAAAACAGATCAAGCAGACTCTAAAAGAGTAAAGGACACAGAGTTAGATGATGTTTGGTGGGATATGGTAGATTTACTTATTCAGATCATGGACCCTATCATTTTTTTGCTTCGATTTGCAAATACATACCAACCCATCCTGAGAGAGGTTTATGAGGGATGGGATTACATGATTGAGTCTATGATGAACATTATTTTACAAAGTGAGTGCCATGAGTATGAGACATCATCAGAGGCCTTCTTCACCACCATACAAGATATTCTTGTCAGCATATGGGACAAGAATTGCACACCTTTACATTGTTTGGCTCACTCATTGAACCCAAAATACTACAACCATGAGTGGCTGAATGGTGGACCTTCCCGCAGATTCCCTCCTCACATAGATGGTGAAATCTCACATGGGAGGAAAGATCCATTCAGGCAGATTTTTCAGGATAGAGCATCCCTTGATGAGCTGGAGAACGCCTTTGTAGAGTTTTCCATTGACACTGGTCGATTTGCAGGATATGATCTTATTAGACACAGGGGGGCTAAGAAGCCTGATTCTTGGTGGACGACTCATGGGGCAACAAGCCTTCTATAACTATTAGCCATGAGACTCCTCTCTCAGTTGACTTCATCCTCTTGTTGCGAGAAGAATTGGAGCACATATGGGAATTTGTATAGTGTCAAGAAGAGCAGGCTTGAGCAGTCCAGGGCAGAAACAATGGTGTATATGCACACCAACCTTCATCTTATTTACAGGGAGAGGGATGATTGGTTGAAGGTAAAGACAAAGATGTGGAATGTCTTTCCTGATGATATGAGTCTAGAAAGCAATGTTGAGTTGGCATTGGCCAACTTGGATCTCAATGATCCAGTGCTAGAAACTCTCACATTCGATGATGGTGATATTTTAGAGGGGTCATCCTCCACAACAACAGACACAAAGATGACTTTGGTTACAAGGGAGGAGGATGCAACGGAGGAGAGCAGTGGTGACCATGATGATGAGTACAGTGATGTTGATTTTGATGATGAGGATTGATGAATCATGAGCTACCTATTGCCTTAAGGCTTGTAAACTGTAGTTGTTTTGTATTTTCTATTTCTATTTGCCATTGAAATTGCACTACCTATGTAAGACATTTTGATTTTGATGACTTAATGAGAAAACTACAGTATTTTACTATCTTGTCTTTCTCCTATTGGATCATTGATGAATTGAATATGTATTATGATTTATCATTTATGTCACAAGTGTATTTGTATGCACAATGTTGCTTAGTAAAACTTACATCTAGATGATCTATGTTTGAATCAATGAATTTGTATCATGAATAAAAATTTGTGTAAGAAATATCTAATTTTTAATATATATATATATAAAATGTATCTGAACGTGTCCTATTCCAGGGGATCAACGTGCCCGAATCCGACACTCGAATCCCAGTGTCCTTCATGTCTCGTGTCCCCATCTCAGGGGACTTAGTTCATAACTGATGTGAAAGTAGACACCGTTCCCAAGGTTATCCTTTTTGCACAGGTCGATCATATAGAACCAGTTGGGGATGGAACAGATGTCCCTCTGATGAATTCCAAAAGCATCTCAATCATACTATCAAAACACTGTATTTACTCCCAATTAGTTCAGTCAATACAACAAAGTAGAAATATATGCAAGCTTCACTAATTTACAGAAAATTCAAAAATGTGGCGACATCATCCATTTCAGATTATTTGACCAATTTTTATGGAATGACATTTTAATTATGAGTTGAAATATCCTTGACAGTATCAAACGTTATTGCAAGTCATTTCAATAGGCAATCGATATTTTACAAATTTGATATTCCTTGGCATTGGAAATAACCTGCTCCTACATATTACAATTTGCCACACAAAAAGGTCCCTAGTATAGCACAATATCAAACATTGGCTGTATGACCCACAAATTAAGTCCTATATGGTATTTTTATTAACAAGGTTCAGACTGCTTAAATGAACATGCAAATATGTACATGAGTGTGTAAAGACTATAGCACAGCCCAGAAGTTATAAGATTCCAAAGCTTAATCCAACCATCTGCAGATTCCTGGAGCTTCCTGTGGTTCACTGTATGAAGCTACTCTTGATGGGTATTTTGATGCATATACAAAACCCCAAAGCTGTCATTCAGATATTGAAATATGAGAACTCATCGTTTGCACAGTTTTATATTAAAAATAAATTCATACGAGAATCATATGTTAATTCAGAGAATGAATAACATGGACACTGGGGATGTAAGTCCCCAAATTTTGGCAAAATTGAATCTACAGGAAAGAAAAAGTACCTCGACCTCCTTCAACTCAAAATCCTCTGTGTGAGCTAAGCATGAATTGCCAAATGTCTCAGAGGAAGAACTTGATCCATGCAACCTTATAAAAGTAACAATTTCTGAGTTCAGAAGCTACTTCACCCTTCTCCTCAACGATTTCTCAAACTTCTTAAAGTTTAACATGACTGACAAATTGCTCTCTGCATACTTGACTTCCTATACCTAGAATACAACTCTACACCAGATCTTTCCTCAATTCAAAGGAAAATCACTACTGTAAAAGAAAACTTACAGATCTCCATCCAAGTAAAGAGCAAAATGCCCACCCCCACCGAGAGCTAGTGAATCAGCAGAACATAATGTAAAATAGCGATTTACACCTACCAACCCAAGCCATACAACAAAACAATTATATGCATCAAAAAATGTTTACATTGTTCAAAGTATACACCATTCTGAACTTAAAAATGGAAATGCAATGCATTATAACAGTTCTTCATGGCCTCGCACAGAAAATTAGATATCAGAGGAGATACAGAGAAAATTGAAGAATTTGATCAAGCCAACTTCCTTTTCATTCTGAAGATTGTACGAGGCAGCAAAATATATGAGAAAAACAGGAATGGATTGAACTACTCTGAAGTACTACTGAACAAGATGTTTCATTTACATAGAGGCAGCCTATGAAACACTAATTAAAGTGTTCCACCAAGTTTATGGACCGTGGAAGCAAGGAAGTGGGGAAACACATGTGGGGGATGCATGACGACAGACCCCAAATATTTGGGAAATTCATGGGTGACAGGGGCACATCAGGGTCCATAGCACAGAGGGGGCCATCTCTAAAATTTTACTTTTAAAAAATAGAAAATTTTCAAAACAAAAAAAAAAATACCAACATAACAATTCATCCCATGTGAATTCATCAGTATGCAATGAATTCTCTGCTTGCATATTTTTTTAACTTTATTTTTATTCTTTTTAATTTTTTGGGTTTTCTAGACAAAAATCTTTGGGGGAACACAAGCATCCTGCTTTTCGAACGGTCAGTGCCCAGAAAACTTTTCAGGGGATATTGGGAAGGAGTACCAATTAACTCCCCATTTTGCAAACTGCATCTGACACATTGTCAAAATGTTTTGTTGTGAATTTCCCAGAGCTTTGCAAAATGTTTCACCCGCTGTTATCAAAATCAGACCAGTCATCAAACCGGTAGACCCCAAAACCGGGAACCAGGAAAAAAACGGTCAACCAAAAATTACATAAATATACAAATTTTGACGGGGTCATGACCAGGGTTACTTGGGAGCGGGAGCGAAAGCGGGAGGGGGGAGCGACATTTTCAAAAGCTCCAGGTTCGGGAATGAACTTTTATATGTTTTGATGCATATATGTCAACAAAAACATGTAAAATGATGAATTATATATAAAAAAACGTAAAAACATGGATTGAACCATATAATATCAATCACCTAGAAGTTATAATCTTCATCAACCACATCCACAAGTTAGTAACATACAACATATCGAGTCTCATGATTCATCAATCTTAAAGTTTCAAGCTTTCAAAATTCAATATATAACATTTGTCATCATTTATCACTAAAGTTGTACTTGTAACCATTACCATTATGCAGTAACCAAACTATAACAAAGAATATCTAACATGAAATGAAATGTTTCAACTTTCAACTTTCACGAAGCACCATATTCATAATTCATTACCAATGAGTTATAAATGCAAACTTCAAACTTCGAACTTAAATTGTCATATACTGTTTACAAAAAATACCATAATAAATAGGAAAGAGACAATAGTTATAAAAAGTACTAGAAACTGGAAAAGACAAGTAAATCTATTCTCTACTGCTTGACCCTCTTGCCATGAGAAATTTCTAATTTCTTGTCTTGAGCTTTATTGGGAGTCTCCTCCTGCATAGTCGAACAGCCTTGGTGCTCTTGATCATTGGGAGTCTCCCCCACAAAGAGGGCTTGGTTCAATTGATTAAATACAAGTTCCATACCCTAGTACATGACAAAATCCAATGGAAACATTGCAATCCCCCACAATCTTGGAAAAAATGACAAGTCATTGACCTAACTTCTTTGTGTCTCATTGAGTTCTTGGTTGTCTTCCATTGTGCATATGGTTTATATGGTTTATGTTCTATCTGCAATTACGTAACTTATTTTGCAGCATAAAGAAGTTTTGGATTTAAGTGATTGTAACAACATAGAGCATCAAAATTTCAACATGAGTGAGATCTAAAATTCTACTTTCTCCATATGAAACCCAATGAGGTCAAAACCACTCTCAAACATCCTGAGTCATTTCACGGTGATGTTAAAATATTATGTAAAAGGATGAAAATGAAAAATAAAGGAAAATGTCACTTTTACCTTAAGAATTTAACATTACCATGAACTGAATATCAACACTAGGGCCATAGGATTGAACATTAAGCTGCCACACGGAAAAAAAAAATTGTAATAGCTCCCTCAATCACTCCTTAAAAGGCAAGGAGAAAAAAAAAAATAGGGAGCACGCTCCCAAGGTCACTCCCGATGCGCACCCACCCAGAGCGCGCTCCGGGAGAGGATTCGACAGGGGGGACCGCTCCCCCGCAACCTTGGTCAATAGTTATAAAAAGTAGTAGGACTAGAAAAGACAAGTAAATCTATTATCTACTGCTTGACCCTCTTGCCATGAGAAATTTCTAATTTCTTGTCTCATGCTTTATTGGGAGTCTCCTCCTGCATAGTCGAACCGCCTTGGTGCTCTTGATCATTGGGAGTCTCCCCCGCAAAGAGGGCTTGGTGCTCTTGAATAAATACAAGTTCCATACCCTAATACATGACAAAATCCAATGGAAACATTGCAATCCCCCACAATCATGAAATCCTGAAAAAATGATTAGTCTGCTGGATTTTGAGTGAGATCTAAAATTCTACTTTCTCCATATGAAATCCAATGAGGTCGAAACCACTCTCAAACATCACGAGTCATTTCAATGTAATGTTATAAATTTAAGTAAAAGGATGAAAATGAAAGATAATGGAGAATGTCACGTTTACTTTAAGAATTTAACATTACCATGACTTGCATATCAACACTAGGGCCATAGGATCGAACATTACGCTACCACACACTTAAAAGGCGGGGAGTGAAATTTTTTTTAGGGAGCACACTCTCGGAATTCGCTCCCACAGGGAGCGAATTTTGGGAGCGCGCTCCCGGGGTCGCTCTCGATGCGCTCCCGCGGATTTGATAGGGGGGTTGCTCCCCCACAACCATGATTGTAACATTGAAAGGAATATAATGAAAAATCAGGTTGTTTTTCCCAATTTTGGTTCTAGGAGTAAATCTCTTTGTATATTTTATGTTCTCGCCATTGCATATTTTTCTATTTTAAGAATATGTTTGCAGGTAATTTTTGTACAGGGTTAAAATCTACATCTAGCATCAACCAAGGAGGAGATAACTACAAGCCCAAGCTTGTGTCGGAAGTACTCATACTTCCCTTACATCAGCTACCTGTTCTCCCGTGGAAATCTTGTTTGTAGCTTCTCGGCTCCTATCTACACCTTACTTTTAAATCATCAAGTGCTTCCATCTTCAACTTTCAAGAAAAATCAACTATCGGTAGTATATGTATTTATCATCAACACTATCAACTTTATTGATGTGTACTTGAATCAAATAAATCCAACCAGCTCAAGTAATGATGTAGCCATCCTAGATTTCGCAGCTTTCTCTTTCCAACTGAGGTAAGTGAACTTCTTCCCTTCTCAAGTCTTGCTCTCATGTTGTCATCTAATGCATACTCCAAAACAGCTTTCTCCTTCTTCATTTACATCTTTTAGGAAAGTCTTCGTGCTTTGCTACATTCTTTCATCTATTGTCAAAACTTAAGCAGTTCTTATATTGACCTGCAGGCTGCAACTTTATTAGGAGGCTATGAAAGAACAAATGTAATTAAGCAATGTATAAAGACAATAACAATAATAGTAATCGAGGTGATGTGGAGGACTTCTCTTTTGAGGAAAGTTAGCACCCTCTTAATCTTAGACCTTTTCACCAACCTTGTCCTTACATCAGCATGATGTCATTTCTGTCATAATCAAGAGCTAGGGTTTCTTCCTACAGCAAAAACAATTAGGTATGGTTTTGTTCCTACAGATTTTCTAAATCAGATTTTTGTTAGTGTTTACAAACCCTAAATGCTTCAATGTCCAAAGTCTTCAAGACCTGCATACTAATTACAAGTTCTACTAGCATACTAATGGGTTAGCTGCAAACCCTAGAAATGCCATTGACAGGCTTTCTATATGTGAGATGTAATTCCTTTCATTCCTTGATTTCAGAGACCTAGTCTTTATATGCAATGAAAGACTTCTAATAACATATCAATGATCTCTAAAATATATCTACACAAACCCTTTTTTATAATGCACTACTATCTTTCAAGAGAGCATTAGATCATTATCTTGGCATTATATGCACTATAATTGAGATAGGTCATTGATTGCAAATGAACAATGATTATATGTACCTCTTTCAATCTTATCTTATCCATCCTTGCAGAGATCAAATCCTTTTGACTTTTTCTTCAGTTGGCATGTATCATTTTCCTCCAACAAAGATGCTTCAGATCTTGCAGACTTAAGTGAATCAAATAGGTCGGCCTTGTTGATGCAATGTGTCTTTCTCATATGTATAAGAAGGAAATATTGGTAGTATGTTTGCTTCACATATTTGTGCCACAAAGATGAACCTCATCAACCTTCAGATTTCTTACTACAACTAGATCTTCAGGCTTGGCATTATATTGGTAATTCAATTCCTTTTTCAAAAGCTACAATCCTCATGATCAGTGATAGACCTTAATAGTTCGGTCTTTTGCCACAGAGTTTACAAAATTTCAATCCCTTCCACTAGATACCACATACTTTTGGTGATCTTCAAAACAAAATGTCACATGTCTGTCACTCACTGTAACAAGGTCTACTTACCTGTATAAGAAATTTCTTTCCTTCGTATATATTATGGCATAATGCCCTTCAGCTACATATAATCACAGACATTGTCACAAAAATGTATAAGAGATAGAGATATAATATTGTCGTGCCAGAGCATGGAGTCTCGGATTCTTCCACAAAGGAATTCATTATATGTATTCCTGGACTTGATTATTCAAAAAATTATGTATGCCATGTATATAGTTCGCATCTTGGACAGGTGTTTCGTTACTTGGTCTCATTATATATGTCTTGAATTTGTCACAGACATACATTCCATGCTCAATGATAGTCCTTTTCACTACTGAAATTTGGTCGTTAAGGGACAAATTCCCTCCCTGGAGAAGCCTTACAAAACTTTAAGGAGACCCCATTGGCCCTTGGAAAAATTAATTTTGCACATCGGAAAATATTATTTTTAATATTGATCCAAGTCACCCTCAAAAGTACAAGTTGGCCCAAAAGGAGAAATTCATCCACCAAATCCACATATAAAAATACACCTAAGATCACATCACTTGGAAGCATCACATCACATCAATCAATCTTTTTCATTGGTTCGATCTGATCTAAAAATTGCAGGGTCCGAGACTCCGAGCTCGCACATGTGAAAAGGAGAGAGAGAATTTTGTGGCAGCGTTTTTTGGGATTATTTGACCAATGTTGACTAGGAGGGTTATGACTTCATTTGACTTGGTTTAGGATATATTCTTGGAGGCCGAATTCAGGAGAGAGAAGGCTGAAAGTTTCTGGGCACTTCGACCATAGTTTGAGGCAACTTTTACCAAAGGGTTGACTTTGACTTTGACTAATTTCTAAGGCATATTTTGTGACTGTTTTAACTGAGTTTGACTAAGAGAAGGAGGTTGCATTCTTTGACTAGTTCACTGAATTTTTTGGAGCAGATTTGATTGTTGTCTTGTGACTGGCTAGGGTTGCATTGACTGTTGCTGACTTTAACTGAAAATTGCAGAATCATTGTTTGACCAAATTTGACTATATTGCTCATCTTTCATTGGATATTGGATTATTGTTTGGGATAGTCAAGGCTTTGACCTTTGACTGATTGTGGATGTACTTGGACTATGTATCTCTCTATTGAACATTTGATGAACATCTAATAGAAGAAGAATCAGGTTAGGGTTTCCCCCTTGTGGGGATTTTCCCTGGTCTTTGACCAAAAATCTTTGTCTCGATTGTTCTTGGTTGTCTTCCATTGTGAAAATTGTTTACTGTTCTATCTACAACTGCTTATTGTCATTGGGTGACTGAAATTAATTGGAGAAGTGATTGTTACTAAAAGAAGAAATTGTCTAAGTGATTGTTATAGCATAGAACATTGGAAAATTAACATTCGCAAAGAGATAAAACACTATTTCCATGCTTCGCACTTCTTGTCATGTCCCTTAAATGAAATGATACATGCCTCAGCAATTCCATAGGAGTATAGTTCTAGATTTAGCCTTTGGACTTAGTACCTTTATATTCCAGACCCTTCCTTATGATTTTCCTTCCAAATTTCCTACAGTGAGTGGTCTCAAATGTATGTGTTAATGAGTATCGAATATAGTCTTCTCACAAGAGGATAGATGCTACTCCACATGGTTCCCAAGGGATAGAAACTTGCTTGTTCCGATTGTCAAGGGATTCAAAAAGTGTTCAAGTCAAACTCAGCCATGATTTGTTCACAAGATGATCAACCAATCTGATTATATATGACTGCCACGTCTCAAAGACATAGGTGTCATAGAAACCCTGCTTTCACTCTTGATGTGACAACTAGGGCATCAAATTTATGGAGAATCCACAATGAGAACTCCACCAAAACTTGAGCACTGCTAGAGCAGACACAAAGGAAGAGTTCTATCCAAGCGAAATTCAAAATTTCCTCCTTTATTGGAATTCACACCAAGCCCTAGGAAAGCGTCCTTATCCTTAAAGGGACGAAGAAAAAAAGGAAAATTATGGTGAAAATTTAAGGGTGACCAACAACGGACAAGACTAGTGCCTAGACCATTGGGAGGTTGGAGTGATGGGAACTTTTATTTGATCAAATCATCCTTCAAGGAGGCCTAAAGAGGAAGCCCTAACTACCCCTTCAAGCATTTACCCTCTTCAATCAAGTTAATGGATTGAATGCAATTAGTATCCACTTGGAACATTCTTTTCAAATTATCAATGAGTAACACATGCAAAAATTTCTCAAGATTACAATTTTAGAACAATATTCAATAACTAGGGCACAAAATTTCATCAAGAGACAATATTCCATGCATTAGACAAAGTGAAAATCAAAAATTACATCATTAAAGAGAACTTACAAGATAATGTGAAGTATATCCATCCATCAACAAGACATTAGAGGCTCCAAGAAAGATAGCAAAAATATCCAAGCATCAAAATTCAGCCATAAAACATCCAAATCCTTCTCCAAATTGCAAGTCCGAAATCTCTAATGTGCTATGCGAAAATAAAAGTGTGATGATTTGAGATGAGAGTAGCTTTCATCTATTTATACAAATGTTATGAGTTCAAATTTTAAATGACAAAGCCCCTCCATATGCCTAATGTGCTAAGTAACCCACCCATGGTTACAAGCCAACCATGATAGCTTTTTAAATTAAATTATACCTCCCTCCTAAGCCCACACAACGCTGACATCATGCATACGTGGAGGCCTAGAGGGGCAGTGTTGAGGCCTTTTGTCCTAGAAATGTGGGAGAGGGCCTCAAAGATCATGATGAAGAAGCCGATACCCTCCTTGTGTTGCAAAATATCTCCAAGCCCCTATTTGGGCTTTATGGGCTCCAAATGGGTCTCATGGGTCTCCAAGTGGCTCAAAATCAAGTCGATGCTCCATCAATGAGGGCTAGAAGATGACACATGCCCTCATATGTCTCCTTAGGAAGGACATAACCTCTTGTGGGCCTTGGATCAGCTGCCAAGTATCAGGTGCAATGTGTAGCCAGTTCGGGCAACCCGGTCCAAGTGCATCATTATCTCGAATAGTTGGGGCATGAACAAGCATTTATGGGTGTTGAAGAAGCCCATGGCATGGCAATCAATGCTCTGCATAAATGGAGGCCCATGGCTCTCAATGCTCACCCTACAAAATGCCATTGTGGTCCTCTGGAGGGCTTGGATCCTGTATAGGGAGGCCAAGTCCAAGATGAAAACCAACCTGCAATCATGTATAGGATCCAATGCGTCTCCTCACCCTTCAAATACAATAATTCATTAGTGCATTTGAGTAAATAAACTTGTTAATCAAGGGTATAAGTGAGAACTTCATAGGGGGTTTCCATTAAAAATTTTGGGCTTTGAACATGTACTAGTGTTACCTTCATGAGTAGGAGTGGTTAATTAAGGACTCTATTAGGTGGTTTCAATGTCTAAGGGAGTTAATTAAGGACTCTATTAGGTGGTTTCAACGTCTAAGTGAATGACATGTCCACAGCACATCCTTCAAGTGGCAAGTGTCATGTGAAATAATGATGGAATGGGGTGGAGACAAAGGGAAGGTTCCAAGCCACATGCCATGGTACAAGGGCAACTATGATAAGGAAAGCCCACACCTTGGGCATATGCATGTAGGAGGGAGCAATCATGGTACATGAGTTACCCCGACCATTTTTTCTCCACCCTCCTTCATTTGTCTTTTGCATTTTATTGATTTTTCTTCATTTTACTACTCGGAGCTCAAGGGGATGAGAGCATGATGTCTATGATATAGAAGAGATTACTCCCTTAAGGTGGGGCAATTCATCGCCCACCAGGGGTTGGGACATTCATGGGTTCCTTAATGATGCAAGGGGCACTCATATGGGACCTAGGAACCAGGATGATGGCTATAATGATAGGGGGTAGAGTGTTGGAAAATGCAATATGGAAGCTACTAATTCAGATTTTCCTTATCCTTAATATTTGTTTGTGAACTTTAATTATCTTCTTGTGTTTCTTTCTTAGATTTTTTTCATCAAACAAATATCAAACGCAGAACAATAAAGACAATGGACACATAAATTAGGCTCTAAGCCACAGCAAAACACCTCCAAGGGGAAAACCCAGAAAAATATCTTCTCTTCTTTTAGAATCCGCTTCAAATGAGACAACAAAGACCCTAACCCTAGACCAAATCCTCCTCCAAGTACCAAGTCAGCCCTTCAAGAAACCCTTCCAGTTGGATCAAATCAACAAGGGTCAATCCTACACCAACCAACTTCTAGCTATAACTTCAATCCCCAGCTTCAACCCTACACCTTCGCCCTGCAACTTTGGCCTTGTAGCTACTACGAAAATCCTAGGGCAATTCTTCAAGAAATCTTCCTTTGAGCGAGACAAATCTTCCCAAAGTCAAAGAGGTCAAAAAAGAGTATTTCGTTCTTCCAGCAACTTGATACTGCAACTCGACCTGCAATTTATGTCTTCCTTGAAGCTACAAAAACCCAAGATTTAGCACATGTGAGGGAGATAGAGCCCAAAATAGATTTACCTTCCTTCTTCATCCTTGCCTTCTAGGCCTTCACTCTTCCTTTCTTGCCACTCCCAACTTCAAATCAAACTTGTGAGTAATTAAGTGCCAAAAGAGGTTGAATTTGCCTATATAGCCTTTTCAAGGGGTTGAATTCCCTCCTTTAGGTCGACTTGACGTTGCTAAGGCCGACTTGTACATTGGAGGTTTCTAGGGCCTTCTAGACTCAAAATAAATTATTTTACAACATATATCTTGCCCGGAAGGGTCTTATAAACATGGTGTTGACTCTCTTGACTCATGACAATAAATCCTATGACCTAACAAACCCTAGAAGCATGACCATGCCTTTACCTAGAATACCATCAATAAGAAGCATGAAACCCATTCTTTAAAATAATAATTTTTCTTTCTTCTTTTGTCTGTTACATAAGATATACATATTGAAATGAGTACAACAACAATTAAAAAGACCGAAACTAGTTACATTTCCAACATAGAGCTCATGTTTAGCTTTTGCCACGTGCTAAGTTTTATTGTCCTAACCATCTTTTGCATTTTGTGCTACATTTCCTGTTGTATGTGGCCATGTTATGCTTTTATCTTCTTTTTTTAAGTTGCATCAACCTCTAGGGCATCATTCCAGAGCAGACCCAAGGTGTGGACAAGGGGAAGGGGAAGCTAACACCTTGTGGACCCAATGGATAAATGTGGACCCAGATATGGAAAATGTGAAAAGGGCTTGTAATGAGCAAAGGGAAGTGAGATATATGGTATCAGAAAGCAAGACCACACAACCCAAACTAGAGTTTCCCATGTAGTGTCATTCCTAAAGCTACTAGCCAATAAAGGTGATCCCACGGGACTAGGATACAAGATTAACCCCCCAATTAAGGTAAGGGAACAAGAGTACAATCAGAGCCCTTCCTTCTTTCAAGTCTCCTAGTAATCCATGCCCAAGTGTGCCCAAGAAAAACAAGCATAAACACCCAATTACATAATGAAAAATCATACCATTGGGATTGGATGGCCCACCTTCAAAACATACAATCATGACAAATGAGCGAGGGTATTAAAAATGAAAAAAATTTAACTCCGTTAGGAAACTGTTAGGAAGTGTATTAAAAAATGAATTACACTCAATTTACAAGTCAGCCCTCATATCAGCTCCTTCCTTAACAAAAGTGTCTTTTCGTATATTCAAACAAGTACATGTAATTGTATCAACCTGAACTCATCCATTTCTTTGGAGAAAAATTCTGTCAAGGAAGTCTGAGGATCTAAAACAGCGAAATTACAGGGTTTGAGGCAGTGAAACTACAAGGTATAAAATAGTGAAATTCAGGTTCAATTACAGGGTCTGTGGCAGTTTGGTGGGCTGAAGTTGTGACAATTTGGATCTGTGGATCAATTGCAGAACTCGCACCTGTGATCTATACCTCGGACCTGTCATATATATAACTGTCTTGGACCTGTGCTCATCTGGGGGCAGGCTCCTAACAGTTCAAACCTGTGATAACTTACATACAAACCTTTAGGTGCTCGAATATGTGGCATAAGCGTTGAGAACTGTGACTTCAACAAGCTAAGAGAGTGGACCATTTCACAACTGTGACAGTAACATCAGGAAAAGCACTATTACGAATTGTGTAGATCTGAGGAAAAGAGTGTAGAAGATCATCTTGAAAGAATTTATTGGAGCATTGACATAGCTTGTAGTACGAACCCAGAAGCAAAGCATTGCTTGGAGCATCATCCCCTGAAGCAGTCTTTGGAAGCAGTTTTTGAAGTTTTGATTAAATCGAGGCATATCTTAAAGACACATTTTTGAGGGCATCATTCAAGAAACCTAGGAAAAGATCAGACTTCTTGGAGTAGACAAAAGCATTGTTGAAGACTGAATTCAGATACCATTGTCTATTCCTTAAAAAAAAAAAACAGATTTCTGAAAAAATATTTTGAATCAGACATATTTGTGCAAACCTTGAGCAGCTCGTTGAGCAGAACTAGAATAACCTCTTTAAAGAACTTTTGTGTTGACTAAAGATAGCAGACCTTGAAAGCACGATTGAAGCCATAACTGGAGTAACACTGTTGAAGACTTCCTTGAAGCATAAATTGAAGGCTTGTTGGAATTGTTGTGCAGACTTGAAAGCAACTTTTTGAATCAGACCTTGGAGAGTAACTTGCAGCAGACATTGTGGAGACGTCTTGAAGTTGGTCTTGGAGACACTCTTGAAGACCTTGTTATATGGCTGAACTCCTCATGAAGTAACCTTGAAGGAAGTTGTTTTGGGTATCATGAAGAGTCTTAGAGACACTTTGTAAAAGTTGTCATTGATGAGTTAAGCGTATTGGAGATTGATTGAAGGAATTGTTGAAGCCATTGTCAAGGCTTGTTGCAGAAGTATTTTGTGAGGCCTTGATGAACCAATCAACTTACATTGAAGAGCTTAAGCAAATTGATACGGTTGGTGCCCTAGAGGATAGGTGTCCTCACGAAGATAAGACTAGTAGAGACTGTGCCAATAGAGAGGGTTGGGGCCCTAGAGCTTGGAGCCTCACGAAGTCCTAGTTGGTGCTTGGCAAAGTACAAGTTGGAGCCTGGTGGTTTGAAGATTGGAGTCTTCATCTAGGGTTGGAGCCCTAATCTATTATTGTACTTGATTCATTGTAAAGAGGATTGGAGTCCTCGTTAATTCTTGTTAATAAAAGTATTATTTTGTTGTCGTTCTTTTTGTATTTTATCTAAGAGATCTTAAATGGCATAAAAATAACAATTGTAAAAGAAATACTAATTCACCCCCACTCTCAGTATTTCCAACATTGACCAAAATAAAATAATAATAATAATGATGAATTGTTGGTCAAGGTTGTCATTGATGTCAATATGGCATTGTTGGAGATGGCAAATATTCTTGTGATACATGCCTTAAACCCTTTCATGATGTTTCCCTAACTACTTGACAAAACCCTATGTACATTTATGCCCTAGATTGGTGATGCATGATCTAAAGGCCCATAATACTCTAGAAGATGCCTTAGCCCTAATACATTGATCAAGTCTTAATACTTATGATGCCCTTAAGATACATGAATGGAAGCCTATGTGTATGAAGCCCTAATCCTAATGAAGAAGCCCTTGCCCTAATGTCCATGAAAAGCCTTAGATCATTGATTATGAAGCCTTAAATGAAGATGCCCACGAATACATATTGAAAAGGCACCCTAATCTTGTTGATGCCGGTGATACCTTTAAAGAAGCCCTAATCCTAATCAGCTTGATGACCTAATTCTATAAATAAGGAGCCCTAAACATTGGATGCCTAGAACTAAAATCCTAATGGTTTCCATAAATAAAATAATAATGACAGTCTCACAAAAATAATTTTCTTGGTGGTAAAATGACCCTATTTAAGGTTGGGATTGGCATAGGAATGTAGAGGACTTTTTCCTCTTTCTAACAAGCTATTACATGCCCCCAAATTCCTTACCATTGAAGAGAAATCAATTTCTGAAATTATCATATGTCAAAAATTGTCAAACTGTCCAAGCCAACTTGAGTAGGCTCATAACCCTTGGCAAAGAGACGTGTCCCTTTAGAATATGGAAAACCCACTATAAATATAAACCTAAATTCGTCCATTCAAGTTCATATTTTTCAGTGGAGACAAGACAAGAGGTAGAGAAGCAGTCACAGCCTAGAAAAGCAAGGAAGACAAGTTTGTGGAATTGTTCTTGGGTTAAATAGTCTCCCACAGGTTCAAGCTAAACGCAGAGAAGTTTGCGTAGTTGTCGTGGTCGAAGCTCCCATAGTTGCCATGGTCGAAGCTCCTGTAGTTGTCGTGGTCAAAGATGTCGTAGTTGTCGTAGCTATTGTGGTTGAAGTTGTCATAGCTATTGTGGTCGAAGTTGTAGTTTTCGTCGTTGAAGTGTTGATTTATTGGGATTGGAAAAATAGAGCTTGTTGAAGTCTTCTCTTGAGAACAAAAAGGGAAGAGTTGGAGAACTTTGTCAAGAAGCATATTGAAGATTTGTGGAGATCATTGAAGACCATGATGCATTGAAGCCATCATGAGGTGATCTTGAAAAAGTTTTGTCTGGGTAACATGAAGAGTTGTGGAGAGACCTTCTGAGAAGACAAAGTTGTCATTGATGAGCTAAGTGCTTTGGAGATCAAGGGCATTGTTGAAGGTGAAGATTATTGTCAGGGTTGGTTGCAGAAGATATTGGGAGCCTTGAAGAACTATTAAACTTATCTTGACGAATTGAAGCCATGGGTTGGAGCCCTAGAGGATAGGAGTCCTAAAGAAGACTAGGTTGGAGCCTGTACCAGAGATAGGGTTGGAGCCCAAGAGGTTGGAGCCTCGAAAAGACAAGGTTGGTGCCTTGGAGAATAGGGTTGGAGCCCTAGAGGATCGGAGTCCTCAAGAAACCAAGTCGAAGCCTAAACCAGATATAGGGTTGGAGCCCTTGAGGTTGGTGCCTCAAAATTGACAAGGTTGGAGCCTTGGAAGTCCAAGTCGGTGCTTGGCAAATATAGGTTGGAGCCTAGGAGATTGAAGATCGATGTCTTCATCTAGGGTTGGAGCCCTACATATATTGTACTTGATTTATTGTAAAGAAGAAATTAATAAAAGCATTTATTTTTATTGTTCATTTTGTGTTCTAAATATAAGTGATCTAACTGGTAAAAGCAACAATTGAAAATAAATATTGATTCACCCCCCCCCCCCTCACTATATCCAACATGATTATGATAAATATATAAATGATAAAATTATATTACATTATGAAGACCAACACTAGTTACAATTTCAACAAGATTCAGGATGATCCTAAACAATCTAGCCTGGAGACTCCCTATCCTGTGAATGTTGAATAGGGGGAGTCAAAGTAGTAGTAGTTTTTTTCTTTTTCTTTTTTTGAATATCTATCCTTCGACAGGTGAATGACAAACAACAAATGTGAAGAAGTCATCAATCAACATTGTGAGCAAATTAGTTAGCATATGAAATAGTAGATTTTGTTATGGACAGTCTTCAAAATTGAAAATTGAAAAAGGACTCGTTGTCTTTGTCTCAGAAGTGAATCATTTCGATTATGCATATTGACGGGTGGAATCAACTATAGAAAGACAAGAAAGCATAGCATGTCAGGGGGTGAGAAGCAATCAAAGCAAGAAAGCCACATTGCGAGAAGACATAAAGATATTTCATCAGGGGGAGTCACCCTTTGCCACTGATGTTAAAGAGGGAGAGAATTCAAGAAAGGAAGCTTAGAAGCATAGAGACAAGGGGAGCAATAATCGTAGGGGAGTATGTGTGTTGTCATCAATGACAAAGGGGGAGATTGTTGAATGGTGTTGACATTGATGCCAACATCGGTCTTTGAATGCTCTTAATATTCATCTATGGCTTGCATTGACCGGAAGCTCCTGCAGTGTGGCCATGTTGCCCAACTTTTAATGAAGAAATTGAATGAGAAAATCACGGCATTTGCAAACAATATCATCATCATTATTTGATTGTCCTCATCATGTCGTTTCCAATAATAGGTGGTACACACGTGGTTCCTTTCAACTGAGAAGACATGCTCTTTTAAATTTGTGCCTTGAGGTCTGGTCATGGTGCCCCAAGATGGATGGTGTTTTGATTCCATATCTTGGCACAAAAGTTTGATGAAATTATACTTTATAGGGTAAAATTTAATATATATATCTTTTGGGTCATTCGTTGACCAGGTCAGCCCCTATAAAGCAGTGTTTATTTTTTGAAAATTAATTCAAAGGGGGGAAATCAAGTCGGCCTTGGGAGCAATTTTTTTTATTGAATATAGTTTAACCTAGCCCACCATGGTTTGGGTCCACCTCTTGTCTATATATACACAAACGAGCTTGTGCTTTCAAAACATCAAAAATGATTTTATGCGCTATTGACTTGTTCATTCTAATGTAAAAAATTAATGATGTCCTCTGAATTCTGAGGTTCCTTGACAAGTTCAAGTTGGCAAACAAAGGTGTTATGTCTTGTTATGAATGAAACAATAATTGGTGTAACAAAGAGACCTCCCTTGGTACGTTAATAGTGTTCATGAGAATTTGTGACCAAAGCATGGTTGGTTGACTCAAAATTGACATAAGGATTGGCAATAACTGATAACTAGCAGTGTCATGGATAGCGTTCAAGTTTTCACTTCTAGCTTTGAAATGTGATAAGTCAATCTGGCACGATTCAGTCCGCAATCACAAAGTCGAACCCAGTGAAAGAAGCTTCATGTATTGTGTGATTTATGAATGCTATAGACGTCACTTGAGCATACAACCAGTTATGACCGTTGTGGGCAGTCCCCATCTTAAACATTGGCAGCAATATAAAAAAATTGCATTGGCTTTGTGGTGAAGTGTACATTCGCATAAGCTCGAGATCATTTACATTTTGGCGAATAACAAAACAACTTTTGAGCACCATTGGCATAGTCATTTCCATTTTGATAATTTTTATATGGTCAAGGCTTCAAGCCCTACGAAGGTACTATCTTTGGTTTCATGTCTTAAATTTGAAGAGGCACACAGGTTTGGAGCACGCCACGATGATCAAGTTGTCAATTCACTGTAGTGTGGGACCAACCAATATAGTTTTGTTTTCCTTTTAAGTGTTCTGGCACAGGTGGTTGATGCAATTTGGTGTTTTGATTCTCTGATCCAGAGCACAAAGACTCCTACAGATGCATGCCAAATGCATTTTTGAGTTGATGTGATTTGTTGAGGGCAAATGTCGTCGAACATGGTTTCCTTCAGTGCAAATTAAAAGTCCTATAGGTATCTTATCGAGTGGGTGGTCTCATTGCACTAAGTTGCAAATTGTAGTCCAGCGCAAATCGATGAAGTCTTGATTGATCATGAAAATTATTCGAATACTAATGGTGAAGTCTATAGATTTTAATCCATTATGGTATTTTAAAATGTGCTATATGTAGTGGAGGACATGTGTAATTTAGTTTCATTTCAAATGCAATATACTAAATTTATATGGTAAACAAATTGTGGAGCTTAGTTGCTTGTGAACTTTAATACATCAGCCAAGGTCAAAGGTTCGAATTTTGATAGGGTTCTATTGATATTTTGAGTTTCATTTTATCAAACAAATTGCAAAATCCAACGTCTTATTGGCATGCGCCCAAAAAGGAGCAAAGTGTAGAGCATTTAATTTCATGTATGATTTTTGAGTTTCTAAAGTCATTGGTTGTCCAAATTGGGAACCAAAAGAAACATTGAGATTAAAGCTCAGTGACAAACCTTGTTGAAGCATTGCAGTGATTGCAATAATAGCAATGATAGTGCTTGTTAGTTGTGACAGTGACAATGCAAGGTTGATTGTTGTGTTGTTAGTCCACTTGCATATTGCCAATTTGAGCAGCTAGGGTTTGAGGCAACAGAGAGGGCCTGTATGATTTTGTGCCTCCTAAAGTAGAAATTGAGACAGCTTAAGGCTAGGCTCAAGACAAACTTGTGGCACGACACATCAGATTGTGCATTAGCATTGGCAACAGTGTTGTGACAAGTGTTGTTGGACTAAAGCAAAGGCAATTCATTAGCTTCTAAACAGAGCAGTGGCTATGCAAAAGAGACCTGTTTGTTGAAAATTGGCAGTTATGGGATAAATTTCCTTGAATAAAATTTCATTTCAGACCTTTCTAGAGTGACTTTCTAAAAATAGAAAGTTGTGTCTATCTTTGCAACCATGATTTCCAAAAATAGCAAATCACCTTCCATCAATTCGTAATCATATATATATCAATGTTGAAAATATTGGTATCAACAAAATATCGGCAAGGGTCCAGAAAACATCTTATCAACAATATCAGCGAAAATATCGGAAAACATAAAAAAATGCATAATATATTCATTTTTTTTTCAGATTTTTAAACATACAAAGCAATAACAACTAAAATAAACACATTAGCACATAAATACGAAGAAAACACTAATATATATGATGTAGTGGATGTAGTGGATGTAAAATAAAAAAGATACATCAAAGGCGATACTAAAACTTGTTGATCCCTGATAATTTTCCAATCAAGGACTCAAATGTGGAGAACAAATACAAAATAACATCACATATATAAAAATATCTCATCATCATGAGTTATATGCAGTGTTCCATGGGGACGCATCCCCCCCACGCCGAGAAACGCGTCCGCGCACTTCCTTGCGCTCCGAGGACATGGGGACGTTTGGGGGACATTACCTGACGACCCCAAAAAACGGAAATGCGAGGAAAACGTCCCCAAAAATGGAAATGCGAGGAAACTCGAAGGGGGGTTGTTACCTCCCAAAAGAGGAAACATTTCCTACGTTCCCAAAAAATTGAGGTCAAATCATAAAAAAAAAAGTCAAATCCCTAAAAAAATTATAAAATATTATATATATTATGAATCAATGGGGGGGAGGGGTTTTTTTTGTTATTTCATATTTGAAGGGACCAACAACACGATGGGATGTTGATCCAAAGGATGATGCATAGATAGATATGGAGGAGGGACTTGATGAGATAGATGGGGTTGGTTGGTGTGCCACTTAGCATGTTTGAGAATGCAAGTGATTCCGGTTTAGATGGTGACATATTTGATCCTGATTTATTCATGCAACAGTTGGATGCAAAGACTAGCGAGGCATTAACTTGAGCAATTATGCCCATTTGTCATTTGATATGTTCTTATGTTATCTGCTTTTCTGTTACGGATTTTAGTTTGTTTTGAATCTTGATATATGATATATTAGACTTGACTCTATAAAAATTTGAATCTTGATGTATCAAACTCGACTTCTATTTCAATATTCAATATTCACAGTTGGAACTTCAATATGGTTTAATCTTTTATTTTCATTGGTCAATGTTACAATTACATGTATGATTGTATCATGCTTTTCATTTTAAATTTGTTTCAATCATATGATTCATTGATTTATCCTTCATGATGTAAGTGTTATATAATGATAAAGACAGTTAAACTATAAAATTTCAGTGATATATTTATAATTTTTTAGTACTTTGCTATTTTTGTCGAGGTCCCTTGTGTTAAAGACCCTGACGTCCCCCCATGTTTCCTTAAAATTGGTGGGGAGCTTTTGCATAGGCCGCTCATGTGTTTCCCCACTCCCTCGTCCCCACCTCTCGGAAACTTGGTGGCACTATGGTTATATGTAGAAAAACAAATAATACTAGCACCTATCTATCTGAGATCAATTGCCTCTCCCTAGCAACTATCTTTTGTCTTTTTCATCAATTGCTTCAAGAGCTTTTTGTATAAGCTCCGCACTAGAAACTATACAAAGCCCAACATCATGTCTAGGGAGTCTAGCCAAATGGTATTTCAATCGCGTAATCCCTCTTGTAATCTTGGTCCCGCACAATTTGCATGATGGATATACTCGATTTGTCCCACCATCCGGCTCCCCATACTCCCAAAATGGGTCCAAGGCTTTTGGCATATTTGTAGTGAACTAATTCAAACCTAGGGCACCAAAAAAACAAAAAATTGGCATTAAACACCCATACACAAAACATAATAAGTAATAACCACCTCATTTTAAAAAATATTTTTTACTGCATTATTTGCAATGTGAGTGAAAAATGGCAATAAGAGGGTGCATAAGAAAGTAAAAAAAAAAAATGAAGCTTCTTGTCCAAATATGGAGAAAACCCTTGCATTGGCTCATGGGCATGAAAATCATCGCAAATGGAGAAAAAAAAACGAAGAAGCAAAATGTTGGTAGGCAAAGAGACAAGCAAGCATAACCCTAAATCTATGAAAAAAATCATAAACATAGGGGTTTTTAAGAACATATATGTTAATGGAAGAAATGAAATTTGTCTTACCGATCTTCAATCTTTGATCCACAAAAAAAATTTAGTTGGTGGTGATAATCGTTGTTTGATCCTCAATCCCTCCTTGAAAACCACCATAAAGCCCTTCCCCTTCCTTCTCCAAGACTAAGAAACCAAAATGAGCAAATAAAACTACCAAAATCGCTTTTCTAGCCGCGGCACACCCTGCTTGATGATATTTGAGGTCGTAGCACAATATTTTACCAAAACATTAATGATATTTCGAAAATATCGCAATATTTCGGCATCACTAATATTTCGGCAACGTTATCAACACTGATATATATATGATGGAAAATCACTTAACTTGTCATTAATCAATCTGAATTGATTAATTTTTAACTTAATCATCAATATTATTATTATTATTATTACTATTATCCTCTTTATGATATTATTATATTATTATTATTAAAAAATTCAAGTCTCTCAATCATGGGACTCAATCATGTCATATGTAACTCCCCTCAATTAATGCATATGTTTCTCTCTCTCTCTCTCTCTCTCTCTCTCTCTCTCTCTTAATGGATTCATTTCTCTCTCTCTTTAAGCTTTTATACACCTCTTACACTCTCTTACACACTTTAATGACTCATCATAAAAAGATTCATCTTAAACCTCTTTAATGCATAAGTTACACTTCTCTCCTAAATGTATAAGTTACACTCCTCTCCTTTATGGCATAAGCTACACTGCTATTTTGGCATGTGTAACTCATCCTCAAGGCATAGGAGTTACTCCCTCATGAATTCGACCTCCTTGCTCTTCCTATATATTTATGTCTCTTATCCTCACTTGATACACTTGCGTGTGCATGTGAAAAGAGAATTTGAACTTGAGAGAGAGAGAGAGAGTTGGAGTCTAGAGGAAGATTGAGAGAGAGAGAGAGAGAGTCTTGAAGAGCAAGAGCAGATCTTGGAGAGCCAAAGCGATTCAGTGTTTGCATCAGCTACTGCTATCAAAGATCTTAGATTTGGGTGAACTTCTTCATACTCTCATTGTACTTTGTATCTTTGTTGAACAATTGATTTCTAATAGAAAAAGAATCTGGTTGGGTTTTCTCCTTGTGGGTTTAGCCCTGGTCATTGACTTAACTTCTCGGTGTCTCATTGAGTTCTTGCTTGTCTTCTATTGTGCATATGGTGTATATGGTTTATGTTCTATCTACAATTACTTAACTTATATTGTGACATAAAGAAGTTTTGGATTTAAGTGATTTTAACAGGGTAAACATCTTATTTTTAGCACTATTGTGGATCTATCTCTATGCTGCTAAGGGTTATCCAATGGATAAACATATTGAGCAGTAGTAGATCTATCTATTGATCAGAGAGCATTGAGTGCAACTAGATTGTTTAGTTAGGTTAGGTTTTTGTTCATTTTGAGATAATTGGTATTGCTACTAGCGACCTTGTGTTAGTATTGGAGATTGACAAAGTCAGCAAATTGTTTTTGATATTTTCATGTTGATATTGAGCACAGGTGTATCCAGTCTAAAAATATATGAAACATGATCCACTAAGGTGAATTGAAGGTCAGAGCCTTCAGGGCAAGTGGTGGCTTGCTGAGTAGGGTGGTAAGGTGGTGCAAGGTGGAAATTAGAGTCTCCTTCAAGTTGGAGCTTGAGAACACTTCAAGGCAGCAGGGTGGTGCCTAAGGCAAGTTGGAGCCTGTGCAGGGTGTTGGAGCATCCTTTAATTCAAAGCTAATAAAATTAGGGTGTTGGAGCGTCCTTCCAGTTCGAGCTGGTAAATCAAGGGGTTAGAGCCTCCTTCCAGTTGGAGCTAGGAAATCTAGGTGTTGGAGCATCCATTCAGCTGGAGCTGATAAATCAAGGGGTTGGTGATTCCTTCAAGTGTTGTTGGAGAATCTCAGAAGTTGGAGTTTCCTGTTGATGTAATCCTTAAATACCTATATTAAAAGTGTTTAGTGGTTTTTCTCCCGAAAGGGTTTCCACCTAAAAATCTCTTTTGTATTGTCTTTGATGTTGTGCATCGTTGAATGGTGTTGTTGATTTATGTTTTGATTTTATGTTAATGCTATTTAATGCTTTGAAGATAAAAAATTAACTAATTGATGTGAAATATTGATTCACCCCCTCTCAGTATATCTGTCATATGGTGCATTAGATCGATGAAAAACATGTGTTGCGGTACCTACAAGGCACAATGGATTACAGACTGGAATATACAAAGGGGGTGGAGTCAAGTTGACTAGCTACACAATCTTGGATTGGGCAAGCAATGCTAGTGACAGTGTTGTGAATAAAATATATACAAATAATATAAATAACAATCGATGGTAATAACGATTAATTTAATATTCAAATATTCTTATATACAATTACTTGTCCTACAATGGATGTCTTTGTCTTTGAAGTTTTCTGAAGATTATTGCATGTACAAACTTTGTTCGTAACATTGGTATCAGAGCTGTTTGAACCTCTAGCCACTCAACCGCCGCCCAAAACTAGTTTGATCCAGCCTTTGGCCATCAACCTGTCGTCGACTTTATTGCTATCGTGATTCAAGCGTTTTGCCATACAGTTTAAGAGATTCTTCATTTTTGCCATCGAGCCTTTGGCCATTAAAAAAACAAAAAAAAAACAAAAACAAAAAAATTAAGATTAAAAATTTAAATAAAAAATATGTTAAAAAAAAAAAAATATATATATATATATATGTATTAAAATTAAGAAAAAAAACAAAATAAAAAATAGAATTTAAAAAGAAATTAAATCAAACAACAAAAGTATATATATATATATATATATATATATATATATATATATATATAACAAAACAAAAAACAACGAAAACTAAACAAGAGCAGTTTGACAGTTGTCATTGCAGTCGCAGATGCTCGGACAGTCGCCTTCGCAACTGCAAGCACAGACCACAAACATTGTCGTCACTCCTCTTCGATGTTGCCACATCCTTCCACCTCCAACGCACGCATTATTGGTTGCCCTTACCATCGCCAATACATAGTCGTACAACGATCAATTGTTGTACAGCCACCCTCCACTACCACCATCATTTCTTCGACTAGCAACCGCACGACACCAGCCACCACCTCTGTACCCCCTCCTTTCCATTGCCACTACAGCAAGCAGTGCAATCGCACAATCATCACCATAACCCTTTGACCATTGCGACCACTCCAAAATGTCTTAACATCTCCTTGTCTACTCCCTATAGACCACCACTCTGACTATCACGAACCATTTGTTTCTCAAGCCGACTCAGTTTTCGTCGTAGCCCAGCATAAGAGTCTATCGTTGGTCGTCAGCCTACCTATTTCCACCTTCCGTCACTATTAATTTTAGAAAACAATGGTGCGTCCTATGCTTATCACAATTTACTTCAATGTTCCTTTAGCAGCCCAATAACAATTTCCAATTATTTGCAGTAGCAATCACATTAACCATTAATGACATTGACAGTAAATATAGATAGAACATAAAACAAATGCAGAAGACAAGCCAAGACAAGAGGACACCAGATTTGGCGAATGCAAAGGAAAAACCCCAATGTGGGGAAAACCCTTTAATCAAATCTTCTTATTATTATTCAATAGTTCAATAGAGATAGAGTGTACAAAAGTCAAATCAGCCCTCTCAAATTCTGCAGTCAAACTTTAGCCCTAACTAGAAAGTCAACGCTGGTCAAAACAACAGAAATTCTTCCTTGAAGCAGCTCGGTCTTCCTTGGTCAAACTCTGCCTGATCAAGAGGATAAATTCAGCCCAAAACATCTCGGTCAAAGGAGAGAGAAGATTGTTGTAAATTTTCTGTAGTCAAACATCAATCAAACCTAATGTCAACACAGGTCAACCACCCCATAATTCCTTGATTTTTGTGCCCAGCAATGAAGCTTGAGAAAATCGAATCTTTGGCCCAAAACCTGAAGTCAAATTCGGTACGTTGGTCAAATATGTTCCTAAAGCCTGAAATTCGGCATGTAATTTTCTGCCCAAAAAATTGTCCTCCTTGCGACACGTGTGAGAGAGAGAGAGATTTCCCAAGCTGTACGAACCAATCTGATGAAGAGAGAGAAGAAATGTGCATGAATGATGTCCAAATGAGGTGTGAGGTCTCTTCTATTTATACACTTCATTGTGCGTGAAGAGACAGCCATTGGGCTTCTTGAGCCTACATTAAGTTGAGGTCAACTTGAACAATTTGCACATGTGTGGTCATAAATTCAAAATCATACTTTTGCTTGTCCGAATGAGGTGATCTTTATATCAAACTTGGACCTCTCGAAAAGAGGAATCCAATGTAATCATCATGTGCATAAAATGAGTTGTTCCAAGGTGTAATTTAGCCCTAGTTTCCAATTTTAACACTCCCTCTTAACTAGGGAGAATTACAATTGCCAATCCATCTATCATCATCATGCCATCCAGTCGTCATGTACTATCTTTGTCATATCTACTGAACCATGAAATAATAATGAAGAAGAATTGATCGAGAGTGAGTCATAAAACCTTACCACTCTCCACTAACAAAAGTCAATCCAGAGGTAGAACCTCAAATGATCCCAGATCAAGTTGTTGAACACGATGCATCCTAGACACAAGGAGTACGGCAGTACACGATGCGTCCATTGGTAGTGCTATGGTCCCTAACGACTTTTCCCAACTCATTGGCCAAATGAGAGGTACTTCCAATGAGTCTCGAACTCCATGGGTAGGATGTATGTTGGGGCATCGACAAGAGAAGGTGAACCACTCATCCTGCTCATATGCCATAGGAGAAGGTGAACCACTCATCCTATGCATATGTCAATCATAGGGGAAGGTGACCCACTCGCCCTACATACATGTGTCCGCAATCGTAGGGGAAGGTTAACCACTCACCCTACACAAATGTCAACCATCATGGGGTATCACATGGGAAGGTGAACCCCTCACCCTGTATATAGCGCACTACTAGGGGAAGGTGAACCACTCACCCTATGGTCGCTCATAGCTCCAAGAAGTACCCCAAACCCCTAGGAGCTCCCAAAGCTCAACGTCCAACTCATTCGAGAGTCGAGACCATTGTAGGATGGTCTTTCCACGACTCCAAGTCTCTCACCGAAGGCTAAGAATTTGACCTTCCCTAAGGGCTTCGTGAGAATGTCTGCAATCTGCTCATTCGTCCTGATGTGATGGAGCCTTATTGCTCCTTGTTGTACCATATCCCGAATAAAGTGGTACCTGATATCAATGTGCTTGGAGCGATCGTGGAACGTGGGATTCTCTGAAAGGCGAATCCCACTTTGGTAGTCACAGAAGATCACGGTGGTATCCAGCACGTGCTCAAATAGCTCACTAAAAAGCTTCCTCAACCAAACAATTTCACAACAAGACATACTAGCAACAATGTATTCAACCTCGACAGTGCCTAGTGCAACCGATTACTGCTTCTTACTCATCCAAGATATTGAAGAAGACCCCAAAGAAAAGCAACGCCCAGACATGCTCTTATGATCCACCACATTGCCAGCCCAGTGAGCATTATTATATCCATGTAGCCTCAAATTCCCGACAATGTATCTCAAACCATAGTGGATTGTGCCCCGGAGATATCTCAAGAGATTCTTAACAGCAATCCCATGAATGTGATGCGGCTTGACCAAAAATTGACTCAACATATTCACAGCGAAGCATATGTCAGGACGGGAGTTTACCAAGAGAACATCAAGGCCCCCACAAGTTGTCGACACTCGGAAGGATTTGCCAATGTGGGCCCAGGAGCAATTCCACATAGCTTTTTGAAGTTGAGTTCCATCGAAGTAGACATAGACTTGCATTCCACCATCCCACATCTCTTGAGTAGCTTCACAATGTATTGCCTTGAGAAAGGAAAATCTCAACTGGATTTTGCTAGACCTCCAAGCCTAGAAAGTAGTGCATCAAACCTAGGTCCTTCATCTCGGATTTGAAAGCCAACTCCCTCTTGCATTGATAAATGAGAGGGTCTACACCTGTCAGAAAAAGATCATCCACATAAAGAACCAGAATGAGAGGCATGTCATTTTCACTCCTTGTAAAACCCAACTTCTTAAGATAGATATAAATCCTCTCACACCAATCCCTAGGGGCTTGCTTCAACCCATAAAGAGCTTTCTTCAACCTGCATACATGTGTCTTTCGATCTTGAACTTCGAACCCCTCAGGTTGCTCTACATAGACTTCCTCCTTAAGCGAACCATGCAAGAAAGCAATTTTGACATCCATTTGGTGTAGGACCAATCCTTGAGAGGCAGCAAGAGCAATGATGGATCGTATAGTGGTGTATCGGGCAACCGATGCAAATATTTCATCATAGTCCACTCCTTCCTTTTGAAAGAAGCCTCGAGCAACGAACCAGGCCTTGAACTTTTCAGCATTCCCATCAGCTCCATGTTTGATTTTGTAAAGCCATTTTGAAGTGACCACAAACTTGTCCTTAGGTCTAGGAACCACATTCCAGACAACATTTTTCATGATCGATTCATATTCCTCATTCATCACATCCTTCCAAACTTGGTGCTTCACAGCTTTTTCGAATGTACATGGCTCAAATTAAACAATGGTACTCATAGCAACTAAGTACCCTTGGTACATGTTTGGCTTCTTGCCTTCACGAGATGTCCCCCTTGGTGCAACTTGTCTTTCAACATCTTCGAGGGTATCTTTGAGCCACAAAAGTCTTTTCCTTGAGGTATAGGGCTCACCAGTAGGTGGATCAATGGTATCCATCGGGCATCGGATCACCTGTCGGATATTCATCCTTCTTCCCTGCATCATCATCATTGTCCCTCCTAGGGATAAGAAGATCTCTGACTTTCCCGAGGGCAGAATCTTCATCGAAGGTGGAATCATGACTTATTTCCACTTCTCTTTGACCAAGCACATAGATTCTATATGCCTTTGAAGTTTCATTGCAACCCACAAAAGTTCCTTTCTTCCCAGATGCATCTAGCTTGTTTCTTTTCTCTTTTGGCACATGAAAATATACACGACAACCAAAAATTATAAAATGAGAAACATCAGGTTTCTTACTAGTGAAAACTTCTTCGTGTGTCTTGAAGTCCAATGCTTGATGCGGGCACCTATTTTGAACATATACAACAGTGTTGGCAGCTTCTCCCCATAAGAACTTTGGTAGGCCTTGGTCATGAAGCATAGCATGGGTAGCTTCTATGATTGTTCGATTCTTCCTTTCGGCAACTCCATTTTGCTCAGGAGTATATGCAGTAGTGGTCTCCCTCTTAATGCCAACTTCTCTACAATAGTCATTGAATTCATTTGACTCATATTTGGTTCCATTATCGGTCCTCAATATTTTGATCTTCTTCCCTGTTTGATTCTCAACCAAGGCTTTGAAAGAGCGGAACCATTTGAACACTTCATCCTTCTTCAAGAAATAGATCCATGTTTTGCGAGAGAAGTCATCCACAAAAGTTGCATAGTACAAGTATCCTCCTAAAGATGTTACGGGCAAGACACCTAATAGATCAAAATGGACCAATAAAAGAGTATCAGTATTTTGACTTTCACTTGAAGGGAATGGTCCCCTTGTATGTTTTCCAGTTGCACAACCTAACAAACTCCTTTATGATCTATGTTGAATTCGGGCATCCCTGTGACCATCTTCCTTACATCAGGTAAGGCTTTGTAATGAAGGTGAGCAAACTTCGGTGCCATAATTCAGATTGAAGAGAAGTATCACAAGTCATAGCTCCCAAAGGACTTCCTCCAACCTGATAGTGACCTTCAACCCTAAACCCAAGTGTAAATGCATCTTTCGGGTTCCTTTGTCAAACACGTACCTTCCCATCAACGAATGTCACCTTGAAACCTTTATCTTCCATTGCATAGATAGATACCATATTCTTTTTCAAATTAGGTACATACAATACTTCTTGTAGATGAAGGGTTTGACCTTGACTTAAGTGAAGAGTGATAGTCCCTATCCCTTTCACGGGGTAGATGGCATTGTCCCCAAGTATGATCTCCAAATTTGTCTTCTTTTCAACCAAATTTGAGAGGGCCTCCTTGTAACCAGTGAAGTGCCTTGCAGCACCACTATCAATCAACCAATAAGCCAATGTATCCAGCGGAGAGGCAGTGGTGAGGGCAAAAATAAGATAAAATTCTTTTTGCTTATCTACAACATTAGTTTCCTCATACCTGGAGTTTCTCGATCTTTTGGGGGAACAACCATTTCCATATCGAGCAGCGGGAGCATACCTCTTTCCTTTGTTGTTGAACTTGTTGTTCCTTTGATTGCCATTGCCTTTGAAGATGTTGTGGTTGTTGTTGTCATCATCCCTTGGAGTATCCTTCTTATGAGGACACTCTCTAGCATAGTGGCCAAACCTGTTGCAATTGAAGCATCTTCCTTTTCTTCCTTCTTTGAATCCCGGCTTAAATCCTTGACCTTGTCTTTTTGGACCAGCATTGTTCTTCCTTTTAGCATGAGCAGAGAAAGCAATAGGATTATTTCCATTTGAGGGCGACTTATCTCTTTTCATCATCCTTATTTCTTCTTGAGTGCATCTAGACAGTAATTCATCAAAACGCGGAATCCTGTCATTGTTAAGGATGGTAATGTTAAACACATATTATTCTCTTGTAAGACCTCCAAGTGCAATAAGAGTGAGCTCCCTATCACCAAAAACTTCTCCATTAGATAGGAGATCATTCTTGATTTCGGTAATCCTCATGAAGTAGGATTTAAATGACTCTCCTCTCTCCATCTTGATGTCTTTCAACTTGTTCTCCAGAAAGAGGAATCGATTTCCATTGTTTACTTTAAACATCCCAACTAGCTTGTCATACATCTCCTTAGATGTTTCCAAATCAGAAATATAGGCAACCAAAGGCTTGTGAATGGAATCTGCAATAATTTTCTTACCTTTGACTTCACCTTTCTTGTACTTTGTTTTGGCAGCAACGAGTGCATTTGAAGGAGGCTCCACCAATGTGGAAAAAGTCGAAGACGGGATTAATTCGACAAGGGCTGAAAAGTTGACAAACTCGTTAAAGTCGGGAGTTTTTTTAAAAAGTCGGCAAAAAGTCAGCAAAATTAAAAAAAAACACAAAATTATTCTATTTTTTTTTAACATCTAGAGTATCCACAACATCAAATAAATGCATTTCCACATAAACATGTAAAGAAAGCTAATATATAATATGTATATGAAGTCTAGTGCTACATCACATATCAAAATAGTGAATCAACACATGAATCTTGAGTCATATCTGAGTCTCAACTCTCAAGTGTCAAAATATCAACAAAAGATATAATAAATGTATATCATGAGTCGTCTAAAATCATAAAGTAATCAGTCACTGAGATCCTCTTCCCCTTTTACAGGAATAGGGAATGGCTTTGCCTTTTCCTCTAGAGGAAGAAGGTCTTGCCCCTTGGGATACAAATGGACTCAATTGTCCTCTAGAAGTCGATGGAAGAGGTGGCCTCTATCCTATGTTGTTGTTGCCCATCCTAGATGGTGTCACCTCCTCCCCATCATCCTCAACCAACTCTGCCTCCTGACCCTGATGTTGCTCCTCCTCTACCTCTGGCTCTCCTGCCCCTGCAACTGCTACATCCTCTAGATCCACACCTAACCAATCCGGGATCAAGTGCATGATCGGCCTCTCAGTCTCGACCCTCCATGCAGCGGTGGTATCAATATTGTCCAATGAGATGGCTTCCACATCAGTAGGTGTCTGAAGTTGTCTCACCCACAATCGAAGATTGTAGTAGACGTAGACCATGTCATTGAGGCGTTGGGACTCCAATCTGTATTAGGGTCATAGATTGTAAATTAGTATTTAGAAAATTTAAATATTAAAAATAATCAAATGAATTCAAAAAATTTAATTTGAAATTTTTTTAACTATTGTGCTTTTTGCTGTGTATTTTGTCAAATACACTCCAGTTGCTCTCACACCCAGAGGAACTGCATGTTTGGTTGAGCACTCGAATGGCAAGCTTTTGGAGATGGGGTACTCTAGCACCAAAGCTTGTCCACCAAGCATCTACAAATTAAAAGAAAAATGAGAAACATAAAAAAAAACATTGAAATTCTAAACTTGAAAGTTTGAAACAAACTGAAGCTTACCTAGCATTTTGGTCGTCCTATTCTTAATAGCCATGGTAAAACCAAATGTGCCACCTCCCATCATATAGACCTCCATTTATTTAGAAATATATTCACATTCTTGGTCAGATGACACCATCCTCTCGACACAAGTGAAAAATCCATCCATCACCTCAGCATCAAATTTGAAACCACAGGCGTAAGAAAATGTGGGGTTGAGGTAGATACCTGCAGCATGAATGGGGCGATGGAGGGTATTTTTCCATCACTCATCAATCACTCTCCATATGACCTGTTGTTTCTCTAACCCCTCGTCTCCCTTATCTCCATAATAAGCACGAATGGCTTCTTTGGCGCTATCCATGGCCTCATACAAGTAGCCCATTGCGGGCTTGTCGCCATCAACCAACCAGAGAATCCTTACCAAAGGTTCTCAAATGGAACACACCTCCTCTACTCCTGCCCAAAAGCTCTGATCATATGAAACTAATCTGCATATGCCCTCTCCCTCTAGGTTGCGGCTAATAGATAAAGGACGCCAATCTGCTGAAAGAAACATGCTCTTCACATCCCACATAGAATTCAACAGAGACTGAAGAGATATGAAAGTAGTGGCAAATCGTGTAATGGCAGGACGCACCAACTCTTTGTTTTTGGTGTATTATCTCATCAAACTAAGCATAGATGCATGATTATATATAAATTTTGTTATGCTCCCAGATGATTCAACAATATCCCTCAGAATAGGAAACTTACCTATATCCTCCAACATCAAGTCAATGCAATGAGCAGCACAAGGTGTCCAAAACAAGTTAGGATACCTCTCCATAAGCAACTTGCCAGCTGCAACATAATTTGCAGCGTTGTCCGTTATGACTTGGACAACATTGCTTGGGCCTACTTCCTGAATGAAGAGGTCCAACAACTCACATAATGTACGTGCATCTTTAATGTGTGCAAATGCATCAACAGATTTCATAAACATTGTCCCCTTGGGACAACTAACCAAGAAGTTAAGAAGGGTCCTACCCTTCTGGTCAGTCCAACCATCTGACATGACTGTGCATCCAGTTTGTTCCCATGATGCCCTAAACTCCTCCAATCTAGAAGTGCAATCAATCTTTTCATCTTGAAGAAGAGGCCCTCTCAATTCTGCAAAGGTGGGGGCTTTGTACCCCGAGCCAACGACAACAACAACATCAAAAATAGGCTAGTAGAATGGGTTTGTCTTGGCAATGTTGAAAGGAACATCACTCCATAGAAGACACTTACTGACCAATCTATCATCTTCTACCTTTTCCTTTTTTTTAAACGCTAATTTGATGCCAGGTTGTGCACCAGTTGTGGTTCTAGGAACAAAAAAAGATGAGATAGATGAGGGGTTGGGACATATGGGTGAGGAAGGTGATATTGAAGAAGCACTGCCACTCTCAATTCCCCCCTCTTAAGGCCCTTACAAGTTGGAATTTTAGTGTTGCCCTGGTGTCTTTTCCCTCTTCTTTAACCATCAATGATTGAATGGCCCGTCGGATGATTTCTGGAGTTGTATTTGGGCAAAGGTCAAAATTTTGCCCCAGAATTTGCCCCAAATGGAAATTTACGCTGTTGATACCTCCTGACATATGCTTGCCACACAAATTGCAAGTCAAATACATTCTATTGATCCCCCCAGATTCGTGTATAGTATCAGGTTCACCATATTCCCACATAGCGTCCAAAAGCCTTGGCATTTTGTTTTAAACTTTGAACTTGAATTTAAAACTGGGCACAAAAAAAAAAAAATTGAAACAAATTAAAAAATTCCCATCACATAAGAAGCAAACACAAATGCAATAGTTGATTTTAGATTTTAAATGCCTCTTCTCAGTCACTTGAAATTTGAAAACACTCAGATTCAGTAAACAAGGGTTTGAATTTTTGTCATTTTATCCTTGAAAGTTGAAGTTTTGCTTCAATCTAGATTCTAAACAATGTTTCCCTTTCAAAATTCTAGGGAAAAATAAGATATAAACAAACTAATCGAGTTTTAGATAAGTATAGAAAGATTTAAGAAAACATTTGTGTAAAAAAAACCAAGAGAGAAATTAAAATACATACCTGGCAGCAACAATTTGGCACTTTGAATCTCCCATGGTGAGCAGTGGACAAATCTCCAAATCCCCACCACAAAACTCACAAATATTCTCCTCTAGGGCAATGGCAAACAGCTATGAATCTCCACAGCGCCGAATGGGAGAAAAAACAGCAGAAAATGATATCATTTTCGGCCTTTTTGGCCTCTTTATCCACGGCCTGGGAGGGCAGCCAACTTTTTGGGTCGACTCCCAATTAAATCGGAAGTATAACGACTAAATCATGATTTTTTCCTTTCTGAAAAAGTTGACAAAAAATCAAATGATTAAATCGTTTAGTTGAAAAAATCACATTTTTAGGATTAAATCGCGATTTTTCACAGGCTTTTTCCACACTGAGTTTTGCTCCACCACTTTTCCTTTGACATAATCCATAGCATCATTCTCTTCCAAAGTCAAATCCAAAGACATCTTCCATGCATGATAGTCGAATTTGTCCTTAAGCTTGTCCTCGGATTTGAAGTATAATGTAGTCATCATTGAGGCTAGTTCCAAATCATTGTCCAACAGCATCCCTTAGTGATTGCTTTTCTCACACTTGCTTGGGCTTTGTCTTCACCTAGGCTCCGATACCATGTTAATTTTAGATAACAATGGTATGTTCTATGCTTAGAACAATTTACTTCAATGTTCCTTTAGCAGCCCAATAATAATGTCCAATTATTTTCAATAGCAATCACATTAACCATTAATCATATTGACAGTAAATGCAGATAGAACATAAAACAAATGCAGAAGACAAGCCAAGACAAGAGGACACCAGATTTGGCGGATGCTAGGGAAAAACCCCAATGTGGGGAAACCCTTCGATCAAATCTTCTTATTATTATTCAATAGTTCAATAAAGAGAGAGAGTACAATAATCAAATAGACTAGCCCAATACAAAGTGAAATCAGCCCTGTCAAATTTTGCAGTCAAACTTCAGCCCTAACCAAAAAGTCAACGTTGATCAAAACAACAGAATTCTTCCTTGAAGCAACTCAGTCAGTCTTCCTTGGTCAAACTTGGCTTGATCAAGAGGATAAATTTAGCCCAAAACAGCTCGGTCAAATTCAATCAAAGGAGAAAGAAGATTATTGTAATTTTCTGCGGTCAAACAACAATCAAACATGTAGTCAACGAAGGTCAACCAGCCCAAAATTCCTCTATTTTTGTGCCCAACAACGAGACCTGAGAAAATTGAATCTTTGGCCCAAAAACCGAAGTCAAATTCAGTCAAATGCCCCTTGGTCAACGCTAGTCAAACCTGCCCCTGAAGTCTGAAATTCAACCTGTGGTTTTCTGCCCAAAAAAACGTCGTCCTTGCCACACATGTGAGAGAGAGAGGTTTCCCAAGCTGTACGAACCAATTTGATGAAGAGAGAGAAGAAATGTGTGAGTGAATCATGTCCAAATGAGGTGTGAGGTCTCTTCTATTTATACACTTCGTTGTGGGTGAAGAGACACATCCATTGGGCTTCTTGAGCTTACATTAAGCTGAGGATGACCTGAACAATTTGCACGTGTGGTCACAAATTCAAAATCACACATTTGCTTGTCTGAATGAGATGATCTTTATATCAATCTTGGACCTCTCGAAAAGAGGAATCCAATGTAATCATCATCTCCATCAAATGAGTTGTCCCAAGGTGGAATTTGGCCCTAGTTTCCAATTTTAACAGTCATCGACCACCACTTTGTGTTGTCGACCATCTTGTTGTCGTGATTGCTACCAAATTTAGTGCCTCCTTTCACATACAATTAAAACAGCGATTGAAACAATTGATCAAGGAAAGCCACCAAACGAGCCATTAATTTAGTAGGAGGAGATTAAAAATGTATTTATTCAGGGAGGACTTATATATATAACGAACCAAATCCGTGTGATATTTAACGTGATTTTTGCAAACAATATTCTAGAAAAGCATAAGGAAGGTCACAACTCCCATACCAAACACACATATCTCTACCAAACGTCACCACTTTAATAATAGCGTACTAGTGGATTTTAAGAGATATTACATAGACTTTTATATAGACATATATATTTAAATTTTAAAAAGGGGTGATTCATAAACATAAATTAAGGTTTTTCTTCAAAAGTTTAAAAAAAAGAAAGGAAAATAAAATAATAATATTTTATTATAAATATTAGAGAGCGATACCTTTAATACTCTAAGCTCATCAACGAACGCAAAATGGAGTCAATCACTGAATAGAAAGGAATGTAATCTAAATCAGAAATGAATGAAGATTTTCCTATAAGGGTAAGTACACATCACGAAATATTTACATTAAAAGGGAATATCCAAGGCAAAAAGGTTAATATCATTATCAGTATAAGCAACGAGGAAAATTACATTAATATTAATCTAGCGAATCACCTATTTATTTCAAATGCCAATGTAGGCAAAAAAAGAGATATTTTTGGAGAAAAATATGAAATTAATGATTTACAAGAGACCACAAATCATTATGAGTACATATCTCAATTTTGTGTTGTAACTATGTTTGACAGAGAGGTTGAGATAATTCTTGTGTAGGAATTTACAGGGTAAGTTCCTCAGATAGAACAGCAAAGGACACCACTCACAAACAGATCACAGATCAATACACCAGTATTCTTGACGTGGTTAAAACCCTCAAAGAGGGAAACAGTCCACAGCCTGAGCCAACGCCCACTTCAAGCAATTTATTAATAAAAGAATGAAAATTTACATAAGCTTCTCTCATGAACGGTCACCCTACAAATGACCCTCCATGCTCTTTAAATAGAGTAATACTGAATCGGGTGTTAAGCCAGGAATCAAATGTCAGTAATACCGAGGAGAGAATGAATCGCCGAATCACTTCATGTTTAGAACATATCGTGACCGTCGGATTGTAAGTTACAAATGTACATAGTAAAGAAACACACTTTACCTAACTCTACACTAAAACAAGTTATACTTAACTATTTCCTATGTGTCGGAATATCCTAACATCCCCCCTTAAGAACAACTTGGGATAGGATTGAAGGATGTACAAATATGACACAAAAAGAGAAGGAAGGAGGCAGTAGAGCCTATCCCCCCTTAGTGACAACTTCCTGAACTCCAACCATAAATCTAAGTTTAGTAAACTTCACCTCTGTGAGAGTCTTTGTAAAGATGTCTGCAACTTGATCATCGGTTGAACAATATTGCACTTCAAGAACATGGTCATGAATGAGCTTCCTGATGAAGTGCATGTGTAGTTCAATGTGTTTGTTGCACTGATGTTGGACTGAATCTTTGCATAGTTGAATGGCACTTTGATTATCACACCAAAGTGTAGTCGGATGTCGCTGCTGAAAACCAAACTCTAACAGGATTTGACGAAGCCACAGGGCTTCCTTACTAGATTCTACGGCACCACGATATTCTGCTTCTGCTGAAGAAAGAGAAATGGCACTTTGTTTCTTGAAAGTATGTCCAGAACCAAGAGTGAAAACATAACCTGCAGTAGACTTCCGATCATCAAGGTCACCAACCCAATCGGAATCAATGAAACCAACCAATAGAGGAGATGCTTCTGCACTGTAATGAATCCCAAACTGAATTGGACCTCGAACATAACAAAGTATTATGTTAGCTGCTTTCTAATGACTTTCTTGTAGGTTTTGCATAAACTGAGCAATAAGGCCAACAGCAAAGGAAAGGTCAGGACGGGTATGGATCAGATACAAAATTTTCCTACAAGTTGACGGTATAAGGTAGCATCAACTTCAGGCTAAGTACAAGTGACTGAAAGTTTGGCTCCAGACTAAAAGGGAGAAGGGGTTGGCTAACAGTCTTCCATGTGAAAGTGGCGTAAAAGATCACAGGCATACCTGGATTGGGAAAGGGAAATACCTTCCTTGGATTGCAAGACTTGAACACCAAGAAAATAATGCAAGTGTCCTAAGTCTGTCATTTCAAACTGCTTTTTAAGGCTAGACTTCACTTGGTTTATAAGGTTGGGATCACTACCAGTAAGGATAAGATCATCAACATAAAGAACAAGAATGATAAGATACTTACCCACTTTCTTGGTGTAGACAGTATTGTCAAAATGACACCTAGAAAAGCTAGTATCTAAAAGAAAGCTATCCATTTTGGCATACCAAGCCCGAGGGGATTGCTTGAGACCATAAAGGGATTTCTTAAGCCGACATACAAGGCTGGATTTTGTTTGTATAAAGCCATGAGGTTGTTCCATATAGATTTCTTCATGCAAATCCCCATGCAAGAAGGCAAATTTAACATCCATCTGATGGACTTCCCATTTGAAAGAGGCAGCAAGGGAAAGAACAAGGCGAATAGAGTTCATTTTGGCAACAGGGGAGAAGGTTTCAGTATAGTGAATGCCTTCAACTTGTGAAAAAACCTTAGAAACAAGACGGGCTTTATGTTTATCAACTTTTCCATCTGATCCATACTTGGTTCTATAAAGAAACCAATTTGGAAGAGGAACAAGATCCCATGTATCATTTTCCAATAATGAAGGATATTCTTCATTCATAGCTGCATCCCAATCTGGATGGCCTAAAGCTTCTGCAAAGGTGTCAGGATCATAATGCGTTGAAGCTTGAGCCAGTAAAGAAGAGGCTCTATCGAACTGAGAACATGTACGTCGCGGATTTGTAGGATCACCTGCAAGAGCACCTGCCGCATCCCGAGTAGCACAGACCCATTTTGGAAGCTAAGGATTTGAAGGAGGATCCTAAGAAGGTGGGGGAGGATTGTCATCCTCGCTGTCATCATCTGAAGAAGAAATATTTTCGAAAGTAGAAGGGATATAGAGAGGTGGCACATCCGCCGAACTAGGCTCGTAGGCCGATATATTTTCATCAAAATTTACATCTCTTCTAATGATAACATTTTTGGACTTAAGTGGAATAAGTCTATATCCTTTGACATCTTCAGGATATCCAACAAATATACATTTTTCACTCTTAGGTTCTAAAGCTTTATGTTTCTCATCTGGAATATGGGCCCATGCTTCACTTCCAAAAACACGAAAGTGACTTACATCTGGTTTAATTGAGCTCCATGCTTCTTCTGTAGTGATATTCTTTAAAACCTTATTAGGAGTGCGATTTACTATGTAATTTGCACAGTTAATTGCTTCTGCCCAAAAATTAAGACTAAGTCCTTTAGATTGAAGCATACAATTAGCCATTTCCTTTAAGGTGTGATACTTCTTTCAGCTACACCATTTTGTTGTGGAGTATATGGAACAGTATGTTGCATTTGAATTCCATGCTCAGTGCAAAAGTTGATGAATTTGTTGTTAACGTATTCTCCGCCATTATCAGATCTTAGCTTAAGAATTTGATGTCCAGATTGTTTTTCAACAAAGGCCTTAAAGGCCAAGAACATGTTAAATACTTCACTCTTGAGTTTTAAGAAGTATACCCAAGTGCGTCTGGAGAAATCATCGATGAAAGTTAAGAAATACTTGTAGCCAAAGAATGAAACAACTGGAAGTGGACCACATAAATCACTATGCACAAGTTGTAAAGGGGCTGAGGCATGCCAAGAGGCACGTTTTTCAAAACTATCCCGATGATGTTTTCCTAGTATACATCTGGAACAAACACCATCTCTGCAAGATACCATAGGAAGACCTGTCACCATATTTTCTTTACATAGATTTTGAAGAGAGCGATAGTTTAAGTGACCAAATCGCTCATGCCAAAGTTTGCTCACTTCATCATTATGAGCAACAAATACTGACGGAAGAGTTCATGACCCAAAGTTGTTAAACTTATACAACCTTGTAGAATTATCAGTAATGCCAGTAGCTAAAATCTGTTTAGGATCTCTTAGGTCTTTAATTACAACATCGTGAGGTGAAAATTCAACTTTTTTACCTTCACCTGAATGAGTTATCTGATATACAAATAGAAGGTTGCAGGATAAGGATGGAACACATAATACATCATTAAATTGACCATTGTCTAGATGAATAGTTCCAGTCCCTACAACACTAAGAGATCTATCATCACCAACATATATATTTTGGTGTTACAATCATTTAAAGAAGAAAACATGGCTTTGTTTTTCGCCATGTGATAAGAAGCTCCAGAATCAATGAGCCACTCACGAGAATGAGAAGAAGAAGATACATTTAGTGCATAACCAGACCGAGATGCTTGACAACCACATGCAGAAAGTGTTATTCCTGAAGATGAAGTTGAAGTTGAAGGGTGCTCCAAATGGATGTTATGCTTCTTCATTGCTGCTTCCAAGGCTTCCATCTTCTTAAAGCATTTGGATTCTAAGTGGCCATCTCGATTACAAAAGTGCCAATGTCTATCAGTCTTCTTCCCTTTGTTTTAATTTGCCTTATCATTTTGTTGAAATGATTTTTCATTTTGAGACTGAAATTGCTTAGGACCCTTGTTTGGTTTGGGACCATTCTTTTTAGGATACTGCTTCTTAGGATTCTTTGAATTTGGTTGTTGATGGGCAGCTAAGGCATTCTTAGAAGAGTTTCCAAGATTAAGAAGACCAAGATGTAAGAGTTTTTCTTGTTCTCTTATTAAAGAATCACAAAAGGCATCAAAAGAGGGGGACTTGTAGTCTTGTCCTTGAGAAATAAAGGATTCTCTAGTAGAATGGAAGGTGGAAACAAACACAGAGTAGGCTGGTCCCAACTTAGTAAGAATGGAATAGATAAGGCTATCATCTTCTTTCTTAACCTTAACACCTTCCAAGAGAAGTCTAAGAGTCTTGAACTTGGACAAAAAATCTTCAATGGAAGAAAAATTATTGGGGTCCAACATAAGCAACTCATTTTTGAGTTGATGGGCTTTAATTTCATTTTTAATTCCAAAAACTTTAGTGAGTTGTTTCATTGCTTCATTAGGGGTATCAAGTTCTGCGATATGGAATCTAAGGTCTGGAGAAATAGACATCCCTATCAACCCACGTGCTTGATCTTGCATATTTTCCCATTTGTTGCCTTATCTTCATCTTTAGGTTTAGTTTCTTGGCCTGAGGCTATTCTGTAAAGACCTTTACTTCTAAGTAAATCCACAATGTAGGACCACCATTGGAGGTAGTTGGTGTTGTCAAGAATAGCTTGGCATGGACTTTCCATTTTAACAGAAACTGAAGTTGTAGATGATGAAACTAAGTGTTCCAATGGAAATATCTCGAAAAATTAGGCTGATTCAAAAAAAAACGGCTCTGAAAATAGCTTCCGGATGAAAAAGTTATGGCTTTTTGAAGAAAAGTTATTAAAGATGCCGACGAAGTGCGTGAATGTGAGGAAGCGAATGATTATGCTATATTCAAAAAAAATCCTCCTCACCCCCCCCTTTCCAAACTTAATCTAATTAGTTCACTTTAAAAAAGATTTTATGTAACCCACTTTTATAAATAAGTGAAAGTCACTATTACAATGGTACTTTATGAGCTACTCACTAAATTGTAATTTAAATAGAAGATAAAGAGACTTTAGAATTATAAGTACTCACTTTTTATAAGGGTGAGAACACTTTTACATAAAGTAACTTTAAAACATAAGTTACATGTGCTATATGAAAAAGTAACTCAACAAAAAGAAAGACTTGAACCCAAGACCTCTATTCTCATAAAGTAACTTTGGACCAAGTGAGCTAGTTTAAAAGGCTACTAATTTTTGGAAAAGAGGAAAAAGGGGGGGGTTTCTTTTTTTAGTCATTGAAACTTTGGGGCACGTGCTTACTTGAAAAAACTCTTTTTGCCTACAAAACAAACAACCACACAACCCAACAAGGACATGCAAAAAAAACAAACTTTATGGCTTGAAGTTAGCTTTCACCGAAAACTAAATATTTTCATGAATGTTTCTGATTTTCTGAGATCACACTAAGGCGTGGCAGAAAAGAGAATACCCATGAGAGAAATCCTTCCTTTTTGTTTCTGATTTGCCTAGATCACACAGAGTCGCAGGGCAAAGAGCATACGCCGAAATGAAAGGTATAGATCCAGTAATAAAAAACAAAGAGCTAAATAAACCAAAATAAACACAGAGATGAATAACTAGAACTGCAAAAAAAAAGTGTATACCTCCAGATCTTAAAATGACATAGCTAGGGCTACTGGAAACCTTTTCGCGTGAAACGAAAGGGGTTCCTCATTGGAATAAATGCTCCTAACACAATAGAGCAGTCCTCTCGGCCCGAAACCAATTAGAAACAGTAGATGTAGGAAATGACAATCGGATGTAGTTGTACCGGCTTCGAATTTGGATCACCAACAGATGCGGCCCTCAAATAGCTCTGATACCATGTAGGAATTTACAGGGTAAGTTCCTCAAATAGAACACTAAAGAACACCGCTCACAAACAGATCACAGATAAATACACCAGTATTCTTGACGTGCTTAAAACCCTCAAAGTGGGAAACCGTCCACGGTCTGAGCCAATGTGGCCACTTCAGGCAATTTATTAATAAAAGAATGAAAATTTACATAAGCTTCTCCCATGAACAATCACCCTACAAATGACCCTCCATGCTCTTTAAATAGAGATCATGGACCACTCGGGTGTTAAGCCACAGATCAAGTACCGAGGAGAGAATGAACCGTCGGATCACTTCATGTCTAGAACATATCATGAACGTCAGATTGTAAGTTACAAATGTACATAGTAAAGAAACACATTTTACCTAACTCTACACTAGACCAAGTTATACTTAACTATTTCCTATGTGTCGAAATATCATAACATCTTGGTCGACCTTGGTTTAAAGAATTGGGTGCGTTCATGTAAAACATAGAGAAAATAATTGTGATGTTTTCTTATAAGGAAAAGATGATCACATTCGGAGACATGACAATAAAGTCAAAATCGATAATGCCCTCATCAGAAGACTTTAAAGATGTTATGAAATTGATGCCTCAAAAGAATCAAAACACAATATCGAAGAAGCAAAAGGAATTTCAAGAGGTCATATTCAATAAAAACGAAGAAAATTCTCGTTTAAAAGATCATAACCGGAAACTACTTGCACAAGTCACGAAGTGTAAAGTTTAAAAACACAACTTAGAACAAGAAAAGGAAAGTCTCATGAAAGAATTTAACAAGAAGATTGATTTAGGATGGTCAGATCCTTTCTCAGTTCAACAATTTTATTTATCACTCAGAGGATCTTATCATCTTGTACCAACGAAGATGACAAATCAAACAATTTCAGAAGATGCAAATAGATTACAAAGACATATAAAAAGATGACACGCCTTGTCAACAATAAGCTTTTAGGAAAAGCTTTTTAAGAGAAAGGCAATGTTATGAATAAAATATATACAAATAATATATATAACAATAGATAGTAATAGTATAAATTTAATAATAATTAGTTATGAAGAGGCATGTCTCTAAGGGACATGGTCGTTCATTAAAGGGCACCTGCCTAGGTATATAAGTGGGCCCTCATTTGTAACCAATATCATCTCACTTCTAAGAAACCAGATTCGTTCCTCGGCCCCCTCATGTCCCGAATCAGTTGAACTGGACACGATTCGATAGGACACATTTCCTCCAGATCATGTCCCGATTCTGGGACACGTGTCCGCCTTTTTGAGTGTCACGCAACCCATAAAGGGCGGTTTTGACCCATTTCAACTTCACATTTGATTTTCTCTCTTGTTGTGGGTTTGTTGTGGATGTGTGGGAGTGAATAGCAAAGGATGTGGGAGCATTTTGGATGCGATTCAAGCAACAAGTATGTGCATTTTGTCTCTATTTTCTTTGCATTTTTTAATAACAATTTGCATGTGCATTTTTTTACAAATTTCTTCATTTTTCTTTATTTTTTTACAGCATTCATGACTCAAACAAGGGCAGCAGGGAAGGGGAAAAGGGAGGGGAAGAATGTCCCCATTGGAGATGCCTCTCTTGTTCCAATTTCATCAAGGTCTACAACAGTGCCCTCTATTTGAAGAGGGTCTACAACAATAGCTTCAAACATTGGGGAAGACAACAGCCTCAAGATAACAAATATCCCTTGTGGAAATATGTCACAAGAGAGCAAGGGCAAGGCAGCGATTTGAGGGGAGGCGGCAATGTTGCTTGGAAATGCAACTATTGCAACAATCATTTCATGAGCACATATTACCGTGTGAAATCTCATTTCAAGTTGTTGGCTTTACCAGGTTATGGAATTACAGCATGTACAAAGGTGTCTTTCGCTGAGAGGAAGAAAATGGAAAAAGAGTCCAATGTTGACATGGCAAAGGTGGTTGCAACATCTAAACAAAACAAGAATGACGATCCCCTTCCATTCTTGAGGAAAAGCAACAACAAATTTCCATTTGAGAGTTTTGGTGGGGGACAAGTAGCAAAAATAAAAACAGTGGCACTTGGTCCGATGGACAGGATTTTGCAGAAAGAGAAATGGGAAGAGTTTGATCTCACCATTGCATTATTTTTCTATCAGAACTTCATATCCTTTAATGTTGTACGCTCACCTTATTTATTGAGATGTGTCGAGCTCTAACTCAAGGGGTTCCATCAAGGTATGTGCCTTCTGTGTCAGAGAAGCTTAGAACCACATTTTTTATGAAGGCGCAGAAAGAGGTGGACAAAATGCTTGGGCCTATTAAATCATCATGGCCAACATTTGGGGTTAGAATTGTTTGTGATGGATGGACAGATCCAACATGCCACCCACTCATCAACTTCATAGTGTCTTCCTTGAATGGTCCAATTTTCTTGAAATCAGTGGATGTACTTGGACAATACAAGGATGCAAAATATATGGGTGAGTTGTTCATTAAATTTATTGAAGATGTAGGTGTTGATTCTTGTGTGCAAATTATTACAGATAATGCATATGTTTGCAAGGTTGCTGGCGTGATTGTGGAAGCTAAATATCCACTAGTATTTTGAACACATTGCATTGTCCATTCTTTGAATTTAGCACTTAAATCTATTGCTTTTGACGTGCTTTGGATTGGAAGTATTATTGAGGATGCATGGCATATCCGCAACTTTGTACAAAATCATACAAATGCCCTCATTATCTACAAGGGGTACACCAATCTATCATTGTTGAAGATTGCAGATACACGATTTACCTCTTCATTCATCATGTTGAATAGGTTGAGGGAGGTCAAGACCGCTCTTGGCACCATGGTTATTTCAAAGTTTTGGTCTTTTCGGAGAAAGACAGATCAAGCAGCCTCAAAAAGAGTGTAGGACACAGTGTTAGATGATGCTTGGTGGGAGAGGGTAGATCTACTAATTAAGATCATGAACCCTATCATTTCTTTGCTACGATTTGCAGATACAGACCAACCCATCCTACGAGAGGTTTATGAGGGATGGGATTCCATAATTCAGTCTGTGAGGAGCATTATTTTACAGAGTGAGTGCCCCGAGTATGAAACATCATCAGAGGCCTTCTTCACCACCATACAGGATATTATTGTCAGTAGATGGGACAAGAATTGCACACCTTTTCATTGTTTGGCTCACTCATTGAACCCAAAATACTACAACCATGAGTGTGGTTGAATGGTGAACCTTCAAGCAGATTCCCTTCTCACATGGATGGTGAAATTTCATAGGGGAGAAAAGATGCATTGAGGCGGATTTTCAAGATAGAGCATCCCTTAATGAGGTGGAGGATGCCTTTACAGAGTTTTTCACTGGCACTGGTCAATTTGCGGGATATGATGTGATTAGAGGCCGAGGGGGCCAAGAAGCCCTATTCTTCATGGGAAATCCATGGGGCGACAAGCCCTCTTCTACAACAATTAGCCATGAGGCTCCTCTCTTAGGTGACTTCATCCTCTTGTTGCGAGAGGAATTGGAGCACATATGGGAATTTGTATAGTGTCAAGAAGAGCGGGCTTGAGTAGTGCAAGGCAGAGACAATGGTGTATGTGCACACCAAACTTCATCTTATTTACAAGCAAAGGGATGACTGGTTGAAGGGAAAGACAAAATGTGGGATGTCTTTCCTAATGATATGGGTTTGGACAACAGTTTTGAGTTGGCATTGGCCAACTTGGATCTTAATGAGCCAGTGCTAGAGCCTGTCACTTTTGATGATGGTGATACTCTAGAGGGGTCATCCGCCACACCAACGAATGCAAAGATGACATTGGATACAGAGGAGGATGATGCAGCAGAGGAGAGCAGTGGTGACCATGATGATGACAGTGATGTTGATTTTGATGATGAGGATTGATGATGCATGAGCTACCTACTGCCTTGAGGCTTGTAATTGTTTTGTATTTGCTATTTCTATTTGCCATTGGCATTGCTACTACCATTGGCAAAGGGCAAGCATGTCTACTTCAAAGACAAGATGAGAGTGGTGAGAAACACCTTCCTTGGTAAGAGGGAGTGTTGAGAAATGGTACAAAGGAAGCATTCCCTAGTACAATGTGCCTAGCCTAGGAAAAGTGGTAAAATGAACCGCTTATGAAAACAAGTTTTATTTATACAATGATTTTATAAAGTAGTTTTTTTATATTTAATTACTAAAAGTGACTTCAGTGATTTTAGAAAATGGTTTTTTCTCAAAGTGATTTGTAAAGTTTAAGTGTCTTGAGTGATTTTAGAAACTATTTTTTTTCTAGAAGTGACTTGAGTCATCTCAATGAGAGATTAAGTCACAACCGTTGATCTTGAGATGGCAAGATTTAATGGGTTTAGTAATTAATGAGTTTATAAAGGAGAAGGGGGAGTAAAGAGGAAGGTTTTTTTTATTCTTCATGAGATTTCGAGAAGTGAAGGAGGAGAGGAAAGGAGAAAAGGAGGCTGAGAAAGCAAAATCCTAGCAGAGAAAGAAGTGTACAGCAGTAAAAACAGCCACCAGACAGCACAAATTCCAAGACAGGGAACAGGCATGGAATTTGAGGCAAGGATAGCATGATTTTCAAGGCAGCTAGGCTGCAATTATTGCAGAGAGTAGGCACAAAATCTGAGACTGTTAGAGCTTGAAATTCAAGGCAGCCCGCAGGCACAAATTTCTAGGAGTAAGCTGTTGATTTTCTGACTGTGAATGGCACAAAAATCAAGGCAGCTAACTCAAGAATTCAAGGAACAGCTACAGCACTTTCTCCAAGGAAATTTCGTGCACAAATTTCAAGGGAGATAAGTGGATTTAATTGCTTTTATTTTACACTGTAAAATTCTCTGATTAGAAATAAATTTCTCTCTCACTGGTTTTCCCTTCGTGGTTTTTCCAGGAGTAGTGGACCAAAAGTCACCATGTTAAATTTTTGTGACTGCTGCATTTATTCTCAGAGAAAATGAAAGAGTGGAGTAGGCTTATGTGTTTCATGTTTTAGAAAATATTCATGTTTAAAAACAGCAGCAAGAATCTATGTTGGGTTCGGCATTAAACTGACATGATTCCTAAAACTGAAACTGGTTTGGGACTACAATTTTCTACAAATGTGAGTGGGACTGTGTGAGGTGACATTGACACTTTCTTCGAGTGTCTAATGAATTCACTTTGGACTAAATTGCCCAAGAGCAATTTCAACGGATGACAACAGAGACAAAAAGAAATATTGCATTCCTTCAAAGTTCCATGTTAAAAACACGTCTCATATATATATATATATAGGAATGGCTCACCTGATCACATCATTACAATGATGTCCTGTCCCAACTATATCAAGAATTTTACAATATATCTTTATACCCTATCCCTTTGGATGAGACTAAAATAAACATTTCAATGCCTAACAAAAACTCTAATTCTAAATTTGTATTATCATCCTGTAACTCGTAAGCATTTCCACAATCTGGACATTACTAGAAGCATTGCAGTAATTCAATTTCATCAAGATTCAACATTCAAGTAATTGAATTCACTGTTCACATAACACAAGCCATGAACAAATTTTCATATGCCAGCATAAAAGGATAGGCAAATTACCTGTTGGACGAAACAGGACAGGTGTGCCAGAAACATTTGTGAAAACAAAAGCATCATTTGTTCCCTGTTACAACTCAGAATACATTTTGCAATCAATCCACTTTCATGTAGATTGTATTGGCCTATGAAAACCTGGCAAATGAAAAATTAAGAACAAATAAAATACAAACATTGCAGTGAACCACTTCTACCTGATACTTCTTGCTGCTGGTTGGTCTTAAAGGTCCTGCCACTAAGCCACCAAAAACAGCGCCCCTACGGTCTCCAACTACCTGACATGTCATTTGTTATGTTACTTAAACAATGCTTCAAATAATATCCAATTAACCTGACTCTCCTCTATCTTACAATAGTGATATGAAAAATATCTAGACAATGAAAAGTATTGAGAAAGCCTGATTCCTGTGGTGCGTTTTAATGAAAGACCAAAAATGAAAGTGTCAAAAAGGCTAGTGTTGAGATAGATGTAAAGTCGTTCCACTTTGGTCTTCCCAATTTGTGATTCTGCTATACAAATTTGAATAACTATGTCAGTTCATATCAAGGCCTTCCATCGAGATGCATATTCTATTGGGCATGGAATCTCTCTTTGTTGCCAGTTCGTGTAATAACATTCTGACAATATTAAAGTCAGTTGTAAATGCTAGCTGCAATAGAAGTCACCTTATATGTAAAATGATCAACATCCTGTTATTTTAATGTTAGTAGCTGGTGGGGTCAGGTGATCTTAGAGAACTTTCGACTGTGACAATATTCAAAAGACAAACAAAGCCCAGTTACAACATATATGAGACATTTCTTCCATCAGGGTGAGGGGTTGATAAGTGTCAAATGTATATGTGTGGTAGGTCAGCCTGATGGTAGGCACATATGGGCAATCAATGAAAACTACTATACATAAGAGGTAAATCGACTCAGAATTACACATTGACTTAAGAATATTATAGTTGAATGCATTGGGTTATTTAGATTTCTTGCCCTGATATCAAAAGATTTATTGTGTAACTCTTCATTGTTTACTTTTGGGAGATGTGCTCCACAACCATATATAGTGTACACTGTATGTGTGCAGGGCTTTCATGCTTTACTGCGATTTAAGTTCCTTACAAATTGTATCAGAGCAAACAATTCTCGATCAAGCACCTTCAAGGTGTACATCTCATTGTCACAACCATTACTTTTGATCGAAGCCTGCAAACTGAGTGAACCTTAAGTGTTGGAAAGAAGACAAACTTCACCACTTTGGTCAAATTTTCAACAACAGAAACACAGGAATCTCAAAGCTATAATTAAAACAGTAACACAAACACATAAAGGAAACAAAGATTACGTTAATAGTGAAAAAGTGAAAGGTTTCTTATAAATGGTTACAAGCTAGTCAAGTCAATCCACTTTATGGATATGGGATAGACCAAGTAAAACACTAACATGAAATATAGGATAAAATAACCGAAAGTCAAACTGACTTTATTAATGTCTATGTCTAATATCTAATTACCAGTTATAATTTGACATTTACTTTATCACTCTCCCTTAATGGTCAATCTGCTAATTACACCAAGCTTATCCCAAAATTTTACATGCTTTTCCAGACCCAAAGAACCAGTGAAATGTCTACAGTTTGGTCCTCTATCTGACAGTATTTTAGCTCAATACATCGATCCTCTACAAGCTATCTAATGAAGTGGCAACATATCTTGATATGCTTCGTACAATTGTGATACAATAGATTCTTAGCCAGTTTGAGCACCACTTTATTGTCACAGAATAGGGTTGTTGGCTCTATCTACTACATCTTCATGTCCTAAAGCATTCTCCTAAAATAAACTGCCTCACGCACTCCTTTCACTGCTCCTCGATATTCTACCTCTAATGATGAAAGGGCTACTACATGTTACTCCTTGCGGATCCATGTGATTGCTCCTATGCCAAGGCTTAAAACATATCCAATATACCCACAACCTAGTGTCTTTGCTCCTTTCGTACAAAATGCCAAATTCAAGTGTCCCTTTCACATATCTCAACATTCTATTCACTACAGTCCAATGCTCTACCTTCGATGTTGTGATGAATCTGGAAATGAAGCTCACAACATAACCCAAATCAGGCCTAGCGGTTGTAAAATATATCAATCTCCCCACTAACTTCCCATAGACTAATTCATTAACTGCCATAAAGTCGGTATTGGATGAAAGTTTCAACCCTTTCTCCATGTGTGTAGATGATATTTTGCAATCTGTCATTCTGAACTTGTCAATAAAACTCCCGGCATATTTTACTTGTAAAATAAAAAAGTTAATACTATGAAGCACACAATTTTAGCTATTGATAGCCATGATAAAATATTTTATTAATAATTAATATATGATGATTACATTTTGTGAGAGGCCCTAGCTATATACCGCCTTAGGTGCCTCTTGGTGAACGGGCATGATCTTTGATCATGCCCTTTGCCTAATAAACTATAACTAACTAATTTTTTACATAACATTGCCTTCCTCTCAAAAGAATGCTTTGTCCTCAAAGCATACATAACGACGGATGTTGCTAATGAAACGCTTCAGTCTCCCAAGAAGCTTCTTCTTCTGGTAAGTCCTTCCACTTGATCAAGTATTCCTTGATTGCACGAGATCGAAGCTTCCTTTCTCTAGTAGATAAGATACCTTCTGGTTCTAGAATGACCCTTCCTTCATCATCTAGGGATGGAAGCGTTGTTTGCGCTGATTGATGGTCGCCTAGTGCCCTTTTAAGGCAGGAGACATGGAAGACGTTGTGAACACGACTTTTCTCTGGAAGGCTTAAACTATATGCAACTTGGCTGATCTTTTTATTGATTTGATATGGTCCATAGAACTTTGGTGCCAATTTATTTTTTCCTTTTTGTTTCAAGGACAATTGTTTGTATGGTTGGAGCTTGACAAATACCCATTCTCTGACTTCAAATTCTCTTTCGGTTCTGTTTCGGTCTGCTTGTTGCTTCATACAGTTCCTTGCATTATTCAAGTTTTCTTTTAGGGTTTGGACGATTTTTTGGGTTTCTTCTAGTTGGTTTTTAACAGCAAGTAGATTTGTCTGGACGGTAGCTAGATCCTTCCATTTTGGGGGTTCATATCCATACAAAGCTTGGAATGGCATCATTTTTGCTAACGTGTGATAAGTAGAATTATACCACCACTCAGCGAGATGCAACCATTGAGCCCACTTATTTTGTTTTTCTGTAGCGTAGCAACGTAGGTAGGCTTCCAAACATTTATTGACAACCTCTGTTTGTCCATCTGTTTGAGGGTGATAAGCGGAACTCATATTTAGGTAGGTTCCTATGTGGTTGAACAATTCCTTCCAGAAATTACCCTTGAATTTGGCATCTCTATCACTCACAATGACCTCCGGAAAACCGTGTAATTTATATATATTTTATATATTTTTGCAAAATATCTCAGCGATTTGTTTAGCTGAGTCTGATTTCTTTATTGCCATAAAGTGAGCATATTTGGTGAGTCTGTCGACCACTAGGAATCTTGTCCCTCAATAAAGTCCATTGATATTTCTTCCTATTTCTAATTCGGAATGTTTAGGGGGTGAAGTAATCCAGGTGTCATAATAATTTCACTTTTGTTTCTTTGACATGTGTCACATTCTGCTACATACTTCTGAATATCGCGACTCATCCCCTTCCAAAAGAATGATTGACATGCATTGTAGTAAGTTTTAAAGAATCCTACATGTCCGACTAACAATGAATCATGTGATTCCTTGAGTATCTTGGATTTAAACTTGGACTTTGCATTCAGATAGATTCTTCCTTTGTACCATAGAATATCATTCTTCCATTCAAATTTTGAGTTGTTTGGAAGGTTATTGATTATCGCAGTTATTTCTGGATCCTTAGCATACTCACTTTGAATCTTAAGCCATTCAAGAACAACAACCGAGATTGTAAGTAATGCTGGTTCTTCATCCTTCCTAGATAGGGAATTTGCTACTACATTGTCTTTTCCCCTTTTATGTAGTATCTCCATGTCAAAGGCGGCAATTTTTTCAACCTATTTTTGTTGTTCTTCGAAAAGTGTTTTTTGTTGAAGGAGATGCTAGAGATTGTTATAGTCCGTTCGAATGGAGAACTTACTTCCCAAAAGATATTGTCTCCACTTAGCCAGTGCGTGCATAATAGCGAGCATTTCCTTGTTGTATGTGGACTTGAGACGTTCTCTTTTATTGAGCTTCCTACTTTCAAAAGCTATTGGATGCCCTTCTTGCATTAACACTACACCTATACCGAATCTGGAAGCATCACACTTGATGATAAATGGTTTAGAGAAATCTAGAGTTGCCAATAACGGGGCATTAGACATGACTTCCTTCAGTTCTTCAAAACACCTTCCTGCTTCCTCATCCCATTGAAATGAATTCTTCTTTAAAAGGTTTGTTAGAGGTGCAGTTATATGTGCATAGCTTTTAATAAATCTTCGGTAATATCCAGTCAATCCTAAGAACCCTCTTAGCTTGGATACATTAACCGGTTTGGTCCATTCCTTTATAGCTTTGATTTTATTAGGGTCCACTTTTACGCCTTCATGGGATATAATGTGTCCGAGATATTCTACTTCTTTCTTTCCAAAGGTGCATTTGGATTTTTTTGCGTAGAACTGGTGCTCTTTTAGTAGTGTAAGAACTTTATCCAGGTGTTGTAAGTGCTCCTTCCAAGTTTTACTATAAATTAAAATATCATCAAAGAACACTAATACAAACTTCCTAAGATATGGACGAAATAATTCGTTCATAGTGGCTTGGAACGTTGCTGGTGCATTGGTTAACCCAAACGGCATTACTTTAAATTCATAGTGACCTTCATGTGTTCGGAATGTCGTTTTTGGTATGTCTTCCAACCTGATTCTAATTTGGTAATACCCTGACCTTAAGTCCAATTTTGAGAAGTATTTTGCGCCATGTAGCTCATCCAACATTTCGTCGATAAAGGGGATTGCGAATTTGTTTTTAATCGTTATTTTGTTTAATCCTCTATAGTAAATGCATAGCTTGAATGAACCATCCCTCTTCCTTACCAATACCACTGGAGCAGCATACGGACTTTTACTTTTCGAGATGATCACACACTTTAAAAGGTCTTGGATTAATCTCTCAATTTCCATCTTTTGGCGATGCGGATATCGATACGGCTTGATGTTGACGGGGTCTGACCCTGCTTTGACTTCTATTGTATGCTCAATTTCCCTGTTAGGAGGCATTTTCATAGGCAAGTCTTGAAATATCTTTTCATGCTTTTGAATTAGATCTTGTACCTCTGGTGACTCTTCACTGATCATATTTGTAGATAACATTTCTAATTGGTGACATTGTACTACATAAGTGGGTGCTCCTTTTCGAATCATCTTCATCATCTGAGATGACAATACAATTTGATTCTCGGGTGCTTGGAATCCATGTATTTGTACCTCTGCTCTCCCCATTTAAATCATATGAACTGTACTTGATGGTTGGCAACATACGTGCCTAGAGTTCGTAGCCATTAGATACCTAAGACCACATCTACTCCACCTAATGGTACAGTGAAGAACAGAGATTCTAAATTAAAGTCTTGAATCTGCAATTTGACCTTATGGCATTTCCCTACCTTTTCAATCTTCTTACCGTCAGCTACCATCACCTTCATGTTTGGTAAGGGAAATGAGAAAATGTTGAGTCTCTTTGCCACAGTTGCATCTAAAAAATTGTGGGTGCTACCAGAGTCGATGAGAACCACTACGTTGTTCTTCTTTATATGTCCTTTCAATTTTAGAGTCTGAGGTTGTGATATACCTGTCATAGCTGATAGTGACACTTGCGGAATACTTCCGTCATCTAATTCTGGAGAGAATTCTGGGGCATCTTCTGTTTCTTCTATGTCAGAATCCTCACTGTTTGAATCATTAGTTGCTTCACAGTTATATAGGTTCTTTGATTCTTTTCCTTTAGCACACCTATGTTTAGGGTCCCACTTCTCGCCACAGCGTTTGCATTTGCCTTCTTTTATCCTTTGTATTTCCACATTAGATTTTTCACCTTCACGACAATGTGGTGGAACATATCTTGTATTATTTGAATCCACAGACTGGGGCATTCTTCGTCTCAAAAATACTTTTTCCAGTTTTGATCATAGTATCTGTTCAAATTTCTTTTCAGCAGTTTTAACTTTTCGTCTTGCTACTTCTGTTGACGTAATGTCGTGAAGCTCAAGTTCTACTTGTAGATGAGTTTTAAGTCCGAAGATGTATGATTGAATTAGACGAGATTCTGATAACCCAGGTACTCGTGTTACTAAGGTCTCCCATTCTCGAGTGTACTCATCCACACTTCCTTTTTGTCATAATTTGATGAGTGTTGAAAAGAACTCTTCTTCCCTTACACCTTGGAATCTTTTAAAGAATGCATCTTTAAATTTTCTCCAACTGATGGCGATTGTCGTCTTCTTCCACCACATATACCAATTATATGCTTCTCCTTCCATTTTCATGGAAGCGTGCCTAATCTTTTCGTCATCATTGTCGATGTCGTAAATCTCGAAGTATTCTTCTGCTTTATTCAACCACGCAACACTGCATTTTTCGTTCCCATCGAATTTAGGCATCTCGACTTTTGCCTTTCGCTGATATGTTGCTAACGGTGGAGCGAAAAGAGGGTGTTGATTGGTGAATGTATCCCAGAGTTGCTTATTTGAAAAAGTCGCGTTACTATTTCCTTGATGGGGCGTGGCTGATTTTTTTGGAGATTCTGCTTTTTCGTGAGAATCTGCTGACTTTGTTGAATCTGATGAATTGTGCTCTTGATTACCTCCATCATCTTGGAATAGTTGTTCGGGTGTAACCTTCGTCCTTCCACACAAGGTGTTCAACAATGCTAATGTCTGATTATGATTCATTTCGGATTGGATCTGGTTCTGCCCAAGTTGTAGTTCTATCCGATTTGTCGTATCCTGAAGCTTCTTGATATCGTCGGAATGCCCGATAAATTTACTCTCGAGATCGACTAATTTTTTGTTGAAATCATCGGAGTGGCTAGTAATCCTATTCTCCAAGTCAATCAATTTTTTACTGAAATCGACCATTGACATCGACGACATTGAACGAGTTTGTGGGGGTGTATATTTGTCCGCCAGCTTAAAAAAATTTTTGTTAAATAATTAAATTAATTTAATTTAATTATATAACATATAGTTTTTTTTAATTATATAATATATAGTTTTAAACTATATAATATGTATATATAAATAAATTATATATCGTAGATAATATATGTTATGATATATTAATCTCCGTGGGTTATTTTAAATAATATGTCATGGAAAAAAAAGACACAGCTAAGGAAACAACCTCAACGTGTATTGATGGCATGGGTCAACAATGTGGGGGAAATCGTTGGAAGGGTGGTCGGCAAAGTGGACAAACGGCAACAGCGTGAGGGATTTGGCAGCGATGGTAGTGAGACGACAAACAGAGAAAATGGCGACGGCGGTGGTGAGGCGGTGGAGAACAGTCGGATGGCAGAGAAGGCAAGCACAATACCAGATGCGCAGGGGTCCGATGCACGTCTTCCGTAGTCAATGGTGTGGAGGGCAGCGTAGCACGGGACAACAACGAAGGCAGCGATCTTACTCGCTCTTGTACCATATGAAGCACACAATTTTAGCTATTGACAGCCATGATAAAATATTTTATTAATAATTGAATATATGATGATTACATTTTGTAAGAGGCCCTGGCTATATACCGCCTTAGGTGCCTCTTGCCCTTAGCCTAATAAACTATAACTAACTAATTTTTTACATAACATACTATTTGCAAAACTTCTAGAACTAGACAATAATGTAAGATGGCTAGATCAGTCACATCTAAAGCTTTACTCATATCAGTTTTCATCTATTCAATAACACTTGCCTCACTACCTATAATAATGATGTCATCTATATAAATGACCAATAGAATGATATTATTATGAATGCTTTGGACATATAGATTGGAATCTAAAAGACTTTGCCGAAAACCCCTTCATTAATGCACCAAATTACCAATCAATCTTAAAATACTGTTATAAATATAATTTATATAAAAATAATATAATAATAATAATAATTAACGATTAATATAGAAGAGGCATGTCTCTAAGGAAATGACCATGCATGAACAGCACATACCTAGGTATATAAGCAGGGCCTCATTTGTAATCAACATATCTCATATCAATTCTTTTATACACTATTCAATATACATGTTCTTATCCTCAATGGATGTCTTCATATTGCTAGTGTTCTAAAGATTAATGTGAAGTACGAACTTTGTTTGTTACAACTACCATGCACAAGATGTTTGTTTCAGACATATAGAGCCTTCTTAAGTCTACAAACAAGATGCTACTTTCTTGGAACCTAAAATGTTTATGGTTTAAATATGTAGACCTCTTCCTTCAAATATCAATTGAGGAAGGCACTCTTCACATCCATTTTATGGACCACTCTTCACGTCCATTTGATGGACCTTCCAACAAAAATGTGTTGTCCTTGCTCAAACTAATCAAATCATGCTCATCTTTGTTTTAAGAGCAAAGATTTCCTCAATGTCAATGCCCTCTCACTAAGAGAAAACTTTTGCAACTAAGCATGCCTTATAGTTGTCAAATGTGCCATCTACCTTTTACTTAACCTTATACCAATGTTGCAAACATTAGCATCGGGATAAAATCGGCAAGGATCCAAAAAACCAAAAAATAATAAAAATCGAGAAAATATCAATACAAATCAGCAAACACTGGAAAAATTAAGATACCACCAAAATATCGATAAAAATTGGCAAACATCAACTCTGCCAAAAAATCACAATTTCACGATTTTTTCGTGATAATATCAAGACGTTTGCAACATTGCCTTATACACCCATTTACAACAAATGGGTCTCCTCCCTAGTGGAAGAGCTACAAGATCCCAAGTCTATTTTTTCATCATATTCTCATGTGTAGCTACTACGACCTTCTCCCATTTAGGCCCCCCTTTTGTCTCATTGAACACTTGTAAGTTGTGGCTCATATGCTTCATAAGCACTAACCAGTAGTCTGCTCTTACCTCTTAATGATCATTCCTAGAACATTTTGCCTACCTAAACATCTCCAATGGTGTTGTGCCAACAGTTTGTCCTCTTCTTTGGATCTTCCCCATCAAAGATATCACCATGATCTGAGATACCCATACCTATATCAATATCATCAGATCCCTAAAACACCTCATGCTCAAAATCTTCGCTCCTTTCATTTGATGCTAGCTAAAGCTTGATTCTTGAATCCCTAGGCACAACAAGCTATTGTTCTATTTGATCTCTAAAGAAGTCTAGAAATGTCCAACTTCCTCATCAACTATGAAATCTTTGTCGAAGATCAACCATTTGGTATCAACAACAACCAATCTATAGGATTTAGTCATTGTACCCCACGATCATCAATTTCTTTCCCTTAATGTCTAACTTGTTTCTCTTCTCATCTGTGATGCAAGCATATGCAATAGAAGCATCTACCTTAAACCACAAACCATAAACCATGCTTTCTCATAAACCATGCTTCCTCTGCAGTGTTATAATTCACTGTGATTGTTGGAGATGTATTCAATAGTTATACAATTATGAACACTACCTCAACCCAAAAACTATTGAGAAAACACATGTTCTTCATCATACACCAAGCAATCTCTGTGATAATATGGCTTCGCCTCTCAATCAATCCATTTTGTCATAGAGTGTAGAGTCTAATGAATTGTCCTTTGATTCCACGCTTAACACAAAGTTATCAAATTGTTTTGAACCAATGTTGCATGTAGCAGGGATGTTTTTCTCGAAGCGAAGCGTCAGAAGCATCATTTTCCAAAAATCTAGGAAGCAAAGCATCTCGGAAGTGTTTATATGTGTGTGTGTGTGTGTGTTCAAAAAAACATCTAAAATACCAAATTAGTTATAGAACATATGAAAACATGCATATTTGTACACAAATCAAGATAGATATGGCATCCATTGTACATCAATGATTAATTATTCAAGCATTAACCATCTAGAATCTAGATTCCTCTCCCCTTGTCTAGTATTTGCCTATACTTTGATTCTCTATGGATATTAGTCAACATTGCCCAGTTTTCATCAAACTGCTTAACCAAAACCTTATAATATGGTACAGAAAGCTAAACATGCCTGATCAATAATTTTGACTTGAGTGAAGGGTACATTTTTGCTAGGCCATGACAAAGGAGTTCAACAATCAACACCACCAACACTTGAGTTTGGGGTACATATAGGGTTGGGTGCTCTTAATTAAATGCCAATCACATACCCTCATACTGTCATACATGATATAATCTAATGAAATGCCACAATCCCATTGATCCTGATATCCTAAAAATGTTAACCTTGCTAAATTTTGAATGGGATATGAAATTATATTTCTCCATATGACGTCTATGAGGTTGGAACCACTCTCAAACATCCTAAGTCATGTCATGGTAATGTTAAAAATTTAAGTAAAATGATGAAAATGAAAGATTAAGAAGAATGTCACTTTTACTTTAAGAATTTAACATTAACATTAGGAAGCATCTAGGAAGTGTCTAAGGAGCACCTTGGGGGTGTTCGAGAAGCATAATTCCTCACAAAACAGTTTGAAAAACCCAAGTCAATTCCAAAAGAAAAAACCAAAGTTGGAGCGAATAAGCTCAGCAATTGACAGAAATACATACATACATACATACATATATATATATATATATAACTTGAATGATGATGTTACATAGGAGGGCCCCTGGCTTATATACCGCCTCGGGTGCTTCTTGGTGAAAGGGCACGATCATTTGATCGTGCCCTTTAGCCTAATTAATCTAAACTTACAAAATTATTAATTTTTTTATATAACATTGCCTTCCTCTTGAAAAGATGTTTTGTCCTCAAAGCATACGTAACAACGGATGTTGTTGACAAAACACTTTTGTCTCCCAGGAAGCTTCTTCTTTTGGTAGGTCTTTCCACTTAATCAGGTATTCTTTGATTACTCATGATCGCAACTTCTTTTCCTGGGTGAAGGTGATACCTTCTGGTTCTAAAATGATCTTCCCTTCATCATCTAATGTCGAAAGTGTTGTATGCGTTGATTTGTATTTACAAGTGTCTTTTTAAGGCAAGACACATGGAAAACGTTGTGAACACGACTCTTATCAGGAAGGCTTAAGTTGTATGCTACTAAGCTGATTTTTTTGCTAACCTAATAAGGTCCATAGAATTTTGGTGCCAATTTGCTTTTTCCCTTTTGTTGCAAGGCTGAAGTTTAACAAATACCCATTCTCCAACTTCAAATTCTCTCTCTGTTCTGTTGCGGTCAGCCTGCTGCTTCATACGATTTCTTGCAATATTTAGATTTCCCTTTAGTGCTTGGACGACCTTTTGGGTTTCTTCTAACTGATCTTTAGCTACTGGAAGTTTTGTCTCGATAATGGTAAGGGCCTTCCATCTAGGAGGTTCATAACCATACAGAGCTTGAAATGGGGTCATTTTTTGTTGAAGTGTGGTAAGTGGAATTGTACCAGCATTCGGCGAGATGTAACCATTGAGCCCACTTATTTTGTTTGCTTGTTGCATGACAACATAGGTAGTCTTCTAAACATTTATTGACAACTTTTGTTTGACCATTTGTTTGAGAATGCTATATTGAACTCATCTTGAGGTAGGTTCCTATATGTTTGAAAAATTCCTTCCAGAAATTACCTTTGAATATGGCATCTCTATTGCTAACAATGACCTTGGGAAACCCATGTAATTTGTAGACATTCTTGCAAAATATCTCAGCGATTTGTTTTGCTAAATTTGATTTCCTCATTCCAATGAAGTGTGCATACTTGGTGAGTCTGTCGACTACTACGAGAATTTTTTCCTTGCCATCAGACACAAGTAACCCTTCAATAAAGTCCATTGATATTTCCTCCCACTTCTGATTTGAAATATTTAAGGGGTGGAGCAGTCCGAGTGTCATAATGTTCTCATTTTTATTTCTCTGGCATTTTTCGCATTTTGGAACATATTTTTTAATATCATTATTCATTCCCTTACAGAAAAATGCTTATCGTGCATTATGATAGGTTTTAAAGAAACCTACATGGGACTTTTTGCGAACTTTGGCTTTAAATTTAGAATTTGGAATTAGGTAAATTCTCCCCTTGTACCACTAAATATCGTTTTTCCATTCAAATTTTGAATTTTGAGGAGGGTTATTGATTATAGCACTTGTTTCTGGATCTTTTGCATACTCACTTCGAATTTCATTAAGCCATTCTGGGATAGCAACTGAAATTGCAAGTAATGATGATTCTTCGTCTTTCCTAGACAAAGCATTTGCTACTACGTTGTCTTTCCCTTTCTTATGTAATATATCCATGTCGAAGGCGGCAATTTTTTCGATCCACCTTTGTTTTTTTGTAGATAGTGTTTTCTGTTGGCAGAGGTGTTGAAGACTATTATGGTTTGTTTGTATTAAGAACTTTACTTCCTAGGATATATTGCCTCCACTTAGCTAATGGATGCATAATGGCGAGCATTTCCTTATTGTATGTAGACTTGAGACATTCTCGCTTGTTGAGCTTCCTGCTCTCAAATGCTATTGGATGACCATCATGCGTCAGTACTGCTCCTATGCCAAAACCTGAAGCATCAGATTCAATTACAAACGGTTTTGAAAACTCTGGAGTTGCCAATACAGGTGCACTAGACATAATTTCCTTTAAGTCTTCCAAACACTTTTCCGCTTCATCATCCCATCAAAATGAGTTCTTTAGAAGGTCCGTTACAGGTGCAGTTACATGGGCATAGTTTTTAATAAACCTTCAGTAGTACCCAATCAACCCTAAGAATCCTCTTAATTTGGAAAAGTTAACTGGTTTGGGCCAATCTTTTATAGCCTTGATCTTATTAGGATCTACTTTTACTCCCTCTTTGGATATTATGTGTCTAAGGTACTCTACCTCTTCTTTTCCAAAGGTACATATGGACAACTTTGCATAGAATTGATGTTCTTCTACTATAGTGAGAACTTGCTCCAGACGTTGTAGATGTTCCTTCAAGGTTTTACTATAGATTAGAATATCGTCTAAGAACACTAACACAAACTTCCTTAGATACAGACGAAATACCTCATTCGTGGTGGCTTGGAAGGTTGTTGGAACATTAGTTAATCCGAAGGGCATTACCTTAAATTCATAATGACCTACATGTGTTCAAAAATAAGTCTATGATATGTCTTCTAGCCTTATTCTGATTTGGTAGTATCACGATCTCAAGTACAACTTTGAAAAATATTGGGCTCCATAAATTTCATCTAGTATTTCATTTATAAAGGGGATTGAAAACTTGTTGTTAATCGTCACCTTGTTTAGTCCTCGATAATCTACAGATAGTCTAAAGAATTCATCGTTCTTTCATACTAGAACAACTGGAGCAGCATAAGGACTTCTACTTTTTGAGATGATTCCACGCTTCAAAAGATCTTGGACTAACCTTTGGATTTCAGTTTTTTGATGATGTGGATATCTATATGGCTTGATATTGACAGGGTTTGACCCTGATTTGACTTCGATTATGTGCTCAATTTCTCTTTCTGGTGGCATCTTCATAGGAAGATCTTGTAACACCTGTTTGTGTTTTTGGATCAGTTTTTGACCTTCGGGTGGTAGTTCTTGAACTTCAAGTGTTTCTTTGCTAACCAATCTTGAAGCCAACGTTTGCATCTGATGACATTGCACTACATATGTTGGTACTCCCTTCTGGATCAACTTCATCATCTGGTATGACGATACAAGTTGATTCTAAGGAGGTTGGAACATGTTGTCGCCCAGATTGTACAAGCATCGTGACAACTGCTCAGGGCGAGCATTGTCACTTTGAAACCCCGCCCACTCCGTTCTAGTTGTCTCCCAATAGCGGGCTATGGGGGGTAGTCCCTATGGAATGAGGTGAAAGAAAACAAGTTGGGAACCAACTTGCTTGGGAGACACGAATGGGTGGCCTAGCTACTCGGTAGAATTTAGCAAGATTAATGATTAAATTAGATTTTAAGATGAGACTAGTGCCTCATGGAGTCACAATTCTTGCTTATTATAAATTGAAACCAAGTAACCGGATGGACACCCACTGCTTAATATGATAGACTATCCTATATGATATGCAATTTCCTACGAGCTAGGTGTGATGTAAGGATGGTTATTTTTAGCTTAAATGCCTAGTCTAAAATGAACCTCTCCCTTAATTGTTTTGAGAAACAGTGTTTAGAGTAAGTCGTGAAATGGAAGCCAACGGGAAGCAAGCAGTAGTCGGATTAACGATACCTCCCCGTGTTCCACCCACCCAGTGCCTCCGGCGCTGCAGAAACTGTAGCTCTAACTATTGCAAGGTCACTGTGTTAGCCACTAAGAAGAGTTGAATCCCTCAAGCTAATTGGAAAAGAGTTGCCCTAGGAGTCTATCAACCAAGCTTATACTTAGAGATAAATTATTAATGCAAACTATGTCCTAGGATGCTTATGCGAGATAGATTGAGTAAAGTCTTCTTGAGTTAAGATTCTTTATGTTATTTAAGTACTTAGTGTGAATTATCTTATAGCCAAAGTACTTAACAATGATTAGATAACAATCTTAAGACAAGTGCTTAAAGATACAAGTGTCAATATTCAACAATATTCCACAAGATGTTTAGAACAGATGTCTAATTCAACAATGATTACTTGAGATATGTCAATGACCAATGTTGAAATGCTCACTTAGAATGATAACCAATGAAACTTAAGATGCCAAATGTTTAAGATAAACAACCAAGATATCAAAGCCTCTTAAGATTATGATCTTTAACTTAGAGCAATTATCTAACGATTTCTTAACAATGCCTTAATTAGATGTCAAACACAATGATGCCAATGCTCAAACAACTTAAACCACCAATGAGATTTAAAGACTTAGATGTTGAGTGTGTTAAGTGTCAAGTTAACAAATTCTCAAGATAAGCAAGTGTTAGATTCCAAAATCAACCATAACATTTCAGCACTTATTGATTTTATGACAGCAGTAGTGAGATCACTTTAACATGAAAATTGCCAAACTTATGAGGTAGAAAATTTCCCAATGTTTATCCAATGTAAAATTACAATTTTCAGACCTCTTAAGATGTGATATGTGATTGTTATGACAGCAGTAAGAAAATTATAACAGCAGTGAGGAAAACACCTTAGATTCAATGGATAACAAGCCAATAGTGATTAGCAATGATCAGTGAAATGCCCAACAACTTGCCAAAGTAAAATATGAGTTTTAAGCCACTTTAAGATGCAGTATTCAATGCTAGATCAAATCTGATATATCTTATAACAGCAGTAAACAAATCAGTAGATCAGCAAGCTAATGATGTTAAAACCAATGCCCAATATGCCCAAAATAAGAAAAATTTACCGAAACTGAAAAATCAATTTTTTGAGCCCTCTTTAGGTGTGTGATTCAGAAATTGCAGATCTGATTCAGTGACTTATGCAGAAAATTCCAACAAGCAAATATTTAGATCTAAGCTAGATCCTAGATGCCCAAGTGACCAAAATTTAGGAGAATTAAAATTTTGAGTGATTTTGACCAATTCAAATGTGTTTTTAGGGCTATTATATCACTATTATCACTGTTGTAATAAAACAAAGGCAAAATGAGTGTTTAGAGACCAAACCCTAGGCCTAACGCCTTGCAGATGGATGAAGATGCCACTTGAAAATCAAACTTTTTAAAGCCCAAAAACCTACAAAACCACCAAGTATTCAGTCTTAAACACTTCAGAAATAGACAAGGGCTAGAGAAGGCCAACGCTAGGCCAAATAGGGATAGCGTTGAGGCTTAGAGGATAAAGGAAGGCAGATCAAGGGTCAAAATTGGCCAAGGAAGGAAAAACAAAGGGTTGGACGCAGGGGCTAGGAGGCCGAAAAAGAGGGAGTGGCTAGGGTTTTAGGGCTAAAAAGCCCACGACTAGCCCAAAGGGCAGCCGTCTAGGGTGGAGGAAGGAGGTTGAGGCTTCCTGAGGCCATGGCTAGGCCAAAAATGGCCTAGAAACCCCAACGCAGGGGCTAGGAAAGAGGGTCGAGGCCCTTAGAGGCTACGGCCTGCCTCCAAGAGGCCGAAAAAGATGACGCAAAGGCAAAAACAAGGTTGACACGAGGCTAGCGGAGGTTGGATCCAAGCCCGAGAGGCCTAAAAATTGAAACCCTTGCTTCAGGCTTAAAACAACAACAACAACAACAAAAATTATCTTCCCAATCCGAATTTTGCAACAAATTTTTCAATGGTTGGCCTTGCAAAAAAATTCTAGAGACTAGATCTTACCCTCAAGGGCCTAGATCTAGCTCTACTTCAGCTTCTTCTCTTGATTTCAATAAATTTCACTTGCAAAAATGAAAATAAAACACCCAAACCCCAAATATATACAAAATCTTAAAATCCCAAAACCCCAATTAGCAAAAATAATTTACAAATTATTTTACAAATATACAAATAAACAAGGGTTTTGAAAATTTAATTTTTTGAGAAATAAAATTTTTGTGGCTATTTTCTTTGATAAATGGCTAAAAACGCTTCAAAAACCCCATGCACACTATAGTCTTAGAGAAGATTTAATTCACTACATAAATATTCAGGATCCAAGCAAAGTTGATCCCTGCCCACAGTTTGTGAACTTGGAGACCAAGGACTGAAGTACCTACAAACACTATGTATTTATCACAAGACAATCATATATTAGCAGTAGCACAACATAGGAATGTATGTAGTCAGTACATACCACAAATCATGAACATGGACACTTCGAGTTGCACCCCAAAGTCTTTATTATGATAGAAAAAAATAGTTGCCAACGAGACAATACTTTACACAAATGCTTCATCAACAATTTCTTAGCTGGAAATCAAATAGCTAGAGACTCAAATGAGTCTCTAATTTATAGATAATTCCTCCAAGTGAAAAATAACTGCTAGTTTCCTTGATCTTTGTCAAAATAATCTTTGCCGTCGAAAAATACTTGATCATCTTTTAATCTTAGCCATTGAATTTTTACTTTTGAGGAATTTTCGAATTTATCATTTAGTTCCATTTTAATTAGCTCAAAATTAATTATTTTGGGCTAATTTCCTCAAAAAATCGACTTTGACTTAACCATCAAGGCCTAAGTGTCCAAATTTTCTTGAAATATCCAATATTCCTTTGGTGGAAGACCTCCAAAAATTATTCCTTTCAAAACCCACAAATCTTTCACTTGGAGAATTTAATTCTCCTAAGACATTTTAATTTTGACTCTAATTAATTAAATTTTTGGCATAGGATTTTAATTTAATTTTGCCAAAAAAATTAATTGATTGACACATGAGGGGATTAATTTTTTTTCCACCCTCTAATATTTTAACCATGGTATTTTTAAGTATGAGGGGCCATGCATCAAAATATTTTTTACATGAGATTTACAATTTCAACCCTCAAAGGGGGGAATACCCATTCGGCTTAAACCCTCAAAAAACATACCCAATCTGTGACACAATATGAGCTAATAGACTAAGTGATTTGTAATAAAATAATTTAGCCAAATAGCTTAAATTATTCCCAAATCACTTTTATATGAGACTCGACTAGAACACTATGACTCACCTAAGACTTTGACGAAGAATTCCACCCTAGCTTTAGGGTGAGGTTGGATGGAAAAACTTTGTCGACCATCCATGTTTAGAAACACAAATGAATCAATGAAACGAAAAACCTCCTAGGATGAAGCTCTCGCCAAAATAATATGCTTACCTAGGTTGTTACATGCATTCACGGTCTTACTAGCATCATTTACATTACATAACTTGAAGAATGGGTTTACAATAACATAATAATTGTTGATAGACGATCTGATTCTGTCAAAAAAATCTGGTACTTCCGCTTCCTTGGAACTTTGAAAAAATATGTGCAACAGAACCCAAATAACTTGTATTTCTGCCCCCTCCCATATAAACTTTATAAAGTGTTTTTGATGGTTGCCAGAGTAGGTGCCTAGGGTTTGTAGCCATTCGATACCTAGGACCACATCCACACCTCCTAATGGTACAATGCAGAACAGAGGATTCTAGATTGTAGTCTGGAATCTGTAATTTGACTTTATGGCAGTTCCCTAATTTTTCAATTTTCTTTCCACCGGCGACCATCACTTTCATGTTGGGCATGGGATATGCGAAAATGTTGAGCCTTTTTGCTATATTTGAGTCCAAAATGTTATGGGTGTTGCCGAAATCTATTAGAACCATTACATTGCTCTTTTTGATATGTCCTTTTAACTTTAATGTTTGGGGCTAAGATATACATGTCATGGTCGATAATGACACTTGCGGAATATTCTCATTATCTTATTCTTAAGAAAATTGTCGAGAATCTTCAACTTCTTCTACATCTGATTCTTCACTATCTGAATCATTGGTTGCTTCACATGTATACAAGTTCTTGGTCTCTTTTCCTTTAACACATTTATGTTTAGGATCCCATTTTTCGCCACAACGTTTGCACTTACCTTCATTCTTTGCATTTCCAAACTAGTTTTTCCTCCTTCATGTAACTATGGTGGAACATATTTTGTCTTATCCGCGTTAGCAGTTTGGGGAAATTTTCGTCTCGAAAATACTCTTTCAACTTTTGGCCATTGTATCCCTTCGAGCTTCTTTTCTGCAACTTTTGCTTTTTGTCTTGCTTCTTCTATAGAAGTGATGTCATGAAGCTCACCCTAGACATGTGGTTTAAGTCCCGTGATGTATGATTGAATAAGACAAGTCTCCGACAACCCAGGTACTCATGTAGCTAGACTTTCCCATTCTCTAGTGGATTCCTCCACATCTCCTTTTTGTTATAGCCTAGTGAGTGTTGCGAAGAACTCTTCATCTTTGACTTCTTGGAACCTCTTAAAGAATGTATTTTTGAATTTCTTCCAACTAATGGCGTGTGTCGTTTTCTTCTAGCACATATACCAATTATATGCTTCACCTTCCATTTGCATGGATGCATGCCTAATCTTTTCATCATCATTTCCAATACCATAAATCTAGAAATATTCTTCTGCTTTATTGAACCATGCAACATTGTATTTCTCGTTACCGTCAAATTTGGAGAGCTCAAGTTTTACTCTTTGTTGATATGTACCAACTGGTGGAGTGAAGAAGGGGTATTGATTCAAGATCTGCATATTTGAGTATTGATTCCAGAGTTGCATATTCTGAAAGTTTGTGTTGCTATTTTAATGATTGCCCATGGAGGATGATTTTGTAGACTCAGGGATCTGATGTGAGTCTGATGAGTTTGATGTATCCAAAGAATATGGATGTTGACTAGCTTCGCTATTCTGGGGTATTTGATCAGGAGTAATTTTCAACCTTTCACAAATATAGTTTAACATCGTCATTGCTTGATCATGAGCTAGTAACGTTGCATTATGATTTAGATCTACCTTATTTGAAATAATTGCATGATCATTTTTAAATTCGTTATGATTCTGCTCGAGCTGATTTTCTATTCTCTTTGTTGTGTTCTGGAGCTCCTTGATTTCATTACAATGTCCAACAACCTTATTCTCAAGAACTATCAATTTTTTACTAAAATCAATGATCATCATTGATGAAGACATTGATTGGGTATGTGGTGGTGTATATTTATACAGCTTAACCTTTTTCCTTAACTTGAACTTTGTTTTTAATTTTTTTTTTAAATAATTAATAATTATATAATAACTATAATTTAATAGCTAATTAATTAATTACTTATATATTAATTGTATAATCATTAATGAATATAATTAATATTTAATTAAATGATATAATGATTATAATTAATATATAATAGTTGTGCTCACTGCTCTCCTGATTCGGCTTCTCCGCTGACCCGTTCTCCATGAATACGCCCTCCAGAGGGGTGGGCGCGGCCCCCCCTCACCCCATCGGTCCCTCTTCTGACATTTCTGCAAGCGCAGACCCTCAGGCCAGTCCTTATACCACCCTGCTGGCCGCTCATGACATAGATCCTGCCGCTGCAGGTTCCGCAGCCGCCAACGACAAAGGCATTGACCAAAATGCCTCAACGCCACAGCCAAAGGCGTCCTCTGCTACATGCATCCCCAAATCTGCAGAAAGAATCAAAATATATCTCCCCAGTCACCGAATCAACAGCCAAATCCAATACATGAGGGATCAGCAGTCATAGGCAAGGTCCTCGGATTCTGGCCAGCTGAAAAGGCCTTGCAAGGATGGATCGCCTCCAAATAGAAGCCTAAAGGATAGGTTACCCTGCAGCTTGGTCCCAAGGGCTTCTTCATTGCTACTTTCAACTGTCTGGAGGACAAAACTCGTATCTTTGAGGGAGGTCCGTACTTCTTCAACTCTGCAGGCCTGTACCTTCGTGACTGGATTGAAAGGTTCAATCCAGACAAAGAAGATTTCAACTGAGCTCCAATATGGATCCGTTTGTACTCACCTCCCCTAGAATACTGGCACGAGGAAACCTTAAAGGACATAGGCAATAGCCTGGGGGTTTTTATCAAAGTCGTTGAGGAAACTAAATTCCGAAGATACACCTCCTATGCCAGGATCTGTGTACACATGCATTTGGCCAAAGCACTCGCAGACTCGGTAAGTCTATTTCATGACGATTTTGAATGGGTCCAAACAATAGACTACGAGCATGTTCCTTTTCGTTGCAGGAAATGCCATGAACATGGCCATCTTTTCAGGGATTGCCCACTGAATCTTCAGTCTAAAGCCCCTGATACTGAGACGAGCAAAGATGCTGAGGGATTCACAAAGGTCTCCAGTAGAAGAAAGCACGCCAAGAAATCTCAAGTCGCCCCAGATAATCTCAAGAAACCTGAAGCTCGAAACAGTTTCGAAATCCTGACTTCTCAAAATAACATGGAGGATCCCCTTTTAATCCCTCCTTCAGATCCATCTCCCTCTTCACCCCCCCTCCTCCAAAATCTTCAGCTCCGCTCTCAGCCTCCGCTCTCACCAGCATCCCTGCCTCTACCTCCTCTGATAAAAAAGATCTAGATACAACCCTACAGTCTTCCAACATGGAGATACATGCAGCTCTAGCTCTCAAAATCCATCAAAAGTCAAACAAGGAAGAACAGAACATACCGATACACATGGATGAGGAACCAAAAAGTGTAGATCTGGGAGGTCTGGACATTCTCAGCCTGGAAGCAGCGTGTCGACAGAAAGAATTTAGTGCTATACCCCCCCGGGAAATAGAAAGACTTGAAGTAGTTTTAGCCAGAGCACAGCATAACAAATGTCTTGGTATTCAGGCAGGTAGTCCTTGGGATGGAAAAAAAATACTGAAAGACACGAAGAAACGCGGGCGCAAAACGGATCTGCAGAGGACCATTATTATTGGAGAAATGCTGGTGGAATCTAGTAGATTTCCCAAGCTGACCAAGTTTTTCAAATCTCTTCCCCATTGTTCCTCATGAAGCACATCTCATGGAACATGAGAGGGCTTAATAGCCCTGCAAAACACAGAATGTTAAAAAATATGATCCAGCAAGAAAAGCCTTCATTAGTCTTTCTACAAGAAACAAAATGCAATAGCACTGCACTGCAAAAGATTCTAAATAAAGCCTGGTCGGGAAGCCTCTCAATCTCGGTGGGATGCTTCAGGGGCCTCAAGAGGGCTAGCAATCGTGTCGAACCCTCATGTTCTTTTCCTTCAAGATTTTCATGCCTCACACTTCTTTATTTAGACAACCTTCCACCTAATCGGGACCAATATCCATGGTCATCTCTCTAATGTGTATTTCCCACAAGATTTACAAAAAAATATGGATCTGCTGAACAGACTCAGAGCTCTCAACTTTGATAGGAGCTTTCCCCTTTGGGTTTGCGGCGGTGACTTCAATATCATCACAGCTTTGGAGGAAAAATCAAGAGGAAGATTGAGGCTGGAAGGTGACAGCATCGGCTTCAAAGACTTCATCCACAGAAATCAATTAATGGACCTTCAGACTTCTAATGGTATGTATACATGGACCAACAAAAGAAGGGGACCACAGCATATTGCATCTAGGCTGGATCGATTCCTTATGTCGGATAATGCCATTCACCTGGGTGGGGACTTTCATGCTTCCATCATGCCTCAAGTGGGCTTTGATCATTGGCCCATAATGCTACAGTGATCACGTCCGGGCTCTAAGTGCAATAGACCTTTTCGCTTTGAATCCTTTTGGTTTTCTCATCCTAACTTCAAAGAAGTAGTCATCGATGCCTGGAAATCCTTCACTCCCCATGCAGGAGCCAAGATGTTCCAGTTTCAACAAAAGTTAAAATACCTTAAACAAGTTCTCAAATCATGGAATCGCACTCAGTTTGGTAACATTTTTGATCATCGGAAAGTGCTGGAGCAGCAAATGAATACACTATAACAGTGTATTATCTCTGAAGGAAGAACGGAAGCCTATGCGCAACAGGAGCAGATCCTCTTGACCCAGATTGAAGCACGAAGGCAATAAGAAGAAACCCTGTGGCGACAAAAATCCAGGATCAAATGGCTAAAGGATGGGGAGAAAAATACCAAATTCTTTCACAGGTCTACCATTCAAAGGAGAATGCATAATAACATCACCTTCATTAATAATCAGCAAGGGGAGCGTCTAGAGGTGCATGAAGAAGTGGAACAGGAATTCAAAGAGTATTTTCTGGACATTCTTCGGGAGCCCCCAGGCTGCAAAATCAAGCTATTCGATCTATTACGCAACACATCCCTAAAATCATCACCGCAGACCACAACACTACGCTTCTCTAGCCTATCTCTATGCAGGAAGTGGAGGACACAATGGCCCAACTCAAGGATGGCAAAGCGCCTAGCCCTGATGGCTTCACAGCCAACTTCTTTCATGCTTTCTGGGAGCATATCAAAACAGAAGTCTGGGAGCTTGTGGAAGAATCACGATCGATGCACTGGATCCTTCCTTCCCTAAACACGACCTTTATAGCGCTCGTTCCTAAAGTGGAAGAATCCAATACACCTGATAAATATAGGCCTATTGCACTCTACAATGTAATCTACAAACTCATATCTAAAGTCTTGGCAAACAGGCTCAAACCTCTTCTCCCTCTCCTCATTTCGCCAGAGCAGACAGGCTATGTTGAAGGGCGCCAAATTCTGGACTGTATCATTCTCTCACATGAAGTGATCCATTCCCTCAAGATTTTAAAAAAGCCAGGTATGATTCTCAAGTTAGATCTTTCTAAAGCCTTCAATAAGCTCAACTAGACCTATATTAATCATATATTACTTGCATTTGGCTTCAATGCTACCTGGACTCGATGGATTATGAATCTCATTTCCTCCCCCACTTTCTCCATTCTTCTTAATGGTTCTCCTTCCACGCCCTTTCGTCCTTCCCGGGGTATCCATCAAGGCGATCCTCTCTCCCCGTTCCTTTTTTTTCTCATGGCCGAAGGTCTCAGTCGCCTTCTTCATTCTGCTATCAATTCACACTCCTTAAAGGGCATTTCTTTGCATGGTCAACCTCCCATCTCTCACTAACAGTTTGTCGATGATAATATGCTTTTCGACCATCCGTTAGTTCAAGAGGCCTCTGCCTTCAAGTCCCTGCTCAATCTTTTCTCAGAAGCTTCTGGCACCACTATCAATGCCTCCAAATCCCAGCTCTTCTTCTTCCATACTCCCATTCTCACTCAAAAAAATATAGCCAGGCTTTTGGACTTTCCGATATCCATGCTTCCTTCGAAATATCTTGGAGCTCCCCTGTTTGATTCAGCCATCAAACATGCTTCCTGGAGAACCCTCCTTGACAATTTAGAAACCAGGCTCTCGTCCTGGACCTATCGCTCGCTCAACATTGCAAGCAGGCTTATCCTAATCAAATCCGTTCTCCAAGCCTTGCCCCTGTATTTATTTTCAATCCTGGCTGCCCTAAATGGGTTCTTAAAAATATCCGCAATATTCAAAGAAACTTTCTTTGGGGTTCCTCGGGCCACAACAGAAAATGGGCTCTGGTCAAATGGACGGAGGTTTGTCTTCCGAAGTCAACTGGTGGGCTTGGTCTGAGGGATCCCCTCCACAGCGACAACACCATGGGCGCTCGCATCTGGTAGGCCAAATATGCTCCAGGCAGTCCAATGGAGGATCTCATCCGCATCAGTACGACCACCCCTGGCTCGCTGAGTTGGAATGCGGCCAAGCAACACAGCGCCTATATTCAAGCGCACAGCTTCTGGGAAATTCACTCGGGTACCACTGCAAGATTTTGGGAGGACTCTTGGCAAGAACTTCCTAAACTTGCCTCTCTTTCACAAACCTAAGTGGCAAGCAACTATGCAGCAAAATGATCAAATCCATGTCCATCAATTTTGGCAGCAGCAATCCCCTCAAGGTTTTCAACTTTGGAGAACAGCTAACACCTGGCAGGCTAACTGGCAGGAGGAAACTTATGAAGAGATTGATCAAGAGCTCAAACTCAGGAAAATTAAACTCTCTGATCAGAAGGACAAAGTGCGATGGGGATATACTCCCAAAGGTATGTTCACTACCAAGGAAGCATACCATCTTCTCTATCAACCCGCGCAGAACATAAAGGATCAGCTATGGGATCAGGTCTAGCAACCAAGTATTTGGCCTAAGGTCTCCACTTTCCTCTGGCTACTAAGCAAACAACAGATCCTCACTTGGGATAATCTACAAAAGCAAGGATTTATTGGGCCTTCCAGATATCCCAACTGCAATCTTCACACAGAGACCATCTTGCATCTCCTGGACACCTGCCCATTAGCAGATCAACTTTGGGAGAGAACAGCCAGTGTAATAGAAGAACAGGCAGATGTGTGGGAGATATTTTAAATACCATCAAGAACTGGCCTCGGCATCCTTTCCAAAGTCCTCTTCTCAATTCCCTCTGGTACCTCTTACCGGGCTTTGTCTACTGGATCATCTAGAAGGAAAGAAATAACAGAATCTTTAAAAATCACAGTAAGCCCCTTGACACTCTCTGGCTACTTCTCAAGCAAAACATTCAAGAAACTCTAGCTCTAAGACATTGGCAAGACTTAGATTTGCCAGTTTCACCTCAGGAATGCCTCATTCTGGCCAATTGGAACCTGGATCTCACTTTCTTAGCTCATATCAAGCCCAGCTCCTCCATCCACTCTGAGTCTCCCCAATTCTGGTTTCCTCCTGCCATCCACCCTTACAAACTGAACTTTGACGGAGCTGCTAAGGGCAATCCTGGGCCGGCTGGATATGGTGGTATCTTCAGAGATGTTGTAGGCTCTGTTCTGCACATATATCACGGTTCGCTTGGAAGAGACACCAACAACGCTGCCGAACTTGAAGGCTTATGGAAGGGCATTTGTATAGCAGAAATAAACAATTATTTCCCTCTAGAGGTGGAAGGGGATTCTCAAATTTTAATAGAGGCTGCTATTTGGATTCATTCAGGTTCTTCAGCAGCAAAGATCGCTTCGAGCTGGTGGCTCCTAAGCAGATTGGAACAAATTGAAGAATGGCTCAGGGCTCCATGCAGCATCACCTTCAAGCACATTCGGCGAACAGCTAATAAGGTAGCAGATAGACTGGCAAATCAAGGAGCTGATCAGCAGCTCCCATTCTTCTCTGGCCCTTTGAACAGTTCCAATGATATACAACTCAAACGAGACTGCACTCTCCTGGTGCAACAAGATCTATCTCTCCCAGATCCGGGTGTTTAATGGTCTGAACGGTACGTGGGCGGCTAAATGGGTTGGCGTCTGGCTTATTACCACTGCCACCCAGCCTCGAGCATTTACTGTCTTTAATTACTATGCTCTCAACTTCATTGCTGCATTAATGCAGCATGTCCCTCCTTACCAGCCTGTTCATTCTTCTATCATGACGCCCCTATCTGGATTCATTTGCACTCCTCCTTTGCGCTTGCGTCACTCCCTTGCTATAGCAGAGTTGCGCTCTCGGTTCAGCCCAGGGAGAAGTTGGGCTCTGGATCGCTGGGTGGATTTATTGTTCGCCCTTCAAGTTTCTCACAGCCCTTTCTGCAATTTCAATAGCAGCTCGCCCTCTGTCCCTACCACTGCCCCTCTGGGCACTGAAGCTAAGCTACTTTTAGTCCCCTTCTGCCTCCACAGTATTGCAGTCAGTTCTGAACCTCCTGCTCTTCCCACTATGCCCAGATTGCACCAGAGAATGAGTTGCAGGAGGGGAAGTTCCCGGGGGCAAGTTATCTGCCAAGCTTCCTCCTCCACGACGGATTCCTCGTCCTTCTCCTTGGACTTCTGCCGACCAATATCCTATTACCAGGAGTGGTCGTGGACAAGGTCGTGGGCAGCTAAATTCGGCAGCGTGCTCGCTCAATTCTCCTCCTAATACAACTCGTCTTCAGTTCCCCTGTACTCTCAATAATGTCTCCTTCCTAGCCTTTGTCACCATTGAGATTCGTGAGGTTACTTCTAGTCAGGCTGTCGTGCCCTCTGGGGTGACTTTGGCGACCTAGGTCCGAGTAAGTGCATTGCAACCCAGGTCAAGGATAATCAAGCTGGTCCGAGCATCCCTCCTGGTGGCGGTTCTTCAAGCAAAGAGGGCCATCCCTCCGAGGATGAAGACCTCTACAATTATGGGTGCCGCATCATTGAAGAGCATCCCTCCACCTCTCATGAAGCCTAATCAGGTCTGCGTTCAATGGTTTTTGTTTCTCTGTGGCTCAACAACCATTGTAAAACCTAAGAGTGGTAATGTGACACCCTAACTCTTTTTCTACTAATGCTTTCAATATTTAAAATTCATTAAACACTTAATATTTCAATTTCAAAAAGTACACCCACATTTTCCTACCATATTCATCAACAAATAAAGCAAATACCTAGCTTAAGTGACTGATACCATGTTCATTGGTCCATAAGCATCTAAACCAGTTCGAGGACTCTCTATGCTCTCCAACTATGTCCTTCCTCAAATGGCACTTGATGTTGTTTCCTTGCCTAGCAAGCTTTACATACACCCAAAATCTAATGCTAGATGTCAAGAAGTCCATCCACCAAATTCTCTTAAGATAACTAAGAGAGGTAAGCAAAGTTAAGATGCCCACACCATTGAGGCCAAGGTGTATTGATATCTAATGCACTTTTGAGCCTTTGACTACTAGAGCATGCTCCCTAACCTATCCAATGTCAACCAATCTAAACAAAGCACGATCCTTACACCAAGAGCAATAGTTTCCTTCCTATCTTTGTCAACTATGTAGCATTTGATACAATTGACATCTAGCTAGGGGCAATGTATCAAAATCTAAATAAAGAATAGTAGATTAAACCCCATGCCTAACATAGTACACATTAAGGGAAATCAACATTTTCCCTACAAAGGATACTTGTAGATTACACTTGCCACCACTAAAGACAACTAAATCCTTAAAGGAAAAATCAATATACTCCATCAATCAGTCATTCCTATTGATAAGTGTTGTGATGCATCAAAAGCAATGAATCAAGCAAATAACTTGGGTTGATCTACTATATGCTTGGAATGAATGCATAGAAGGTTGATACCTTCTCTTTTGCATGTTCAACAACACAAACCTTCAATTAACACCCTTGAAGGTTAAATTTCCAATCAACCAACATTTTCCTACAATGCTTCTTCATATGGCCAACCTTGCCACAATAGCGGCAAGTGATAGATTTCATGCTCTTAGTTGCACCTTAACAGTTTCCTTGGCCTCTCTTCTTTTCCCATTTTCTTTTGCCCTTGATATTAGTTGCAAAGGCCTATTTTGAACCCTCTACCTCGCTAATGTTGTTGGAAATATAATCCTTTGGGATTATGCATATTTGGCACATTCACTTGAGAGGAAGGCAAAAAGCCTCAAGTGAAGGCCAATAGTCATGAGAAGTCCAAGAGACCTCTTGGAAGATGAGAATCAAGGGTCAATAAAATTGTATTAATATGTATCATATGAATGAGAATGCATCTCACATTTATCCTGATTTTTGTTTATTTCGATGAGTGAGCTTGACATGGTATCAAAGCAGGGTATTGCTACCCTAATTAATTGTTTGAGACACTAGTTTTGTGGCATCAACATGGGCACCCTCACCAATATCATGCACTTTATCTACATGTGATCTCTGCAACTAGGCACTATCCCTTCTTGTTTGTTGTGTTTCTGACCTGCACGAGACCATTTCTAGCATGCTTGGATGTAATGGACTAGGGCAATTTTGTTGTACTAAGGTTTCAAAGAAATCTTTCTAGTACACAATTAATTTCAAACAGTTGACGAACAGTACCAATGGTGCAGATACAAAGCAATATATCATCTAATAAACACAATGTCTTCATGTAAATAATACAGCAAAACCAACAGAATATCGTATTCTTCCTTTGTAGCAACAGTTCAGAAATCAACCCAATACAATTTGTTCAAAAACTTCTCACAGTGCCATGAATCCACATAACACCCTAATTGTAGTTCTTGTTGGTCCCAAAACAGTCTACACAAGGTAAAATACTTTGTCTCAGTTAATTCTACAGCTATGAATTAGTATGATCAAATACCAGTCTATTCTACTACTACTTCAGAACCTGAATCTCCAATTAAAATTTCAAATTGTCTACTACAGGTGCTCAGATCCACTGTCAGGAAGGTCAAGAAGTAGTTGACTTGGAGAGATCGTAATCCACCCTCTAAATTGCTACAAATTTGTTAGGGATATCGAATTTGTGCCATGCACTGTTGGTTCCAGAAACCCTATTAAATTGCAATAAGATTAGACTTTGGTTGCCCTTGTTGATCACAAAGGTGACATCCTTGAAGCCCTAGAAGTAATCAAAGGTTTGATTAGAGTTTGTATTGGAAATGCTTTGATGAAAACCACCCTAATCCTTTGCCTTGCTTAACCCTTGGATCTTCTTATCTGATAACAAAAGAAGTATTCAAATTCATTGGCTTAAGGAACTCGAGCTCGGTTCTATTCAATAATTCAGGGCACTTAGATCCACATTGTGCTTGATTTTGTCTATTCTTGGCCTTCCATAGGATAGGCTGCTTCAGAGACCACTCGCTGCCCTTTCCAGTCGTAAACCATACTCTAGATCAAGAGTTTACAAATCACAGAATCTTCTTTGCTCTTTCCGAGATACTCCCATGTCAAAACAATTGCAATGGTAGCAAAATACTTTGTTATTCTTCCAGGCTTAAATCACAGATCCACAAATAACTTCGGTGTCCTTCAACTGACATCCTTGTGCCAGAACAGAAAGAAGAAAAAATAGAAAATGAGTTAACCAGGGTGGAATATTTCACCACCAAAATTGACAAGAGAAACAAGGGGGTCTTAAAACCCTCAGAGCTAATGCTCAAAAACAAATGAGATGATCCACACTTGATGCTCAAAATGAATTCAATCCTCCTCTATTTATAGATTTTCTTGGGGGGTTTCAGCTTTTTAAATGATTGAGTAAATCTTACTCAAAACCCCCAATTTTGGGTTTGTCACCCCAGCTGCCCCAAAACTTGCCCAACAATGGGAGTTTTGTTGGAAAATGTAACTAGGTTCAGTCTTCATTAAATGTATTTGAGTCATCATGTAATGTACTTGTCAAAAGAATAAAGAAAAGATTTTTTTATTATTAGAATGACTTATTAAAGCATGGGTTTCAAGCTTGGGCCATAATGTTTTAGGTCAAAGTCCCCATTGAGGACTGCTAGGGTTTATTCTAACTCAATAGAGTCATTGTACTTTTAATTTTAAAGAGACCCTTCTTGGGCTTTTGAATCGTGTAAAAAGGTTAATTATTAAGTCAAATATGAATTATGTTACCTCATAGCTCATAGTTGCGGGGGAGCGCCTCCCCCCCCCCCCCCCGATCCCGCTCCCAATCCGCGCTCCGGGCGGGAGCGACTCGGGAGCGGGCTCCCTAAAAAAAAATCGCTCCCTGCCTTTTTGGGAGCGTTTTGCCTTTTCTGCAAAATTTTTTTGCAATGATGTTCCAAATGCAATTGTTATTCAAAGAAACAAATAAGTTTTTAGTGGGGCAATGTAATGATCAAGTCTATGGCCCTAGTATTGATATGTGATTCATGGTAATGTAAAATTCTTAAAGTAAAAGGATGAAAATGAAGATTAAAGAGAATGCCATCCTTTTACTTAAATTTTTAACATTACCATGAAATGGCTCGGGATGTTTGAGAGTGGTTCCGACCTCATTAGATTTCATATGCAAAAAGTAGAATTTTAGATTTCATTCAAAATCCAGCAGACTTATCAGTTTTTCAGGATTTCAAGATTGCATTGTTTCCATTGAATTTTGTCATGTGTTAAGGTATGGAACTCGTATTTAATCAAGAGCACCAATCCCTCTATGTACCTTGATGTTAATGACATTGGTTGTCGAACTCCTCTATCATGACCCTCCTAAAAATGTACGCATCACTCAAACAAAATCTTGGCTTGACATGTTATGCTTTTTCTATCTTATGTTAATGCTTAGAGGGTGATATTAATGACAAAGATCCCTATACAGATACAGAGGTAATGACAAAGATACCTCTGGATATTAATGCTTAGAGGGTGATATTAATTATAAAGATCCTGATTTTCCAACAAGACTAAAAAATTAGACATTTCTCGTTATGGCAAGAGGCCCAAGCATAAGCAATAGATAATAGATTTACTTGTCTTTTCTAGTTTCTAGTAGTCATTATAACTATTGACTCTTTCATATTTATTATAATATTTTTTAAACAATATATGACAATTTAAGTTTGAAATTGGCAATTATAACTCAGTAGTAATGAATTATGAATATGATGCTTCATGAAAGTTGAAAGTTGTTTCATTTCATTTTATAACATTTCATTTCATGTTAGATATTATTTGTTGTAATGGTTACACTTAGCTTACAAGTACAACTTTGGTGATCAATGATGATAAATGTTATATATTGAATTTTGAAAGCTTGAAACTTTAAGATTGATGAATCATGACTCAATATGTTGTATGTTACTATGTTACTAACTTGTGGACATGGTTGATGAAGATTATAACTTCTAGATGATTGTTGTTATATGGTTCAATCTATGTTTTTTTATGTTTTTTATATCTAATTCATCATTCTACATGTTTTTGTTGACATATATGTATCAAAATATAAAAATATAAAAATATATATATTATATAAAAAACGCTCCGGGATTCGCTCCCAAATCGGGAGCTTCTGAAAATGTCGCTCCTGCACCCGTTTTCGCTCCCGCTCCCAAGTAACACTGTGTTACCTCCACACCAAGTCGGCCTTAAGATGATCAAGTCGGCCTAAAGGAAGTCTATTCGACCTCGACCAAAGGCTATATATGAAGCAATTCGAATTCCATTTGAAGCACACTCACAAAAAGCAAGTTTGATATCTCTTGAAGCTGGGAAAAAGTGTGAAATAGAAGAAAGAAGGCAAAAGGAGTGCAAGTTTGGTCTAGGAGAAGGAAGGAAGAAAAATCGAAGTTTTGGTGCATCTATCTCTCTCTCTCGTGCCCCAATTTGGAAGATTGAATTTCTCTTGTTGATGTCGTAGCCAGTTGTTGCATTTGTTGTTGCCAGATCAAAGTATAGGTCGAAGTTGCTAGTGCTTGGTATTGTTGCCTCTAGAAGTTGTATTGGGCCAAGATCAAAGTTTCTAAGTGAAGATCAAAGTATTCCAATGAAAATCGAAATCTCCAAGACAAGGTCGAAGTTGTTGGGTCGAAGAAAGTGTTGCTGATGTTGCTACACTTGTTGCTGCTGCCAGGTCAAGTAGGATCATCTACAAAATAAAAAGAAGGTTGGCTTGGTGTGGAGGAAAGTTTGTGTCAAGGTCTAGAGTCTTGAAATATCTCTGGAAAACTACTGAAGAAAGAATTACTAACTAGGTTTTCCCCTAGAGAGTGGTTTTGCCCTAGCTGTGAGCCTATATCTAGTGTCCATTGTTTTGTGAGCCTATATCAAGAACATCACAAGTAATTATCAAGTATAAGAAAATCTTTCTACTTTTCTGATTTTCTAATAGGGTTTCAGAGCTTTGGTGAAGAAAGAAGAAAAAGGCAGTCTCAAGCACTTGATCAAGGAATCATTCAAAAGGATTATTCACGGGAAGAAGTCTACTATCTTCCAAGACAATGTCTAACACAATCAAGGGAGAGAACAAACTTGAAGGAGCCTCAAACTACAGGTCTTGGAAGAAGAGGATTGATCTCATCCTTGAAAAGAACAGGGTTCTAGACTTAGTCAAAGGAAAAGTAAAGAAGCCTACAGATGACTCCAGTGATGTTGATAAAGTGAAGTTCAAAGAATTAGAATTAGCGGTCATGACCCTAATGCTAGGAGGAATAAAGGACAACCTTGTCCCGTTTATAGCCAACATTAATCATGCTCAAGAAATGTATGAGGCCATGTCAAAGTTATTCACTATTAAGAACATTGGTCAAGTAGCAAGCTTGAAGAATGAACTAAGGACCACATAGATCAATAAAGAAGACACAGTGGCCTCCTTCTTTGTGATGATAGCAAGAATCAAAGATCATCTTTTCGCCATTGATGAAAGTGTTCCAGACAAAGAACTCGTGATCACTACTCTATTAGGATTGCCACCTACTTGGGGTGCATTCGCTGCAGGACTTAACAGTTGGAAGGAAGCTCCCACTTTTGAAGAACTATGGATTTTCTGCAGTCAAGAAGAATTAAGGATCTCACTAGTTGTCAATCCTGAAGGAATTTCAAATGCCTACACTGCTCAACACAAAGGAAAGAAATCAAAAGGACCAAGAAAGAAAGTAGACATGTCCAAGGTAGAATGCTATCAATGTCATAAGAAGGGTCACTACAGGAGTGATTGTCCCGACAACCCAAGAAATAAGAGAGATAGAAATCATGCTAACATTGTTGAAGAAGAAGATCCAAAGAAAGCCAAACTCGAAGAATTTATAGGTTTTTAACATGTTTTTGGAAAACACATTTTCTTTTGTTTTTATAAGTTTATAGCTAAGTTGCACGAAATGGGGAAACGCGGAAGCGAAACGAAACGGGGAAGCGAAACGAAACGCGACCTCCCCAAATTTTGGAAACGGGGAAACGCGAATATATATAATAATATATATATATATATATATATTAAAAATATTTAAAAATTATTATTATATATATGTGCAATCATAAAGCATGAATGATACATTTACTTACATAAACATCTAAACATTAAGATTAAATTTACATCACATTTACTACCTGGAAACCCTAAAAATAAAAAAATAAAAAATAAAATAAAAAACAAGTGTTTTTTTGGGGGAAACGTGGCACGTACGGCCTGGAAACGCGTTTCCGGCCGTACGGCCAAGTTTCCGTTTTGGGAAACGTGGCCGTACGGCCGGAAACGCGTTTCCAGGCCGTACGGTACGGGGAAACGAGTTTCGTTTCGTTTCCCCTGGGGAAACGGACCCCCTGCCCACGTTTCCTGCAACTTAGGTTTATAGGTATCCCTCAAGCTTTGGAGGGAACCCTCAACATCTCCCAAAGATAAGTATCTCATTTCCTTTCAATTTTTGGTTACGTGTACTCATTTAAGTTTTGATTATATTAAATACTAATCACCATTCTCCCTCTATTGTCTTGATTAGGGAAACAGCTGCTATATGTTCAAGGAGTATGAAAGAGAGCATCCCAAGATAAGGTTTGTCAAGGAACAAAGGCATGCCTTAAACTACAAAACATTAATCTATTTATAATAAATGTTTATTCATTTGGCAATCTATTACTAACATTGTTATGTCTAGCTATATTGAATCATAATGATTCTTGTTTTGGGTGATTCATCACTGGATAAATCTACCCCTCTTATCCTTAACTGATTTTACAAAACCCTAGACAAGTTCTCTAGAAAATCATAACCTAAGGGTATGCTAATGCTAATGTCTGAAACCCTAAAACTGCTTACGGTTATTGAGAAATGTTATCTGAAGTTTTTGTTCATGATATGTTTGGGGTTTTGGTATGATCATGAAAACCTAACTTGTTAGGGATGAATGATAATGTCTAAAATCCCGAACCTTTGAAGTATTGTTAATTTTGGGTTTGCTATGTTGAAACCCTAACTCATTAAGGTCTGGTGGAATTTGTAAGCAAGACCCTTATAATGTCTTAGAAATGATTTCCTTGGGATGTGTGTGTTTATCCAATGAAACCCTAATCTAATCCAATCTTTTAAAACTCCGACTCCGACTCGGAAACAACCGAGGGTCGACTCTGACTCCAACTCGGTATCGACTCGACCGATTTGATTTCAATGACTCGTTCGTTGTAAAAAATACATCAAATATTTATTTTTTTTATAAAAAAACATAATTTTAAAGATTTTCATTCATGTTTCCAAACACAAAGCTTTAGAATATAGAGAGAAGACAACATATTATCAAAGTAAGCTGATGAATATATCCATTATATCAAAATGGCACCCAGTGCACTGTCCAATACAAAGTTCATACTTAGCCACCAATGCCAGGATTCTTTTATGCCTTAGCCTAAGGACAATCACTAGGCTACAACAACAATAATACCAATTCCTTGCCCCTAATGAAGTCTCAAAATCCTTGATTTAATTCTGGTCAAGCTCCAGAACAATCAGAGGTAAATATGTATTTATTATTCCATTGCCAGAAAGTTTGCCTTTTTAAAACATTGTATGGCTCAATGCATTGTTTTAGTTTTCTAATTCATGCCACTAGGATAACCATACTTCGGCCTTGTAATTTTCAAAACTTTCTCAAAGTCATAGATTACTTTAGGGCTATAAATATGCAATAAACAACAACCCAACCATTGATATGTAGGAGGCGGAACAACTTTTGACAAATGTGCTTCGGGATTTTTGTCAAAGAGCCCAGTCGACCGAGTTGTTACCAAGTCGGCCGAGTCATTACCGAGTCGACCGAGTTGTTACCAAGTCGACCGAGTCAATCACTAGCTCGGTAACAACCCAGTCAACCGTTCCGTTTCGGCCACCAAGCCGACCCGGCCAAGCATTGGGTCGGTCTGACTCGGCCGAGTTGGAGTCAACTCGGGCGTTTTTTAAAACAATGATCTAATCAAGTTTGTTAAATGTCTAACTCTTGTTATTTGTAAAGAAGGATTTGACTAACACATGATATGAAATGTTTATGTATGATGATGAAAAACTAGATGTATGAGTTGACCTGTTTGTCGGTGATAATGAATCCTAGGGTTTGGAACTAAAAATCCCTAGTCGAAGTTTGTTTCTCTAGGATGATAGTATTTGTGAATTCTAGGGTTTTGGAGTTAAACCTTAGTAGAAGTGAAAATCTCTTATGATAATGTGATAACTCGAGATTTGTGTAAGATTGTTGAAAACTAAATTTTAGTTATGATTGATGTTTGATTGTTTGAGAAAATCTAGGCTTCGCAACAAACCCTAGTGGAAACTAGTCATGTTGTTGATTAAGTTGTGATTGATTGTATGAAATCTAGGGTTTGTATGAAACCCTAGTGGGAAGTCTAACATATGAATTTTGAAAGTTGTTAGATACTTTGTAAATCTATATTTGTTTGAATTGTTTCTAGGGTTTTCTATGTGTTGTAGTAAGGTATGTCATACCTTTGGAAGCAACATTGAAACCCTAGATGTAATGAAAGTTGTTATGAAGTAGTCTAGGGTTTATGACAAAGTCCCTAGCAAGATGTTGAAGAGTATGGGTCTCTTGTTTGTAATTAAGTTTGGGTATCTGAGATATATAAGATTGAAATGCTTCCGTAATTCTGATATGGCTAACTTCATGCAGATTTGGTTGTACTTGCTATCTAAGTTGTGCAGGTACACAATCTTCAATATGGTGAAGATGTTCATTGATGTGATAAGCATGATATGGATAGCATTGATAATGATAACTCTGATGAAATGGTTGGAAGCCGCAAAAGATTCTCCAATGACGGAGCAAAGAAGTTGATCTCCCTAGGTTAAGAGGGAGTTTGAATAAGAGAGATCTCCCTGAGATTAAGAGGGAGTCTAGATGAAGGAAAGCTTCATGGTTAAAAGGGCATAGCATAGTTTTAATTGGAGAATGCTTTTTACAAGATATGTTGTTGTATATGAAGTAGGAAATGAAAGTGTATGATTGAGGAACCTTTTGTCAAAGATCCGATTGATAGTCCTATTGTGTTGAGAAGCAACCCCGAAGGTTTGTATTTGATTATGTATATGTGAAATTATATTATTGATTGGGGTTGTGTTTGTACAGGTAAATCTCTCGAATATTTTGATAGCATGTTAGTTACCAATCAAATTGATTGGGAGAGATTCGTTATCCTTGATCTGTTGGATCAAGGAGTGTTGAGGCTTTGTGAGTGAAGCATTGCCTGGGAGGATGTTTGGTCGGCACTGTGTTGATGTCTAGATCCCGAAGTTGGAAAAGTGGTGTTGACCTATGTTTTTGGATACACACCTAGATCCTTGGGTTGATGGTTTGTAAGTAAGCTTGATGGTACCTAGAGAGGCTAAAATCTTGATTCCATCTTAGTCCCACTTGGATAGATTGCCTAGTCAAGAATCTAGTCCATGGCATTGTGGTGCCTAAACTATTGAGAGACTAATGGATAGATTGCCTTGGTCAGGAATCTAGTCCATGGCATTGCAATGCCTAAAGTTCTTCATGGTTCATATAGTTCAGATCTTCCTTGTACTAGTATATGATGAATACCTCCCTAGTTAAGAAGGAGTGTTGGAAATGTAACTAGGTTTGGTCTTCATTATATGTATTTCAGTCATCATGTAATGTACTTGTCAAAAGAATAAAGAAAATAATTTTTATTATTATTATTATGACTTATAAAAGCATGGGTTTCATGCTTGGGTCATCATGTTTTAGGTCAAAGTCCCCATTGAGGATTGCTAGGATTTATTCGGACTCAATAGAGTCATTGTACTTTTAAAGAGACCCTTCTTAGGCTTTTGAATCATGTAAAAAGGTTAAGTATTGAGTCAAATCTGAATTATGTTACCTCCACACCAAGTCGGCCTTAAAATGATCAAGTCGACCTCAATGAAGGCTATTCGACCTCAACCAAAGGCTATATATGAAGCAATTCGAATTCCATTTGAAGCACACTCACAACAAGCAAGTTCAATATCTCTTGGAGAAAAAGTGTGAAATAGAAGAAAGAAGGCAAAAGGAGGATGAGTTTGGTCTAGGAGAAGGAAGGAAGAAAAATCGAAGTTTTGGTGTATCTATCTCTCTCTCTCGTGCCCTAGTTTGGAAGATCGAAGTTCTCTTGTTGACGACGTAGCCAGTTGCTGCATGTTGTTGCTGCCCGATCAAAGTATAGGTCGAAGTTGTTGGTGTTGGGTATTGTTGCCTCTAGAAGTTGTATTGCACCAAGATCGAAGTTTCTAAGTGAAGATCGAAATATTCCAGTGAAGATCGAAGTCTCCAAGACAAGGTCAAAGTTGTTGGGTCGAAGAAAGTGTTGCTACTATTGTTGTTGTTTCCAGGTCAAGTAGGATCATCTGCAAGAAAAGAGGAAGGCTGACTTGGTGTGGAGGAAAGTTTGTGTCAAGGTCTAGAGTCTTGGAATATCTTCGGAAAGCTATTGATGGAAGAATTACTGACTGGGTTTTCCCCTACAAAGGGATTTTGCCCTAGTTGTGAGCCAATATCATGTGTCCATTGTTTTGTGTGCTATTGCTTTGGTAATTGCTTGATGAACTAAAAGAAAGAAGATATAAAGAAACCTAATAAGAAATTAGGAACATCACAAGTAATTATCAAGTATAAGAAAATCTTTCTGCCTTCTGATTTTCTAACAAGTTTTGGGTTTTTCCCCTTTTTTGGTGGACTATAACCTACAGGGATAACTGAGCTAATAAGTCCCATTTGTCCGTAATTCGTAGAGGACATCACTTGCATCTCCGCCCATGAAAAATATTCCCCACCCAGGTATCAAACCCAAGAGGTTCATTCAGTTTGCACTCATCTTTCCAACATTCCCCCCTTAATGCAAAGGGGTGTATATGAGTCCAAGAAGAGACCTAAAACACAAAGGTGTATAGCAACCAATGGCTGGATGTGCTCTTTGAAATGGTTGTTTACAGAAAATCACAACTTAAGTATTTTAACTGCTCCTATCTCAATCATCAAACTTGTCCTAACTATTTTAACAGATCTTTCAAATGCTTCAAACCCCCTGCTAATGTCTTTCTTGTTTGAACCCCGGGAAGCATCTTATCTATCATGTACAACTTAAGTATTTTAACTTCTCTATCTCAATCATCAAACTTGTCCTAATATCAACCCGCCACTGTTGGTCGGGAATCTTTACCAACGACGATATTAGCCAAGTACCTGTACTCAAAAACGACCAACAGACATTGCTTCCACATATTTTACCTCTTGCCAAATAACCTCTGGCCACCTTCCAGCATGATGTTGGTTAAATAGGCCATGGGCACAAGTTAAAAATGCCGAAAAATAGACTGAAACAGAGTAAACGTTAAAAATACCCATTCTTCCCTCACTAAATTTGCAATCCTAAAGTAAGAACGTTTTGTCAAAAATACCCATTCTTCCCTCACTCAATCTGCAATCCTAGGGTAAGAACACTTGGATACTCGTTTCAAACTACTGTAGCAGCCACCTATCACTGAAAACAAGATTCCTATTAATCTGCCCAGAAGCAGCCCAAAGAACATGCAGATTTTGCCAAATCTGCTCAAAAGCAGCCCAATAAATCACATTTCTACTCTCAAACAGCTCCAAAACAATTAGATCTGCTAACAACCAGCAACAAAACAGTAAATTTCTCCTCAGAGTCAGATCTGTTAAAAAACAATAAATCAATAGTTGAAACTGCTAGATATGCAAATTTGAACAAGAATACAAGTAAGAACAGGACCAATCTTTTCCAAAATCATCTGAATTATTAAAAAATCAGAGAAATTGGACTTTAAAAAGTTCCTACGAGTCAAATTTTGATGGATGACTTCCATACAATTTCATACCACTTTAAAGTTTATACAACCACAATTTTGTTCTGGCGACTCAAATTTGTAAATCTCTACAGTCCATCCAGTAATTCTCCCCCCTCTGTTTGACCCAAACAATTGTACAGCCCAATTTTGTGCCCATACCACCAATTTCTAGATGGAAACTTGATTTTGTAAGGTGGCAGTTGTCTTTACAGCTAAATATGGTAGTTGTTTGTAATCCCTACAGCTGAATCCATACAATTTTACAATCCTTTCTTTTCCTTTTCAAACCTAACGTTAAAAACAAGACTTTTTCAGACCTGGCATTTAAAATAAAAAAACAATCACTCCTAGTTTCTAATGATCTGAAACACTTTATTTTTTATGTGTCATAATGCCAATCCCACCATCCATCTCTACTAGCAACAATCTCTAGGTCTTCATGCTTGCACAGACTCTATGGCATCTAGATTGTTAAAGTTGCAAAAATAAAAACCTTCTCTTTCAAAGCCTCGAGACAACTTTGAGAATGTTGGGCTACGATACAATATAACAACACAAACATTGATAACAATAATAGCGACTTTTACCAATTTTTCAAGGTTTATTAAAAAAACTTAGTCTTGAGTCATAATATCTTCTTTTCTTGTCATTTCACTCAGTAGGTTGGAGCTGTGAGGCAATTTCGAGTTAGTTGAGGATTATTACGTAGTGTTAGAAGGGCATCCACATGTTGGGCAAGTGAATTTGTTTCAGGATTAAATTTTTACATTATCATTAACTGTTTCAAGATGTTTGAGAGTGGTTCCAACCTCATTGGATTTCATATGGAGAAAGTAGAATTTTAGATCCCACTCAAAGTCCAGCAGACTTAACACTTCCCAGCATTTCAAGATTTGGGGGGTTGCAGCATTTCCATTTGATTTTGCCATGTATGAGGGTATGGAACTAGCATCTAATCAAAAGCACCAAGCCTTCGATATAACTTGATGTTGGTGGTAGTGATTGTTGAACTCTGTCATGACCCTTGTAAAAATGTACCCATCACCCAAACAAAATCTCGATTTGACATGTTATATTTTTTTTATCTTATTTTAATCATTAGAGGGTGATATTGATAATGAGGATCACAATATAGGCAGTTATTTTGATGATATGTAGTTATTTGATGTAGCATGATCATTTTTTGGACTTAAGAGACCATTTAGAACAATTTTGTTTAGTATTTTTGGTTCAGAGATGGATTGAACTTGGTGCTATTTTGGTTTGTAAAATTCCTAAGCCCAGCACAAGAATTAGTTCCTACCAAATTCTTGTTGGAAATACTAAGGGGGGGGTGAATCAATATTTCTTTTTCCGACTATTGTTTTACCAGTTAAACAATTTATATCGAGAATACAAGATGAACAACAGTAATAAATGTTTTTATTAATATAATCTTTGCAGTAAAATAGATACAATATATAAGTGGTTGCAATCAGTTGCCAAGCTCCAATTCGGACTTTGGTGAGGCTCCAACCTCCAAAGCACCAACTCTATTTCGCCAAGACACCAATCTTGGACTTAGGAGCACCAACTCCCAAGGACTTCAATCCTTCCATTTCTTGAGACACCAGTCCCAAGGACACCTATCCTTCCTACTTCTGAGGCATCAACCCCAAGGACTCCAATCCTTCTTACTTTTGAGGGCACCAGCCCCAAGGACTCCTATCCTTCTTGCTTCTGAGGCACCAGCCCCAAGGACTCCAATCCTTCTTGCTTCTAAGGCACCAGCCCCAAGGACTCCAATCCTTCTTACTTCTAAGGCACCAGCCTCAAGGGTTCTAACCCAATCTTGTCAAGGTTCATTTGATAGTAATGTTCTGCTCTCAGAACTCTTCTCTACTGAGTTCTGTCTGATTATAGCTTCACTGCAGTCTCCAAGCTATAGCATCAATGACAACCAGTCTTCTTATGAAGTAGTCTTCCCAATTCTTCATACTGCCCACACAGAGTGTCCAGTACCCTTCATGACTTCTGATAATGTCTTCACACAACGTTAGTCCGTCTACTGTTAGTTGCACTAAGCTCTGCATAAAGAACAACTTTCTGTTCAAGCTTATGTTCTCTGTTGGCTACTTCTCCCCTTCGACTGTCTGTTGTCCTGTTGGCCCTTCGGCCCTCTTTCTGTTCTGTTGGATCCTCTCACTGCCTCTATCTCCTCCAGCTTATTTTCCACAGCGTTCAACAGCCTTCAACAACATTCTTGTTCTCTGTTTTACCTGTTTTATTCGTTCCCCATGCCTCTGTCTCCCGGTTTCCTCTCTTCGCTGGCCCTTTAGCTTCCTCAACGCTCGCTTATCCTATCAGCTTCCTCCTCGATCACTGTCATTTCCTCTATGCTCACTTGCTTCTTCAGCTTCCCGGCTTTCGATTTCCTCTGTCTATTCGTGCTCACAGGACACGTTGATTCAATGGCGAGGACCGAGTCATATGCAGAGGACACATATTCAAAAAACTATAATGGCGCTCCTGTTTTCTCATGATAGCAGGCATACACAGAGTCGGCATTGTTTAACGGAGAGCCACGTCCCAATCACAATCGCAATTAGCTTGATTCAGCCTCCTGAACTATCGGGAGCGTTATTGTATTACATTTCTGCCTCAAAAGCCCGCGCACGGCAAATATCAGAGAGATTCTTTTTTTTCTTTTCAAGTTCATGAGTCGTGAACTGTTATTTCTTTGGCCCGAGATCAATCCACTAAATGAAGTGTCTCAGCTCATATATATATATATATATATATGACTTTTGCAAATCACCAAAGGACACGTTCCTTAGTAGGAGGGGCCGAATGAGTTTTTCTCATTTAAAATATATAACTTAGAGAGTTCTCCATTATAGACTTATTGCTCATGGAACCCATATAAACGTGGTATACCCATATGGCGGTCCCACATGCCACATCATCCTTTTATCGCAATCACCACTTTTGGAGGTTCTTCTATAAGTCGAGCCTAAAACATTGCCGATGGCCGATGGCCGATACTGAATGCGGTATTGTATTAAACTGTTTATAATAGGTCCATCGGGTCCACACCTCTATCGCAATCGGCGCTTTCATGTGGCAAGGCTTTATGGCTTGTGATATAGCGACGGACGCGATATTACAATAGGCACGATATAATAGGACCATCAGGTCCACAGTTGTATATCGTAATCGGTTGTTTCAATGTGGCATTCCGTTAAGACTTATGATATTGCGGATGTTATATTTCAATAGGCGGTTTATAATGAGGCCGCAAGTCCGCATTATTATTGCAATCAGAGGTTTCGGGGATGACAACCCTTCATAACTTGTGATACGGTATTCCTTAACAATCCTCCACCGTTGATCTCTTCAGCTCTAATAGTCCCAACTTAACTCGGTTAACATTGAAAGTGGATACACAGAGTCATGACTCTCCGCTCTTTACTTCTCGCTCCTATGGCTTTTGATATGTTAACTCCTCTTATATTTCTTCGATATTTCATGCGATATTACTGTCAACTCCTCCATTAACATTGTTCCGATGTGTCCTCCGCTCTTCCTCTATGCTCCTCTGATCGGTCTTCCTTTGGATTCTAAACCTTTTGGCATATATTACTTCTCCTATAGCTCCGATAGCTTGTTAATGCATATATAGATGGGTTTTGGCCTCCGATAGTTGTTAATGCATATATAGATGGGTTTTGGCCTCCGATAGCTCCCGATTGTGTAATCTGCTTCCTCTGATGGCTCTGTTTTGGCATATATATATAGCTCCTCCTGGCTCCGTCTGCTCCTCGAATATTGCCATATTGACATCAATGAAAATTTGTGTCCAACAATCTCCCCCTTTGTTATTGATGGCAATATTCTTCTTCTCTCCCCCTTTGGCATCAATGGCAAAGGAGTGCTCTGGGACTCCCCCTATTAAACTGCTTCTGTTCTTCATGAATGGTAGATCTTCATGGGTCTATGACTCCCCCTGTCATGGTGCTCTTCTTCTTTTCATTCAAGATAGAAGGATATATGCTTTATCATCAATTAGCACATTATTCCCTCTTCATGTCTCAGAACTACTTTATCATGGCTTCAACAATGCTTAAAGATGCTCTACTTCAATGCTTTCAATCAGATTTCAAATAGCCATACACCAAGTGTCCAAGTCCAGGCTTTGATGCTTCAATCCATATTGTTGTCTCCATAGGCAGAATTGAGAGACCTTCATAGTCTGAATCAAGAGAAACTGCCACTGAGATTGTCTTTCTTGTTGTCTTTCTTCAGATCTGAGTTCCTTTGTGTCACTGTGCTTCTCCTTGAGTGACTGCCATCCAGTATTCAACTTCACTGCATTTGGATGAAAAGGTGAGAGGTTGTGCCTTACTGTTGCTATATTTTCTCAGTGACCAGTCTTAGCATAAGTTATATTTGACTGCACCACACTCTCCTTTCTATGAGCCATCTTGTCCTTGTGTTCTTGCACACATCTCTACATGTTATTTCCCTAGCATATTCAGATATCCAATCTATGTCTATCTTTTAAATCCAATTGTTGATTTGCATCTTCATGCAATGCTTCAGTTTTGTTATATGCTACCAGCTTCTCTTATTTCAATCTTCATTCCAGATGTATCTGTCGGATCTTATTCTTCAATGGAGAACTCCTGAGACATGATCTTCATCAAAGAATGATTGTTAATATAGCTCAACAAGGATTTCATCAGGACCCTTTTCACTAATAGCTTCTGCAATAGTGATCAAGAATTACAGGCTCCCCCTAACTGTATGCATCATCTCCTTTTGGCAGAGTCTTCCCATCAAATGCTTAGATTGTCAAAATTCAGGCCAATGACATATGTTGTTGGCTGGAGAGCTCAAGGGACTTTCGGATTGTATTTGCTTTCTTCTCCATACTTGTGTAACTTTCTTCTTTTGCATGGTTCTAGCTTGTGTAAGAGCCCATGTTAAGTTACAATCACGTGCCATATGACCAATGTTATGACACTTGAAGCATTTTACATTGTTCATGAATAAGAATTCATGATTTCTTCCTGCAAAATTGTTTCTTGGAGATTGTTGGAGACTATAATATCTATCTCTATGAGATGGTTGGGGACCATAACATCTATCTTTATGATATGCTTTACAGTCTTTCACCATGTGACCAAAGTTTGTACAAGAATAACAATAACCAAAAAATGAACTTTGGTACCTGGGAGATGGAGATTTCCTTGATGTACTTCTGAAGCCTTTCTGTCTTGAGATCCTTTGATGATAAACAGTGCCTCTCACATCTTTGACATCATCTACATTTCTTCTTGGAGCTGGATATCTTCTTGGAGCAGGATTTCTTCTATTGTAGCCTTGATTTTTCTCCTTGCCTTTGCTGGAACTGGGAGCATCACCATTTCTTTTTGGCTTCTTCACATCTCTTTTGTTTGAAGCATTTCCATTCTTGTTTGAGGGTTCACCTGCATACTCGATACCTAATTTATCAAATGGACATCTGTGATAGCTGAGCATGTCATCCAAGGCCTGAGAGCTCTTCAAGATTTTGTTCATCCCTTCAACCTTTTTCTGAGGAAGACAATCTCTTCTTCCAATCTTTCACACTCATTATTCTTCTTAGCAAGTTGTTCCTCAGTTTCTTCCTTGATACGAATAGCTTCATCTGCGCTTCTGTTTTAAGGGAGATGATATCTGACTTAATTTTGAAGATTTCTTCATTCTTTGCTTGACTGCTCTCAATGGTCTTTTCAGTGCCTTGTGACTGATTCCTAGCTTCTTGTAGTTGAGACTTGAGAGAGGAGACCTCTACCTTGTACTGACCAATCTCTTCTTCAAGTTTGTTCAAGCTCTTGTGCCTTTGATTAAGACTTTAAGTTGACTTGACAAGGTATCTTCCTACTTTTTGCTTTATTCAATTCCTTATTAAGCTTGACAAGCTCTTCATTCCTTTCTTGTACTTGAAGCTTGACAAGGTCAACTTTCTTCCTTGTTTGATCTTGGTTACCAGCTAGTGTTGTCTTCTTAAGTTCCTCATTTTCTTTTTTCAAATTGTTAATCTCTTCCATGGCAATCATAAGTTGAGCGAGGAGTTCTTCTACAAAATCTTTTTCATTCTCTTCATCTTCTAGGTTTGTTTTAGCCTTGATGTCATCATTCTTATGTTCAGCTTCTATGATGGGATCTGGATTTCCTTCTAGATTTCCATCATCTTCTTGACTGATGGTCAATGCTCCTTTTGAGTGAAGGTCATGAAGTTTGTCCCATATAACCTTTGCTGATGAATATTTTCCTAGATTGTTCTTTACAGAATCAGGTAGCCCATTCAAGATTGCCTTCATTGCTTTTGCATTGTACTCCTTGGATTCTCTATCCATCCTGCTATCATCAATCACTGATTTCCAGATTTCAATGCCTAGAGTCTGTAAGAAATTCCTCATTTTTGCTTCCCATATATTAAAGTTCCTATTGAGCCTTGGAGCCTCCTCAAATTGATTGTCTTCTATTTTAGTAGTAGAGGGAGACACATCCTTAGGAGGATTGGAGACTTTCTTCCTTGACTTCGCCATTTGTGTTCTAAAGGTCAACCTTCAAGTTGTTAAGCTTTGAATGAAGGTACCTGCTCTGATACCAATTGTTGGAAATACTGAGAGGGGGGGTGAATCAGTATTTCTTTTTCCGACTATTGTTTTACCAGTTAAACAATTTATATTCAGAACACAAGATGAACAACAGTAATAAATGCTTTTATTAATATAATCTTTGCAGTAAAATAGATACAATATATAAGTGGTTGCAATCAGTTGCCAAGCTCCAACTTGGACTTTGGTGAGGCTCCAACCTCCAGAGCACCAACTCTATTTCGCCAAGACACCAATCTTGGACTTAGGAGCACCAACTCCCAAGGACTTCAATCCTTCCATTTCTTGAGACACCAGTCCCAAGGACACCTATCCTTCCTACTTCTGAGGCATCAACCCCAAGGACTCCTATCCTTCTTACTTCTAAGGGCACCAGCCCCAAGGACTCCTATCCTTCTTGCTTCTGAGGCACCAACCCCAATCCTTCTTGCTTCTAAGGCACCAGCCCCAAGGACTCCAATCCTTCTTGCTTCTGAGGCACCAGCCCCAAGGACTCCAATCCTACTTACTTCTGAGGCACTAGCCTCAAGGGTTCTGACCCAATCTTGTCAAGGTTCATTTGATAGTAATGTTCTGCTCTCAGAACTCTTCTCTACTGAGTTTTGTCTAATTATAGCTTCACTGCAGTCTCCAAGCTACAGCATCAATGACAACCAGTCTTCTTATGAAGTAGTCTTCCCAATTCTTCATACTGCCCACATAGAGTGTCCAGTACCCTTCATGACTTCTGATAATGTCTTCACACAACTTTAGTCAGTCTACTGTTAGCTGCACTAAGCTCTGCATAAAGAACAACTTTCTGTTCAAGCTTATGTTCTCTGCTGGCTACTTCTCCCCTTCGATTGTCTGCTATCCTGTTGGCCCTTCGGCCCTCTTTCTGTTCTGTTGGATCCTCTCGCTGCCTCTGTCTCCTCTAGCTTATTTTCCACAACGTTCAACAACCTTCAACAGTATTCCACAGCATTCGACCACATTCTTGTTCTCTATTTTAAGTGTTTTATTCGTTCCTCATGCCTCTGTCTCTCAGTTTCCTCTCTTCACTGGCCATTTAGCTCCCTCAACGTTCGCTTATCCTATCAGCTTCCTCCTCGGTCGTTGTCATTTCCTCTGTGCTCACTTGCTTCTTCAGCTTCCCGGCTTTCGGTTTCCTTTGTCTATTCATGCTCACAAGACACGTTGATTCAATGGCGAGGACCGAGTCATACGAAGAGGACACATATTCAAAAAACTGTAACAGCACTCATGTTTTCTCATGATAGCAAGCATACATAGAGTCGGCATTGTTTAACGGAGAACCATGTCCCAATTGCAATCGCAATCGGCTTGATTCAGCCTCCTGAACTATCGGGAGCGTTATTGTATTGCATTTCTGCCTCAAAAGCCCGCGCACGGCAAATATCAGAGAGATTCTTTTTTTTCTTTTCAAGTTCATGAGTCGTGCACTGTTTTTTCTTCGTAATATAGATGCCCGAGATCAATCCACTAAATGAAGCGTCTCAGCTCATATATATATATGAATTTTGCAAATCACCAAAGGACACATTCCTTGGGAGGAGGGGCCGACTTATGAGTTTTTCTCATTTAAAATATATAACTCGGAGAGTCTTCCATTATAGACTTATTGCTCACAGAACCCATATAAACGCGTATACCCATATGGTGGTCCCACATGCCACGTCATCCTTTTATCGCAATCGCCACTTTCGGAGGTTCTTCTATAAGTCGAGCCTAAAACATTGCCGATGGTCGATGGCCGATACCGGGTGCGATATTATATTAAATTGTTTATAATAGGTCCGTCGAGTCCACAGCTCTATCACAATCGGCGCTTTCATGTGGCAAGGCTTTACGACTTGCGATATAGCGACGGACGCGATATTACAACAAGATAATAGGACCATCGGGTCCGCAATTGTATATCGCAATCGGCTGTTTCAATGTGGCATTCCGTTAAGACTTATGATATTGCGGATGCGATATTTCAATAGGCGGTTTATAATGAGGCCGCGGGTCCGCATGTATTATCGCAATCGGAGGTTTCGGGGATGACAACCCTTCATAACTTGCGATACGGTATTCCTTAGCAATCCTCCACCGTTGATCTCTTCAGATCTAATGGTCCCGACTTAACCGGTTAACATTGAACGCGGATACACAAAGTCATGACTCTCCGCTCTTTGCTTCTCGCTCCTATGGCTTTCGATATGTTAACTCCTCTTATATTTCTTCGATATTTCATGCGATATTACTGTTAACTCCTCTGTTAACACTGTTCCGTTGTGTCCTCCGCTCTTCCTCTATGCTCCTCTGATCGGTCTTCCTTTGGATTCCGAACCTTTGGCATATATTACTTCTCCTGTAGCTCCGATAGCTTGTTAATGCATATATAGATGGGTTTTGGCCTCCGATAGTTGTTAATGCATATATAGATGGGTTTTGGCCTTCGATAGCTCCCGATTGTGTAATCTACTTCCTCTGATGGCTCTGTTTTGGCATATATAGTTCCTCCTGGCTCTGTCTGCTCCTCGAATATTGCCATATTGACATCAATGACAATCTGTGTCCAACAATTCTATGGCCAGAGATAAATTGCAGCAGCAAATAAATTTTTATTTCTAAACTAGCCACTATTGAGCCCTTTACAAATAAAATGCAGAGCAGAAACTATAAGAACAGCAGTTACACAATTTACACAATTTTTACCCTAGAAACCCACTAAGGGGAAACCAGCATTGAGTTTGTTCTTATTGGCTCAGGAAGATATCGAATTTTTTTACAAAATTACAATGTTCCACAGGGAGAAATTTCCACAGCAAGTACCCAGTCATGGCCTCACCAAACCCAGCTGAAATTGTGCCTTGTGCAGTGCCTACGTCACCCTGTGTCACCCAGCATGCATGCCTGCATCACTGCTCATACGACCTGGCCTCTGCACTAAAGTGTATGGTCCTATTTCACTTGGCTTGGTTGCTGAAATTTTTCATTGCAAATCCCCTTGTCTTCCACCAACAAGTCGCCATCTCTCAACAAATCGATCTGCTCTCTCAAGCACCGGTTCACTCTCTCTCAATGACGAGCCTTCTCCTCATGTACATGACCTTTTATCAAACTCCGTTGAGCCTCCTAACCTAACCCTAGTGTTCCAAAGAGATGGAGGGTTGAGATCATCCCTCATCTCGCCTCTTGAGATCAATGGCTCAGATTAGATCTTGGTCACTTAAATTATTTACTTCCATAATCTTAGACTTTGTCCCAATAAGTCAACAAATGAATATAACACATAAAAATTAAAATGTACTTTTCCTAAGTTGAAACTTAGGAAGGAGTCTAATAATCACTTACTCCACTTAGAGAAGCATTCATAAAGTTGATCAATGTTCTTCACAAGCTAAGGCACCAAGCTAGTGCAGAATACCTCCCGAGCTACAATAGCTCAACATGGTTATATGCACTAGTTGTATGATTGAATTTGTAACATCGTCATGTAAAATTGTAAACATTTTAGTTTCTAAATTCTAAAGAGGTTTGAAACTTTTTCTATATTTCATTTTTGTATGTCTAATAATTCACTAATATTATTATTATTATATCCTCCATGTTCTATGTCGAACACTTGTGTTTTCGTGTCCTTGTGTCATCGTGTCAAGTGACTTGAGTTCTAAGATGATATTTGACATTGTTAAGACATTAATTTCCAAATTATTGCAGTAATTACGGAAATTACTGTAATAGTTCCAAAATCTCAAATTATAGTGATATATACTAGCAATAATATCACCATGTCTGATTTGGTGGTATTATCGCAGTAAGTGTAACATTGGCTACCAGTCTTGAAGGGTAATTGAGTTAACAAACTAATTAAAGCTATATACAATATTTTTATGTGTAGGACATGTAAAAAAAATGATGTTCATCCTCAACCACCTTTATATCATAAATTTTACAAATTCGTTGATCCTCACACTGAATACAAAAACAAAAGAATAGCAAAAAAAAAAAGTCGAAGTCCCTGATTCTCCACTTTTGAGTCCTTCATTGGACAGCTCTCAGGGTTTATGATTTAGTATTGACATTGATGTATCATTTTTTATTTGGCATCCACTACATCATATATATTAGTGTTTTCTCCATATTTATTTGCCAATGTGTTTATATGATGTTGTTGTTTCTTTATTTGTTTAAAATTTTGACAAATTTGAATATATTTTGTATTTTTTAATGTTTTCCGCAGTTTTCCAACTTTAGTCAATTTTTGCTAGAAGCGGTTTTCTGGACCCTCACCAATTTTTTGGCAATGTCAATATTATCAATAATGAGCTACAAGCTAGTAGACTCAATCCACTTTACGAATGTGGGACAGACTGAGAAAGACACTAAAATGAAATAAACAATGTTACCAGGATTCGGATACGAATACAAATTCAGATCCAGATTTGAATACAGATTTGTCAGTTTTCTAAAAAGCTAGGACCTGAATATGGTAAGGGAACAGCAAGTACAAGTAATATAAATATATTTTAAAATTTTAAAATTTAAATTTAAATAAAAATAAAAAAATAAAAAAATACAATACATTTATTTAATATATATCATATATAATTATAATTGCAAGTATATTACTGTTAATATAAAATTCATATTTAATTAATTAATAAAAATTATAAGTTTATAATAAAAATATTATTTTGATCTGTATTATAATATTAAGGCTTTTTTAATAAATCAATGTATATATAAATTGAATTCTAATATACATTATACACTTACACATCGTAATTTTATAATATTACATAACATTTTATATATTCATGAACCAAAAATAACGCAAATGCCAAAACTCACTCATTTACAACCCAAGTTTAAAGAAATAATAAATTCCCACATCTTTACAAATAAAGTCTTCCAAAATAAAATCGCATGTTAGATCATTCACTTCTAAGTTATATACTTCATATGATAACCTACTTCGTGACAACATAGCCTATGAGGATGACTGTTACACGAGGTTGAAGCCTGTAAAACAATTTCATGTTGAAATTTTGAAAAGCGCCCTCTATTTCTCTTGAAAAATTAACCCCACTCTCTTGGAACAGTCACCCTCTTAGACCCTAAATGAATGTGCCAAAAAAACACGAATTTTGCGACCCATGCACATTTGTGTTCGTTGTTGCAGGATTCGCCTCCAAAGGCACAAGGTTTGCTTTTGTTTTGGTTGAAATGCTTCCAAGCTCTGTATTTCATCATTTTTCCAAAAATGCCCACCTGGCAGATCCCAAACGGATCCAAAAGAATCTGGATCCGGATCCGGATCAGATCCATGAATCCTTAACTTCAACCCCAAGTTTCCGGTAACATAGGAAATAAAGCATAGAAGCATAAAATAACCCAAAGTCAAAGTCACTTTATTAATACCTATGCCTTATATCTAATTGACCATTATAATTTCACATTTATTTAACAATAGTCCATGATGCAGGAGCATTTAGCGGTATCTTCAAAAAAGAAATTTCTAAAAGTCTTGAACATTCTTAAAGTAGAAAAGTCTCTAGAACTTATAAAAGTTGGAAAAATCTCTAGGATTCTAAATTATGTAAAAGCTCTAGAAAAGCATTATAAACGTGAATTTAGTTAGACAAGATCTATTTTTAAAGGATAAGGATTATCTCTTTGGATCTCTAGAGTTTTCTATTCTCAAGGATAAATTGAGATATATGTGCAAGTTTAGAGATATAGAAGGAGAATAAGAGGTAGGAGAGCAGGAAGAGGCTAAGGCCAAGTGTGGCTAATAACTGTGGAATCAGGTCAATGTAATGAATGTATTATCAGGTCAAAAGAAAACCTCTATATTGGGAACTTGTTATTAAAAAAAAATGGGTTCTGTTATATCTATGTTGATGGGTTGATTATGAAGTGGTTGCTTTCATGTTGAATGCAAATGGCAACTTGAATATGATTGCTTTGATTCAGAATGTGTGTGCTTCTGTAATCGAACGTAATCAAGTGTATATGCAGGAGTCTGAAGACTAGTTGGGTTTTCAGATAAGGATCTCTGTGATAAAAAATTCCTGTAGTAAGAGGTTACATGTCCTTTTGATGACTGAAATCAAGATATTTCTTATGGATTGACATTCACCCCGAATCATATTGGATTAATAGCCATTGCTGTCGAATTGTTTGTTTGAAGGGTCTACGTTGGGGGAATAAATGCCTTGCATCTAAATTTGAATGGCGTAGAACACTCTGTGAATTGCGTTAAAATGAACTGAGTTGCATGGACAAATATTCTTCTAGAAGCTGCGAAAAAAACTCATATTGAGATTTTCCAGGCAGAGCATACACCTCTGAGCAAGGTTACTTGGGAGCGGGGAGAGATATTTTCAAAAGCTCCCAGTTCAGGATCGAATCGGGAGCGAATTTTTATATAATATATATTTTTATATATTTTGATACATATATGTCAACAAAAGCATGTAGAATGATGAATTAGATATAACAAAACATAAAAACATGGATTGAACCATATAATATCAATCATCTAGAAGTTATAATCTTCATCAACCATGTCCACAAATTAGTAACATACAACATATTGAGTCTCATGATTCATCAATCTTAAAGTTCCAAGCTTTCAAAATTCAATATATAACATTTGTCATCACTTATCACTAAAGTTTTACTTGTAACCATTACCATTATGAAGTAACAAAACTATAACAAAGAATATCTAACATGAAATGAAATGTTTCAACTTTCAACTTTCACGAAGCATCATATTCGTAATTCATTACCAATGAGTTATAAATGCCAACTTCAAACTTCAAACTTAAATTGCCTTACATTGTTTACAAAAAATACCATAATAAATACGAAAGAGTCCATACTACTGAGGAATTATTTTTTTTATTTGTAACAACTGGAATAGATTGCTATTACAGAAAGGCGCGTGAATGATTTGTGAATAGCACCCAGCACCTGTGTAACTGTTGTATAAGAGGAGAATGCCAGGTCTCTAGGGTAATTCGTGGAAATTGAAATGTTGAATGGCAATTATTGAAGGGTTGATACGCAAGGTGTAAGAACAGAAGAAGAGAAATAGAGTGTGTTGATGATATTAAGCGTCTGAAGTGGCAGAAAGAATATCTAACATGAAATGAAATGTTTCAACTTTCACGAAGCATCATATTCATAATTCATTACCAATGAGTTATAAATGCCAACTTCAAACTTCAAAGTTTCAAACTTAAATTGTCTTACATTGTTTACAAAAAATACCATAATAAATATGAAACAGTCAATACTACTGAGGAATTATTTTTTTTAGTTATAACAACTGGAATAGATTGCCATGTTAGAAAGGTGTGAATGATTTGTGAATAGCACCTAGCACCTGTGTAACTGTTGTATAAGAGGAGAACGCCAGGTCTCTTAGGGTAATTCGTGGAAATTGGAATGTTCAATGGCAATTATTGAAGGGTTGATACGCAAGGTGTGAGAACAGAAGAAGAGAAATAGAGTGCATTGATGATATTAAGTGTCTGAAGTGGAGGAGAGCACCAAGTGAATGGTCCATGCTGGAGTTAATTCAGCGCAGTGAAAGGAGCTGACTGATGGCATAGTGGAGGATGTGAATACGCCTATGGAGGGTCAACATGTGTGACGTTGATCTGTAGCTTATAGAAGTTGATCTGCCTATCTGTAGAATGACTTGAACGTTGACCAGAGGATGGAGCGTTGAGTTGAGAATTTAAATGGATAGTAATCGCATTACGAGCACAAGAACGGAGAAAAGATCAGAGCTTAATGGATGTTTGAAAATGTTAGTGTTTGAAGAATTGGCGCCAAGTTCATTTTTGGTGGCATCAAGTGGTATCAGAATGGGAGAATCTACTCAAATGTGTTTGCAGATAGTAGCAATGATATGAGAATTGTGGCAAAGGAATTCTGACAGATAACGTAACTGTGAAAAGTGACTGCAGAAACTTCAAGAGCAAGTAGCTCAAAAGGGGTTCCAGAGGAGGGAACCAAGAATGCCAAAAGACCAAGTACAAGTGGCAAGCTTGTGAGGCGTGTTTAGCAGGAAAGATACTTGTTACTGTAAAAGTTATTTGCAGTTCATACTGGGCAGCGGAAAGCTCACAGAGGAAAAGGAGAAGATGAAGATGACTATGGATAGTCATTTGAAGAATTCAGAGGGAAGCCACATAGTTTCCAAAGCAATTGGCATAAGGAAAATGAGTGATGATAAATACGACAGGTAACTCGTCGAGATAAAAGCACAGTTGAATGTGCTTACAGAGTTGCTACAACAGAGTGAGAAGAACCAGAGGTATGGGTGGAACCTGAGGAAAAAAGCTAAGTAGCCTATTGAAAGGTTATGCGCTAAGAAGCAGAAACAGAAGTTGAGACATAGATTTAAGGAAGAACTGAAAGCTACTGAGTGTGAGGAGGAAGTTCATAGGGGTGAACTTTAGCAAGGAGAAATCCTTGAAGAGGATGGTGATGACCTTGATGAAGATTTGATGTTTGAGACATGAAATGAGGCTACAAAGCCTTGTGATTTTTCTTACTATTTGTTTTTGGTTGCAAGTGTTATTGCAAATTATGTACAGTCTTTTGAAACTGTCAGGAAGAAAGAGGAAGATAGAGGAGAACAAAGTTCAAATTTTGTTCTCGGAAGAGAGGAGGAGCAATACTTGAATGGGATGCTCATAAGGAATGATGAGCCAAAGGCAGAGACAACTTTTAGTCTTCACACTGATTGTGTGTATGCAGGTGCGACAAAAGTGATTATCAGTTTTCAAACTGATGCAAGTGGAACAAAAACCGAGGGTGAACAACTTGCAAAAGTTGTTGTGAACAAGGATGCAACAAAGTTAAAGGAGGAAGAGTTTGCTGACAGCATAGAGACAGCGCCTGATCAGCAGATTGAAGTTAGACAGAAAGTTCAGAGAACAACTTTACAAGCATGGAATGAGGTTGAAAGTATGCTTGAATGGTTGTATATTTTGGCTGGAAAAATTTCACTTGAAATAGTGAGCAGCAACATGGTGAAAACTAGCAGTTTGCAGCAAAGAAGGCAAAAGCAGAATTATACTGGAATTCAAAATGTTGCAGCAGCAGCAGCACAACAGCTTGACAAAGCCGATGATCAACAACAAAAATGTGTATCGGATCTGGGAGGACGTCAGCAACAACAATTCATGGTCAAAAGACCATAAAAAATTTCTACATGAGGAGTCTGATGCAGGAGCATTTAGGGGTATCTTCAAAAAAGAAATTTCTAAAAATCTTGAACATTCTTAAAGTAGAAAAGTCTCTAGAACTTATAAAAGTTGGAAAAATCTCTAGGATTCTAAATTATGTAAAAGCTCTAGAAAAGCATTGTAATCGTAAATTTAGTTAGACATGATCTATTTTGAAGGCATAAGGATTATCTCTTTGGATCTCTAGAGTTTTCTATTCTCAAGAATAAATTGAGATATATGTGCAAGTTTACAGATATAGTAGAATAGGAGTTAGGAGAGTAGGAAGAGGCTGAGGCCAAGTGTGGCCAATAACTGTGGAATCAGGCCAATGTATGAATTTATTATCAAGTCAAAAGAAAAACTCTATATTGGGAATTTGTTATTGAATTAATTTTATGGGTTCTGTTATGTCTATGTTTATGGATTGATTATGAAGTGGTTGCTTGCAGGTTGAATGCAAATGGCAACTTAAATATAATTGGTTTGATTCAGAATGTGTGTGTTTCCGTAATCAAACGTAATCAAGTGTATATGCAGGAGTTTGAAGACTAGTTGTGTTTTCAGAAGACTAGTTGGGTTTTCAGATAAGGATCTTTGTGATAAGAAAATTCCTGTGGTAAAAGGTTACATGTCCTTTTGATGACTGAAATCAGGATATTTCTTATGGATTGACATTCACCGCTAATCATATTGGCTTGATAATCATTATTGTCGAATTGTTTGTTTGGAGGGTCTACATTAGGTGAATAAATGCCTTGCATCTAAATTTAAATGTCGTAGAACACTCTGTGAATTGCGTGAAAATTAACTGAGTTGCATGGACAAATATTCTTCTTCAAGCTGTGAAAAAAACTCAGATTGAGATTTTCCAGGCAGAGCATACACCTCTGAGGAAGTATTTTGTTTATTTATAACAACTGGAATAGATTTCTATTATATAAAGGCGTGAATGATTTGCGAATAGCACCCAGCACAAGTGTACAATTGTTGTATAAGAGGAGAACGCCATATCTATCGGGTAATTCATGGAAATTGGAATGTTGAATGGTAATTTTTTAAGGGTTGATACACAAGGTGTGAGAACAGAAGAAGTGAAATAGAGTGTGTTGATGGTATTAAGTGTCTGAAGTGGAGCAGAGCACCAAGTAAACGGTCCACGCTAGAGTTAATTCAGCGCAGTCAAAGGAGCTGACCGACAGCATAGTGGAGAATATGAATACGCCTATGGAGGAGGCTCAATATGTGTGACGTTGATCTGTAGCTTATAGATGTTGATCTACCTAGGTGTAGAATGACTTGAACGTTGACCAAAGGACGGAGCATTGAGTTGGGAATTTAAATGGAGAGTAATCGCATTAAGAGCGCAAGAATGGAGAAAAGATCGGAGCTTAATGGATGTTTGAAAAATGTTAGTGTTTCAAGAATCGGTGCCAAGTTCATTTTTGGTGGCATCAAGTGGTATCAGAGCAGAAAAATCTACTCAAATGTGTTTGCAAATAGAAGCAAGGAAAGATTTGGTAGCAGAAATGATATGAGAATTGTGGCAAAAGAATTCTGACAGATAACGTAACTGTGAAGCGTGACTGCAGAAACTTGAAGAGCAAAGAGTGCTCAAAAGGGGTTCCAGAGGAAGGAACCGAGAATGCCAAAGACCAATTACAAGTGGGAAGCTTGGTGAGGCGTGTGTAGCAGGAAGGATACTTGTTACTGTAAAGGTTATTTGCAGTTCATAGTGGGCAGCGGAAAGCTCACAAAGGAAGAGGAGAAGATGAAGATGACTATGGATAGTCATTTGAAGAATTCAGAGGGAAGCCACAGAGATGCCAAAGAAATTGGCATAAGCAAAATGAGTGATGAAGAATACGAGAGGGAACTCGTTGAGATAAAAGCACGGTTGAATGTGCTTACATAGTTGCTACAACAGAATGAGGAGAACCAGAGATATGGGTGGAATCTGAGGAAAAGGGTCAACTGGCCTATTGAAAGGTTATGCGCCAAGAAGCAGAGACAGATGTTGAGACACAGATTTAAGGAAGAACTGAAAGCTACTGAGTGTGAGGAGGCAGTTCATAGGGGTGAACTTCAGCAAGGAGAAATCCTTGAAGAGGATGGCAATCAGGTTAATGAAGAATTGATGTTTGAGACATCAAATGAGGCAACAAAGCCTTAAGTTTTTTCTTATTATTCGTTTAGGGTTACAGGTGTTATTGCAGATAACGGACAGTCTTTTGAAACTGTCATGAAGAAAGAGGAAGATAGAGGAGAACAAAGTTCAAATTTTGTTCTCAGCAGAGAGGAGGATCAATACTTGAATGGGATGCTCATAAGGAATGATGAGCCGAAGGCAGAGCCAACTTTTAGTCTTCACATTGATTGTGTGTATGCAGGTGCAGCAGAAGCGATTATCAGTTTTCAAAATGATGCAAGTGGAACAGAAATTGAGGGTGAACAACTTGCAAAAGTAGTTGTGAACAAGGATACAGCAAAGTTAAAGGAGGAAGAGTTTGCTTACAATGTCGACACAGCACTTGATCAGCAGATTGAAGTGAGACAAAAATTTCAGAGAACAACATTACAAGCATGGAACGAGATTGAAAGTATGCTTGGATTGTTGTATATTTTGGCTGGAAAAATTTCACTTGAAAGAGCGAGCAGCAACATGGTGAAAACTACCGGTTTGCAGCAAGGAAGGAAAAAGCATAATCGTAGTGGAATTCAAGGTGTTGCAGCAGCAGCAGTACAAGAGCTTGACAACGACGATGATCAACAACAAAACTATGTATCAGATCTGGGAGGACGTCAGCAACAACAACTCATGGTCAGGAGACCATGAAATTTTTCTACATGGGTAGTCTGATGCAGAAGCATTTAGGGGCATCATCAAAATGAAATTTCTAAAAGTCTTGAACATTCTTAAAGTAGAAAAGTCTCTAGAACTTATAAAAGTTGGAAAAATCTCTAGGATTCTAAATTATGTAAAAGCTCTAGAAAAGCATTGTAATCGTGAATTTAGTTAGACAAGATCTATTTTGAAGGGATAAAGATCATCTCTTGGGATCTCTACAGTTTTCTATTCTCAAGGATAAATTGAGATGTATGTGCAAGTTTAGAGATATAGAAGTAGAATAGGTAGTAGGAGAGTAGGAAGAGGCAAAGGCCAAATGTGGTCAATCACTGTGGAATCGGGTCAATGTAATGAATGTATTATCAGGTCAAAAGAAAACCTCTATATTGGGAATTTGGTATTGAATTAATTTTATGGGTTCTGTTATATCTATGTTTATGGATTGATTATGAAGTGGTTGCTTTAATGTTGAATGCAAATGGCAACTTGAATATGATTGGTTTGATTCAGAGTGTGTGTGTTTCTGTAATCAAGCGTAATCAAGTGTATATGCAGGAGTTTGAAGACTAGTTGGCTTTTCAGATAAGGATCTTTGTGATACAAAATTCCTGTAGTAAAAGGTTATTACAACTTACACATCCTTTTGATGACTGAAATCAAGATATTTCTTATGGATTTACATTCACCCCTAATCATATTGGCTTGATAACCATTGTTGTCGAATTGTTTGTTTGAAGGGTCTACGTTGGGGGAATAAATGCCTAGCATCAAAATTTAAATGTCGTAGAACACTTTGTGAATTGCATTAAAATTAACTGAGTCGCATGGACAAATATTCTTCTTGAAGCTGCGAAAAAATCTCAAATTGAGATTTTCCAGGCAGAGCATACACCCCTGAGGAAGTCTTTTGTTTATTTATAACAACTGGAATAGATTGCTATTATAGAAAGGCGTGAATGATTTGCGAATAGCACCCAGCACATGTGTATTTGTTGTATAAGAGGAGAACAGAAGAATTTTGAATTTGTAATTCATAGAATTTGGAATGTTGTCTCTGGGGTAATTCGTGGAATTTGGAATGTTGAATGGTAATTATTGAAGGGTTGATACGCAAGGTGTGAGAACAGAAGAAATGAAATAGAGTGTGTTGATGGTATTAAGTGTATGAAGTGGAGCAGAGCACCAAGTAAACAGTCCACTCTAGAGTTAATTCAGCGCAGTCAGAGGAGCTGACCGGCGGCATAGTGGAGGATATGAATACGCCTATGGAGGGTCAACATGTGTGACGTTGATCTGTAACTTATAGAAGTTGATCTGCCTATGTGTAGAATGACTTGAACGTTGACCAGAGGACGAAGCGTGGAGTTGGGAATTTAAATGGAGAGTAATCACATTACGAGCGTAAGAATGGAGAAAAGATCGAAGCTTAATGGATGTTTGAAAAATGTTAGTGTTTCAAGAATTGGTGTCGAGTTCATTTTTGGTGGCATCATTCCATACACGTACAGTTTTATCTAGATCCTAAAACTTAGAAAAACTAGTAGGAACTACCAAATATAGATATATAAAGATTGTGAGGTCCAATTGAAGTGAAACCCAGTGCCCACTAGCATATAAAATAAGACAAAACGCAGTATCACAAATCCAAAATTCAAAGTTTTTGGTTTAATCTTTGTAGAGATATTCCATGTAAAAGGTCACCCTCCCAAAAGAGGATAAAACAACAAGGTTTGGTAATAGGGCCAGAATTGGAAAATCCAAATTGAGGGATACCAATGACATTCTGAAGCCTTAAGGCTATGATGGGGCTAAAAAGCGTAAGTAAACTGTAAACTTCAATGGTCATAGATTCTTATTAGGATGTTCAATTTTTGGTCATAAGCAAAGAGAAAATTGAGGAGAATATCTAGGTAAAAACTTTGGGGCAATTTTTGACAACTCTTGTGAATAATGGAGTTTGAAGTTAGTGTTTTCAACAAAAACCCACGGTGTTTAAGGCATGAAATGAGGGGCATAAATTTTTACAGGCAATAAAGTGGGAATTGATTCTAGAGAAGAGGTGAGTAATTTAGAGAAGTTCCATGTGTGAAAGTCTCTCGCTCGAATATGAAGCTTGGCACTAGTAGAATATGTTTGACACAAACATAATTTCTCTACATTGAAAAGGAATTTGTAAACAACTTCTCTAATAAGTGGATAAAAGATACATAATCAAGAGAATGTGGCAAGCAAAACAAACTCCTCTTGGTTCGAAATAGACAAGATCCAAGAAAAAGGCATTGGGTACATCTCCAAAAAGCAAAACATAAAATGGATAAGACACCCTACTCTACGAGGTAATGGCAACCTACATTCACATGGAAACATAACCCATTGCTCCATGTACCACTTGTTTCCCTTGATGCAACACCCCTAAAGACACAATCGGTTGGTGTGATTAGTCATTGCTTTGATGAGATTTCTGCTTGTTAGCTTAGATGTGCTATTTTGCATTCATCAGTTGCATACCTATGCTCATCAGTCATTCACAGTGGTGCATCACTTCCCAAGCCCTTGATCTCAGATGTGTTAGATGATGTCTCATGTTGCTTCAATTGTTGGTTGGTCTACTTTCATTGCTTAACCTCCTCATCTAAAATGATGCTAAGGTTTCATCTTGATGTGTAGATGTCAATGTTAGATGGATGTTGTATTGCTTTTAACTTAGTAAAGATGTTACATTGTTACTATATCTAACCACCCGAGACATAATAACTTTTGTATAATTGTGCCATGAAGATAGACCACTAGGTACTACCGAGAAATTCTTATGAATATAATTTATATAAAAATAATAAAATTAATGTAAACAATAATAAGCATAATAAGGTTAACTATATAGTCATTAGTAATGAAAAGGCATGCTTTAAAGGCATGACCACTCATGACAAGGCACCTACCTAGGTTATATAAGCAGGCCCTCACCCTCATTTGTAATCATCTCAACAATTCTTTTATATAATATTTAATATGCAAGTACTTGCCCTACAATGGATGTCTTTGTCTTTGAAGTATTCTGAAGATTATTACTGTGTATACGAACTTTGTTCATTACATTGGTATCAGAGCATTCCTTTGAGTATACGAACTTTGTTCGCTACATTGCTATCAGAGTTGTTCGATCCTCTCGCTGCTCAACCACTGCACAAAGCCAGTTTAATCCAACCTTTGGCCATCAATCCTTGTCAACCTTGTTGTTGTCGCAACTAAAGCGTTTTGCTACACAAGTTGGATTTTCTCCATTTTTGCCAATTGGCCCTTGGTCATAAAAGAAAAAAAAAATAATTAAACTAACAATTGCACCACATGTTGCAAAAGAAACGTTATAAGGCAGGAGCATAGAAGATAAAAGTAAAAAAATTACGCAATTTTATTTATTTAACAACATTTCTATGAGAAAAACTTTGAAATTTAAAGTTTGCAAAATTGAGTTATATCATGGATTATAATTGCAAGATGGATTCATTGCTAAAATTATTGTCTAAAATTAAAAGAGTATATTTTAGTGAATGTTTCATCATTTCAAAATACATGATCTATTTTAAATCTGAATGGTTAATCTCAATATACATTTTGTGGCAACTTCTTTTTCATTCCTTAAATCATTGAATAATGAAATTGTTATTGAGTGTAATATTGAAATCAAAACTCATAATGAGCTTTCATCTACGTTCAAACTATCTCAATTATAACACCTATAAAATTTGTATTACAAACATTGATTTACTTAAATATAGCCAAGTAGGTACACCAAGTGATTTTAAACCATAAAATTCAAAGTTTTAAATCAAGAGAGGATGATGCAAAGTATCTTTGCTAAGAGATTTCTCCCACATTCCCTCCAAATTCTTCGATGAAGAATGTGCATAACATTCATAAATTAGCCCCTTGTAAAATCAAAATAAAATAGGAAAATGTCATCTTTGAAAGAACTCCTTTGCTCCTATTTCTAAATTGGTTCCTTTTGAATGTATGCAAAATCAAAATTAAAGAGAGTCTGTTATGGAAAAATATAGTCTGTCAATATTCTACTTCCAACTGATCAGAATTGTTGTTTATGGACTTTGCAAATGCAAGTTAAATTATACTAAGGGGTGTACACTAACATTCAAAGGAGCCAGGCGTAATGCAGTTACAAAATGGAAGAATAATGTACTTGTTCAATATAGTCATATATAAATGTTTGTTGAAGCCTTAGCATTGATGACAACATAACCAAACCCTGTGTTCGTGAGACCAGGCATTGGTGGAAGTGATTTCCTTTTACCATGAACAGAATTAAGAACCTTCCAATGGGATATTTTGGGCATCTCCATGAGTTGTGTTCAAAATGTAAATAAGGAAGTCGTCCAAGGAAAAAAGAACAGACTTCCTAAATCCTTAAGTAGGGTTTAAAATTTTTGTTCGAGGTACCTCGAAAAATAGTTGATGCATTGGATAGTTGAAATGGCATGATAACCAGATTTTAAGCCTATCTTGGTGAATATAGTGGCATCATGCAACTTTAGCAACTCATCAATCCTTGAAATATGATATATATTATTGATAGTCCTCTTGTTAAGCTCTCAACAATCAATGCACAATGTGAATGAACCATCCTTTCTAATTAACACAGGTGATGCAAATGGACTCTAGCTAGGGACAATGTGACCCATCTCTGGGAGCTTCAACATTATTTTTTCAATTTCATCTTTAAACAAGTGGGATATCTATAAGGAGGAACAATTACCAACTAATATCATGGTTCTAGTTCAACAATGAGTTCTTGCTCCCTTTCAAGTGGTAGCCGACGGAGTACATCTCGAAATACATCTAATTTGCAATTCCTTTTGTCTCTCGATTCAACATACCAAGCTTCCCATGCAATCCTTTTATAAAATATAACTGAGTTATTGCTTAGTCAAGCATAGGAAAATATAATTTGTTGGGACCTAGATGCATTCCTCATCTAGTGATTCACTGATGCCCCACTCCAAATTTCATTTGCATCTTAGACATGTTTGTGACATAAACTCTCGAAGTCTTCAACCATTGAGCACACACAGCCACATAAGCACCTACCAATGCAACCACATTACATTTAGAAGTCACCTTGTGGTTGGAGCACTTTTTCCATAGCCTGATTGATGACTTCTTCACTGAGATTGTTGATAACAGGAAGATGCTCTTGGACATTTGCAATAGCCTAATTGATGACTTCTTCACTGAGATTGTTGATAGCAAGAAGATGCTCTTGGACATTTGCAACCAAGAGTAATATTGTTAATTTTAGGTATGTTCTATGCTTAGAGAAATTTATTTCAATTTTCACAATTAGCTCAATATCTTTTCCAGATTATCAATCACATCAGCATTAAAGTAAGCTGCAGATAAAACATAAACATAAATCGCATAAGACAAGCCAAGACAAGAGGACACAAGATGTGGCGCTAGCCAGGGACAAACCCCAATGTGGGGAAACCCTTGATTAATTCTTCTTATATGTTCTTCAATAGTTCAACAGAGAGAGAGAGAGATAGTACGTTTACAACAGAGGTCAACACTTTGACTTATCTAGATAAGAGCATAGATCATCTCTAAGAAGATGATACATGAGATCAGTTGAAGACATGCTGCTTCAACTAATTCTCCAAGGCGACTCCTTCACTTATCGTTGTGCTGCATTTCATCATCATGTTGCACCTCACCGCGTTGCACCATGTTGCACCCATTATCACTATGCTGCATCTCATCACGCTTCATTAATCATGATTGTACCCATCACTGTACTGCATTATGTGCCATTGCTGCACCATGTTGCCATACTAACCTATGTGCTAGCTGCATCTTTCTTGCTTGTTGTCCCTTGCTTGCTTGTTGTCCCTAGCATGCTTGTTGTTGCATGCTAGTTGTCCCTTGCATGCTAGCTGTAACATTGCATCCTTGGTGTATTTGTTGCTAAGTACCATACAACTGTCCCAATGTTAGTTAGTTGTCCCTTGCATGCTGCTCTCCTTCGGAGACAGATGCTCCAGTTGTTTTGGCAGTTCCCGGCAGTTCTAGAAGTTCCTGGAAATTCTGGCAGTTCTGACTGTTCCCGACAGTTCCGGCTGTTCCCACAGTTCCCGACAGTTCCGGTTGTTCCCGACAGTTCCGGCTTTTCCGGCATTTCCGGCTTTTCCGACAGTTCCGGCTTTTCCGGCAGTTCCGGCTTTTCCTGCAGTTCTGGCTTTTCTGGCTTTTCCGACAGTTCCATCTTTTCCTGCAGTTCCGGCTTTTCCGGCTTTTCCAGCTTTTCTGGCTTTTCCAGTAGTTCCGGCTTTTCCGATAGTTCCAATTTTTCCAGCTTTTCCGGCAGTTCTGTCTTTTCCGGCAGTTCTGTCTTGTTCGGCTTTTCTGGCAGTTCCAGCTTTTTCAGCAGTTCCGTCTTTTCCGACTTTTCCGGCTTTCTGCCCTCTGGATCAGGGCAACGTTATTCCTTAGAATCTCTCCTCCTACTAAAACCCATAGACAAGTAGAGAGAGGAAGAGATCCCAAGTGTGTTGAAATGACTTGAAGGCCACCTCTATTTATACTAAAACGTTGAGCACATGTGGGATTTATTTGGTTGTTCGCCGACTTTGACGAATTGTTTTATAATGCAAACAAATTCATAACTCCATGAATACTTATCGAAATCAAATGATCTTTAGATCAATCCTACACCTTTCGATGAGAGGGATCCAATAAAAACATCAGCTGCCATAAATAAGATGACCCACATGGATTTTGGCCCTAGTTGCCAATTTTAACACTCCCTCTCAACTAGGGAGAACTCCATCCATTGATCCATATGTCCGACTATATTATATTTGCCATCAGTCCCCTGTACCGCTTTGATCTGCTGAGCTCCGCTCTGCTCTGCTCTGCTTTGATCTGCTGAGCTCTACTCTGTTGAACCATGAAGAAGAAGAATTGATCGAGAATGTCTCATACCATTCTCTACTGACCCGAAGTCAGTTTCATCTAAAGAGAGTGTGTCACATCACTCTTACTGACCCGAAGTCAGTTTTATTGATCCCAGATCAATATCACAAGAGAGTGTCTCAAACCACTCATACTGATCCCAAATCAGTTTCATTCATCCCAGATCAATGTCACAAGAGAGTGTCTCAAACCACTCATACTGATTCCAGATCAATGTCACAAGGGAGTGTCTCAAACCACTCATATTGATCCCAGATCAGTTTCATTCATCCCAGATCAATGGAGGTCATCCTAGCATAGGGAGTACGGTAGATACAGTGATGCGTCCATCAATAGTACTACTATGGTCCCTATCCTCATTTCCCTGCTCATTGATTAGATGAGAGGTACTTCCCATGAGTCCCAGACTGCATGGGTAGGATGCCTCGACAGGAGAACTAATCATCATGTCCACAGGAGAATGAATCATCCTGTCAGTGGATGCCACGGAGAACTAATCATCCTGGCCCACAGGAGAACTAATCATCCTATTCCACAGTCGCCACGGAGAACAAATCATCCTGGCCCACAGGAGAACTAATCATCCTGTTCCATAGTCGCCGCGGAGAACAAATCATCATGGCCCACTGGAGAACTAATCATCCTGTTCCACAGTTGCCACAGGAGAACTAATCATCCCGACCCACAGGAGAACTAATCATCCTGTTCCACAGTTGCCACGAGAGAACTAATCATCCCGGCCCACAGAAGAATTAATCATCCTGTTCATAGCACACCACCAAGGGAGGGTGAGTCGCCTTGTGGTCGTATGTTGCTCTAGTAAGTACCCAAAGCCCCCCAGAGCTCCTAGAGCTCAATGCATGCAACATGCAGGACCATTATAAGAAGATCTCTCAAACGACTCCAAGTCGTTCGGGAAAGTCACAGATTTGACCTTTCCCCGGGGCTTTGACAAAATGTCTGCAACCTGTACATCAATCTCAATGCGATGGAGCCTCCTCACTCATCGGCTTACCATATCGCAGATAAGGCAGTCTCTGATGTCTATCTGTTGGAGCAATCATCGAATACGGGATTCCTCAATAATCGAATCCCCCCTCTGGTTGTCACAGAGAATCACAAGTGGTATTCATCATGTGTACGAACAGCTCACTTAAGAGCTTCTGCAACCATGTAGCTTCACACAGGATCATACTCGTAGCTATGTATTCGGTCTCGGCGGTGTTTATACCAACCGACTTTTTCTTCCTGCTCATCCATGATATCGAAGCAAAATCCAAAGAGAACCAGCGCTGAAAAGTGCTCTAGTGATCCTCCACATTGCCTACCCAGTCAGCATTCGAATAATCATGCAGTTTCATATTTCCGGCAATGTATCTCAATCCATGAGAGATTGTGCCCCGAAGATATCTTAGAAGATTCTTGACACCAATCCAGTGAGGCTCAACCAAATATGAGCTCACCATGCTAATTGCAAAACATATGTCCGGACGGAAGTTCACCAAGAACATCAACACGAATGAGTTTATGAAACTCAGAGGCATTTCCCAAATCTGGTCCGACATCAATACCATATAACTTCTGAAAGTTAAGATCCTTGAGGTAGTCACAGGCTTGCAGTTTACCATTCCATATCCGGAATCCAACTCCCTCTTACTTCTGCAAATGAGACGGTCTGCACCTATCAGAAATAGGTCGTCCTCAAAAGGTGCCGTTATGAGAGGTCTATCATCCACAACCTTTGGGTAATGGTTTGGATCGGTTTCACTCCTAGTGAATCTCAGCTTCATCAGACAGCTATCAATCCTCTCATACTACGCCCGGGGTGTTTTGCTTCAAGCCATAGAGGGCTTTCTTCCACCTGTATACATGAGATTCTCGATCATGAATCTCAAACTCCTCGGGTTATTCCAAACCTGTGGACCTGCTGCATGAGGGGAATAGTCCCCTTATAATATTTTCCTTCGGTACATCTCAGACATGTACCTTCATGCTCTACTTGAATTCAAACATCCCTATCACCATTTGACTCACATCAAGTAGGGCCCCATATGTAGACCTCCGGTGTTATAAATGTGATATGTCAATTGACATGATCCCCAATGGACAATCCTACCAGTGTTTTTAAAACTGAAACCGGTGACCGGACCAATCCACCTAATGAATCAGTTTACCGACCAGAACCAATCTAACCGGGACTAGTTTGGTCTAAACGAACCGGTTTTAAAAAAATACATTAAATAATTAATTTTTAATGAAACAAAACTATTTTTAAGATTTAAAACCATGATTCCAAGCTAATAGAGACCAAATATGCAAAGTTTGCTCATTTATATACCATGTAAAGGTGAATATATCAAAATGGCACCAAGTGCAATACATATCATCAACAAAATACATAAGCAATGAAATTGCCTCTAGAGTGCAAAAACAAAGCCTACAAACTATGGGGCTAGTGGCCTACTACAAGACTCAAGTCTACATATATGATAATAGTGATCAACATTATCACTTGAAACTTCTCATGAGTCATCATGATCAAACTCAGTTGGTTGAGTCTCGACTCCCAAACTTTGCAGTCACAAACTTCTCTATTGGTTCAGTGACTTGAGTCTCAAACTTCTGAAGGTATTCTGCCCTAATATGCCCTATTACTTCATTTGGTGCTCCACATGGTTTTACATGGCCTCCTATCCCAGCCAAGTGTTGCTTGAACCTGTTAATACCCCCTCCTTCAATGGATTTTGGCAATATTTGCAGATCATTTTGTCATCAATCATATCACAATGAGCCCATGCAGTATCTTTGGCTTTTGGAGGCATGATGACTACTCCAAAATAGCTCCAACTCCAACTCCAAGATGACTACTCCAGCAAAAACTCAACACTCTCCAAGCTCACAAACAAACTCACAAACACTCATAAACACTCCAAATCAGATGTGTGAGACAAATGAGAGGGAGAGGGGCCTCTTAAAGGCTTGGAGAGGGTGTTTTTGGAGGGAAGGCACCCTTAGTTTCCCTCCAAAACCCTTAAAACACATTGAAAAACGCGTTGACTGGGCTCACGGTGGGCTTGCCTCCTAAACCGGCCGGTTAGAACCGATTAGTTGCAAAAATTGGTGAAGTCACCCCTCTGACCAGGTTTTTTGGCCAGTTTCAACCAATGGGCCTGCTAACAAGCCAGTTAGATCGGTAACCGGTTAGCAAGGCCGGTTTTGAATACTATGCATCCTGCAACTTGATACAATTGCCAACCCTGAACCCATGAGAAAAAGCATCTTTGAAAATTATATTTTTTAACACGTACCTTTCCATCGATGAATGCCACCTTGAAACCTTTGACTTCCATTTTCGAGATGGACACCAGGTTCTTCTTGCGATCAGGTACATAAAATAGATTCTGTAAATGAATAGAGTTACCCTTATTCAATTGAGAGTTAACATTCCCTACACCCTTTCCGGGATAGGTGGCATCGGCTCCAAGTATAATCCCACGATTGTTTCCATCTCTACCAAATTAGAGAGTGCACCCTTCTATCATATGAAGTGCCTTGAAGCACTACAATCAATAAGCCATATTCTCAAAGAATCTGAAGGAGAGGGCCAATACAAGATAACGCTCCTTTATCTTATCAAAAACAACATTTGATTCTTCAGACCTAGGGTTCCTTGTTTTCTTTGAAGAGTCATCCATTTCCTTGATGACCTGCATTACCTATCATTCCTTTGATCATTGAAGATGTCCCTGGAATGATTGTTATCTTCATCAAGAGATGTGCCTCTGCCATTCGGACACTCCTTCACATAATGACCGAACTTATTGCAACCAAGGCATTTGCCTTCCCTTCCACCCTTAGATCTGGACTTCCCAATGAAGTGATCTTTAGGTAGGCCATTAGAAACTTTCGCTGCGCCATTCTGATAATATTCTCTGCTTCGACTTCACCCTTGGTGAATTTGAAGAGGGATGAGGAATCCACTGATCCTTTTGTCCTTTCCTAACTATCTTCGGTGATTGCTCTTTCACTCTTGCTTGGGCATTGTCTTCACCTCAACTCCGATACCATGTTAATTTTAGGTATGTTCTATGCTTAGAGAAATTTATTTCAATTTTCACAGTTAGCTCAATATCTTTTCCAGATTAGCAATCACATCAGCATTAAAGTAAACTGCAGATAGAACATAAACATAAATCGCAAAAGACAAGCCAATACAAGAGGACACAAGATGTGGTGCTAGCCAGGGACAAACCCCAATGTGGGGAAACCCTTGATCAATTCTTCTTATATGTTCTTCAATAGTTCAGCAGAGAGAGAGAGAGAGAGATAGTACGTTTACAACAGAAGTCAACACTTTGACTTATCTAGATAAGAGCATAGATCATCTCTAAGAAGATGATACATGAGATCAGTTGAAGACATGCTGCTTCAACTAATTCTCCAAGGTGACTCCTTCACCTATCGTTGTGTTGCATTTCGTCATCATGCTGCACCTCACCGCGCTGCACCATGCTGCACCCATCATCACTATGCAGCATCTCATCACACTTCATTAATCATGACTGCACCCATCACTGTACTCCATTATGTGCCATTGTTGCACCATGTTGCCATACTGACCTATGTGTTGGTTGCATCTTGCTTGCTTGTTGTCCCTAGCATGCTTGTTGTCCTTAGCATGCTTGTTGTTGCATGCTAGTTGTCCCTTGCATGCTTGGTGTATTTGCTACTAAGTACCATACAATTGTCCCAATGTTAGTTAGTTGTCCCTTACATGCTGCTCTCCTTCGGAGACAGATGCTCCAGCTGTTTTGGCAGTTCCCAACAGTTCTGGCAGTTCCAGCTGTTCCTGACAGTTCCGGCAGTACAGGTCGTCCCCGGCAGTTCTGGTTGTTCCCGGCAGTTCCGGCAGTTCCGGCTTTTCCGGCAGTTCCGGCTTTTCTAGCAATTCCGGCTTTTCCAGCAGTTCCAGCTTTTCTGGCATTTCTGTCTTTTTCGGCAGTTCCGTCTTTTCTGGCTTTTCCGGCAGTTCCGGCTTTTCCAGCTTTTCTGGCAGTTCCTACTTTTCCAGCATTTCTGGCCTTTCTTACAGTTCTGGCTTTTCCGACAGTTCCGGCTTTAAGGCTTTTCCAGCGGTTCCGGTGTTTCCGGCTTTTCCAACAGTTCCGGCTTTAAGGCTTTTCCAGCGGTTCCGGTGTTTCCGGCTTTTCCAACAGTTCCAGCTTTAAGGCTTTTCCAGCGGTTCCGGTGTTTCCGGCTTTTCCGGCTTTCTGCCCTCTGAATCAGGGCAACGTTATTCCTTAGGATCTCTCCAGCTACTAAAACCCAAAGACAAGTAGAGAGAGGAAAAGATCCCAAGTGTGTTGAAATGACTTGAAGGCCACCTCTATTTATACTAAAACGTTGAGCACATGTGGGGTTTATTTGGTTGTTGGCCGACCTTGACGAATTGTCTTATAACGCAAATGAATTCATGACTCCATGAATACTTATCGGAATCAGATGATCTTTAGATCAATCCTACACCTCTCGATGAGAGGGATCCAAGAAAAATATTAGCTGCCATAAATAAGATGACCCACATGGAGTTTGGCCCTAGTTGCCAATTTTAACAAATATGGTCGCTATTTAGGGGTTGATCATTTAGATTAAGACCCTAGGGAACAACCCTCATCACAATTGTAGGTTTGTTTAGATACTGACATATAGCTCGAAACATTCAAAGATAAGAGCATGCTATGTTAGATGAAGGTAGAGAGAAACATGAAACAGAGGGATATTTCTACTTTGTTTGATTTATTGTCAGCATTTAATAGCTACTAAATCTTTTGTACATTTTCTTTTGCTTAATTTTCTGGTTGTTTGTTTAATTGTTGCTTGCAGATCCACTTGTATAGAAAATACATGGTTGTCTGGACATGGCGCAAACGAGCCCACGAACAATAATCCCGTGGTAGTTACAATTTTTAATCTAACTTTGCCATTTCTGTTTTCTAATGTGATTGCTTTTTTTGCCATTTCCATTCTCTAATGCCTTGATTGATATTTTGGTAATTTAGAAGAGGGGATTTTTGTGGACAAGGTTATTTTAAAGTACAAATAATAACGTCATGCATTTCTTCACTAGTTTTTATACATGGATAAATGAGATATCGTAAAGTAGGCACCATGGTTTACTAACCAAGTTTGTAAAAGGATTTAAGACTCAATCCTCGACCTAAATCACTTGGTTCAGAAGGTTCAGAAATTTACAAAATGTCAATGATGATATTACTAGCTAAAAAAATTTAAAATGTCTAAATTTTCAAGGAACTGTGTTTTATTCACCATACTCCTTAATGACGTTTACTACTATTCTATGAAAGTAATGACATTAGAATATCGACAATTCTTCTGCTAAAAATATTTCCATAATAGGAAAACATTGGTTGAGGTAATGAAACATAATATTATATAATATATAAGTTTGATCGTATTCTGTTAAAATGAAAAGCACAAGGTCTATATTGAGGAGGAGAAAGATATTGTGTGATTCGCAGGAATACATGTCTAAACATGACAACCCAACACTTTCTAAAATATAATAAGGATTCAGAAAGATTGGGATGAAAATAAATTTTTGAGACTTTTAAAAAGACTGTAAATCGAATATTACAATATGAAGTTTTATTCAAAATGCAGAATTAGATGAGCAACTTTTTATTTATATGTCAAATATTTACAAGAAATGATAGGTGGAAACCCCTCTGAACATACCTATGAATTCTTCGACTTCCTTCCTATCTATTTACTGCATAGCTAGTTTATGCCCTTCTGAAAAAAATTGCTCTATTTTAGCAACCAAAGATATGCATCCTACATCCATCTTCACTTATGTCCATTAGATTGATACTTACATCTAAGTACCTTGTTTCGGCATTTTGTTAACTTACACTTATTGAACTAACAAATCTACTTAAACCCAAGTTTATTAAATTAACACCTCTATCCCATTTTCCATGTAAAAAGGGTTTCTCAACATAAGATTATAATACAAAGAGCAACTGTATTTTGTAAATGAATATGAGAAGCGAAACCAAGGATCTTTTCTATTATGCTATTTAATTCCAATCATATCTTCCGTTGAAAACAAATCTGTTATCCCTTTAGCTTACTTTTGGATTGTAGATGTGAATAATAATCCTAACATGAACATTTGATGACAATCTAATAGGAAAGGGATTTCCCCCTCGTGGGGTTTTTCCCTGGTTGGCTGTCTTCTATTGTGATTTTGGTTTATTGTTCTATCTACAATTGCTTACTATTATTGAAGATTGAAGATAATTGGATAAACTGATTGCTATTGAAAGAAGAAATTGTTATAAGTGATTGTTACAGCATAAAACATTGAAAAATTAACAGATCAAATTGGGTTTTGGTTAAAGACCGAATGATCAGAAAATATTTTAAAATACTTGAGCATGGCCAAAATCCAGATCAGGAATGTCGTCCTGATACCAATGAAATGAACAAAGTCCATTTACTAAAGAAAAATCCGACATAAAGAAAATAAACAGAAATCCATATAGGACAGAACATATATATACAATGAATAAAATAGATGATAGATAATTTCATGATACAGTGCCACGAGGCAATGTACGTATACACAATGACTAGTCAACATGGTTGAACAGTCATGTCCTTTATATAGGTCATCTCTCTTCGCTAGGACATGACACATCATTCACATTTATTATTATTTATTTATGCGAGGTTTTATGTGTGTGTGTGTGTGTGTTCAAGCAAGAACCATGACTCTCTCTGGACTGGTCAACTTTGGTGGTTTTTAGCTGAGTTGACCACCATGGAAACTAGCTTCTAGTCATTATAACACTGAAATAATTATCAGAAATACAGTAATTCGTCTAATGTAAACGGCCGAGGTAACTTCTCTGTATATTTAATAAAGTATTTTCCTTTTTCCAAAATATCAAGGCCCAGTCAGATTCGTTTCACTTAATTCTATCAAGTAGAATAATTTCAAGCATTAAAACATTGACGAAGTTTTATGAAGATCAAAAACCCAGTAACAAACACAAGAAGTAGCCTACCAGCAGACATGGACCAGGATTTAATGTACTTCTCCGGTAGAGAGTCTGAAGTGATATTCCATGCTTCCATGTGCTGTTTGAAAAGAAGAAATCATTTGTGTTTACACAATAGTTAATCTTATCTTTAGCTAAAGCACTGAGGTAATAATAACCAGATCCTGACACACTTTACCTATAAAGGAGCACCCATTTCCTTCCTTGTGCCAATGTTGGTAGTTCAGAACACAAATAATTGCTAAAATGCCTTGAAAGAAGCAAGGAAGGCTCAGACATTTCCATAAGCATGTCTTGTTGAACAGATTTGTGAAAATCTTTTTCTGACTTTATATCATGGTCTGTAACAACATGCTGGTCACCTTCATCACCATTACCTGCACCGTTAGCATCTTCCTGGTTAGAATTTTGAGGAGAGCTCCTCCCTTGATAATGTTTTTTGCCTGAGGAACTCTTAGACTTGGTACTCTGTCGTTTCCTGCTCCCAGCAATTCTTGTCCCTTTAGTTGAGTACTGTTCATTCATTTCAATATTGCATTCATCCTTCCCTTCACTGTCTTCTGCACGCCTAATACTTGCTTCTGAACATGACAGAAAAGAGTAGAGGAAGGACATAAAAGAAGTAGTGTCTGGCCCCCCAGCCTGATCTGATGATCCCTTTTCTGAAAATGTCTTTGGATATCTCCTTTTCTTCTCCATGTCATTCTCCTGCCAAGAATTGAGAACCAAAGTCACCTTCACATTTTCCCAGTGCAAGATAAGAAACAATTTTAGACCTCTTCTAATAACAACTGACAGTTACACCCAATTTATCAAAGAAAGACATGAACATCATTGAAATTTGAATGGGTGAAAGAAGGACGAAGAGCCAGGTTTTGTGGACAGATGGAGAGATGCCCCAAATATGAGGAAGCAGAAAAAGGACAGCACTAAAAAGAATAAGATAGGATAATTTTAATCGTGTCCAACAAGAAGACCACCAATCAGTCAAAGGAGCTGCTAATTACAACAGTGTAGAATGTAAAGTGGGAGTGGAAAGGCTGCTCCTATAAAACGTATATAAAGTAGCAAGGTAAAAAAAGATCTATACTAGATAAGCTTTTGTAGTCTAACACAATGACACAGGAGAGCAGATAAATGATGTAGAAACATGCAAGTACAGCAGTGAACCCAAGAATAACTCCTCTAGTAAGGGGAGAGGAGATGATTTATCGCGCGAAGGACACTAATCAACCATCCCCTATGCTCCCACTCCTAACTCTTGAGGCCAAAGTGAAGAAACTGATGATAAATGACTAATCGGATGATCTGGAAGGGCTGGAAAATCTGGTCTGTGATATGTCTCGCTGCCTGGTAGCCCCTGGAACTCTCTAAAAAGACAATGAAAACATCCTCTAATCTCATAATATGTCAGACGGTTGAACACAAAGTGTTCCTCCGTCTCAATCTATTAAGGATGACAGAACTGGCATATAATTTTGTCCTGTGGAATATGATAACCTGTTTGCAACCAAAACCAATGAGATCCCACACAAATCTGTCCAAATGAAATCTTGAGAGCATGCATCTAGTGTTTGCGTGTATAAGGGACTCCAATAATAATATTGTCCCTCAGCTCCATGAAATGCTTTATGCAAAAGGATATCTTAGGGTTTAACTTAACCCTCCCCGAGTCCCCCCTCCCCACCCCATCCAATGGAGGATCTACCTAGGTAACCCAAATATAATGTTTGAAGATGTCCTTTTTGATGATCTTATTGAACTCCAACTTGGTTGGTAAGAGTTGACCAAATTAAGAGAATATCTGAGAGGAGAGAGGCAGTCCATCAAGATCCCAACTGATTGTAGTGGACAACTCACCTTTGCAATCCAATATCGAGCTCAGTTAGAAGTGTAGGAACTAGCGATGGCCTCCAAAGAGCAATAAGCAACGTAAGAATAGTGGGCTCTACCATCAAATGAGTTAACATAATGCTTGATGTAGGGAAAAAGGAAAACCAAACCAAAAACGTTTTCAATCATAAGGGTAAGGGCTATGAACTCTACATGAACAATGGCCAATGGAACTATCCTCTTATATCTAATGATGTGGCAGAGCATGAGGATTTGATCATTTGAACTCTCTCCATCATGGCACAGTCCAACTCAAGTAGACTAGCTCCCAATAACTCCAAACCATAGATAATTCTAGGTCTAATAATGCTTTCCATGAGATCCATCTTGGACGAGATGTCCTAGAAGTGGTTCTAAAAGCAATGGTGTTGATTTTTAATGTACCTTGGACAAGTGGTTTCACATGGGTTAGTCTCTACCTAGGGAAATATGTCCAAAATAATTCTTTTCCTAAGTGTGACTTTATAAAGTGAAAGTGACTTTATAAGTGGTAAAGTCAATGTTGAATTATAAAGTGAAAAGTGACTTTAGACATAAAGTACAATGTGGGTACCTTATTTAATGGGTGAGTTAAAATATAGAAACTGAGAATTAAATGCACATTTATTTTCATCCCTTGATCTAAATGAATCTGAGCCATTAGATCTTAGGGTTGCCCAAAAGTCATTTAGGGAAACAAAAGGGGGAAAAGAAAAGAGAGACTGCATTCATTCTTCATGAGCATATTGGAGAAAGGAGGTTGAGAGCTAGAAAAAGTTCTGAAAGAGAAATTTGTTGCAGCAAGTTGAAGGAGTGATTTCTGGGCAAAGTTCAGTTCCGTGAAATCGAGGCATAGAAGACAGCAGAAGGTACAGTACAAACAGCGTTTAATGCTATGAGCTGCATGTCATTCGAGAGAAGTTTTTGAGAGAAAAAAATGAAAAATTTTGTACAGTCCGTACAGCAATATGGAAATCTGTGCAGTCCGTACGGAATCCATACAGTACAGTCTGTATCCGTACATTATATATTTTCAGCTTCAAGTGGGAACGTAAATAGAGGCAAAGTGGGCACGGTTTTCAAGGAGTTTTGGACTGAAGAGATAAGTTGTATTTTTTTGTTTTGTTTTGTCTACAAACGTATTATCCTGAACTTGAAAGATAAATAAATTTGAAGAGCTCTCTAACAGGTTTTCCCCAGAGAAGATTGAAGGGGTTTTGCCTGGGTCTAAGTTGACCAAAAATCTGTGTATTTTTATGTGTTGTTGGTCTGTTTAAGTCCATATTTATTTTCAGTATGTGTTGACAGTCCCATGCGTTCTAATCTGAAAATTTCATTTCCAGAATTCTATATGTTGAATGTATGTTTATGGGAAAGGGCATTTAACTGAATGGGAGTAATAAGGTGAAATTAAAACCGGGTTGGGATTGCAAGAAACTTTTTAGTCATTAAATTTCAACAAATGGCGCTCAAGGAGAGAAAGGGAACCATTATTGATCCAAGCTTGCACAACTTTGCTCAAGCTAAACCTATAGCCTCGAAGATCTAAAACCCCAATTATGAGTAAGCAGTGGTGATCTTGACCTCCACCCCCTAAAAGTACAAATGGTACTTTCATAGAACATTTTCATCCCATTGAAGATCATTACCTTGGCTTTACCAAACTTGGCCATCAATTGATGAATATTACAAAAACTAGCTAAGGCATCAATTCGTCTCTGTAACCCTTCCCACATTGGGGACAAGAGGATCATGTCACCTACGAAAAAGGAAAATGGAGATCAAAGCTATTGAAGAAGGAACCTACCTCTCAGATGTATCTGCTCCCAAATAAAACACTCCAACTCATCGATGTAAATTCCAAATAGTGTTGGAGAAAAAGGCATCCCTACTCCATCCTAATGGAACTCCGGATATAGTTTGACAATCTATGAGCTTCGCAGTGTTGCCAAGCATGGACTCATTGGGGTGCATGAGAACCATGATGAGGACCTCTAAGAAACCAATGTCTCTAAGTCTCTAGAACAAGGCCCCTCTCATGACCAAGACAAACACCTTTTGAAAGTCAACAAACAACAAAAGGCTTTTGAAGATCGATGCCTAACCTCCTTGATGATATCCTCAAGTGTGAGGATTTGATTAATGGAAATTTGAGAGAACATTTTTCATCCCATTGAAGATCATTACCTTGGTTTTACCAAGTATAGCCATCGACTGACGAAGATTACAAAAACTAGCTTAAGGCATCAAGTCATCTCTATAACCCTTCCAACATGGGGACAAGAGGATCACATCATCTGCAAAAAGGAAAATGGAGATCAAAACTGAATGAAGAAGTAACCTATACCCTAATTGTATATGCTCCTAAAGAAAAGACTATGACTCGTCAATGTAAAGCCCAAACAATGTACGAGAAAGGCAGCCTCCCTACTCCATCCCAATGAAACCCTTGGTGGAGTTTGAAACTCCATGAGCTTTGTGCAGCCTACTAAGAATCGAGTCATAAGAGTGCATGATAACCACGATGAGGACCTCGAAGAAGACAATGGCACTAACTCTCTACATCAAGGCCCCTCTTAGGACCAAGTTGAACACCTCTTGAAAGCCAATGAAACAACAAAAGATTTTTGAAAATTGATGCTTAGTCTCCTCAAAGATTTCCTCAAGTCTACGCATCTAATCAATGGTCTATTATTCTACTCTAAATCCTGCCTACCCTCTAGCTCGAAGGTGTCTCCTCTTAAGCTCCTCAAATAACCTAAGATGAAAGATTATAACATAAAGCCTCAACAAAGTGTGGCCCACCATAATTGTCCAATAATTATTTGGATTTACTATAGAATCTGATTTGTGGGTCGAGTTAATGGCGTGGTGGCACCATGTCTATGGAAATCCCTGGCAAACAACATACTTGAACAAATCAATAATGTAATCAAGTACTTAAAAGTGTCGGTGTACCATGTTTGAAAAACCTAGCATGAAAGCCCTCTACATGGCCTTGCTACTAGTCTTCATCTCCCAAATCGTCTATCTAATATGTGTAGAAGAATAGGTAACATGGGACTTGGGGGAGAAGGTGACTCCAATGGGAGGTTGTTGAAGAGGGCATTCATATGGATGAACATCACCTAGGAATCAAGGTCAAAGGGGAGATTTGAATAGTGAGGGAAGATGTGCAACAAAAGGACTATAGAGAATGATGATGAGCCACACATAAGATGTATCTTCTATCTGAAATATAGAGGTATTACGTGCAATGGAGGAGGTAGTCATATGGTTGATGGTGGGTGTATGTAATGGGGTTATGAAGAAGGTCATGACGAAGTTGTTTGCGGTGTGCCTTGATGTCATCATCGTACCATCAACTCATAGGGTTGGACTCATGATTCAAGGGATGGGAAGGAAGGCAATACAAGGATATGAGATGAGGACCACTTGCTATATGGCAAAAGGAAGGCGATCATATTTAGAGGCGGCAAACTCCAAGGATGAAAAGAAAGATAGAAGGAAGTAGTTAGCTAAGTCAAGAAGAAACAATATTTGAATCCCTCATGTCAAACAAGATAGTAATGTCAAGAGGGGATGAGAAAGGAGGGGGCTAAGGGAGGAAGGTCGGCTCTAAGGGAGAAGGACAAGAAGGTATGGTCAAAGAGAGGAAAGGGTGTAACTAAAAACCGAAAGATGTGAAAGAATAGATCCTAGTTGACCAATACATAATCAACCACACTTGCCTCCATACTATGCAGGAAGCATGTAAACCTCTGAAAATTTGAAAAGTGAGGGAGGTTATTCAATATTAGCATCCCATGGGACTTGCTAAGGTCAAAAGATGTCTTTCATACACTAAGAGGGTCCCACAGCATCTTGAAAATTCCTATGGAGATTCATTGAATCTAGATCAATCTTGTGAAGACAAAAAGCATCCTCTGACCTATCATGAAGTGGACTTTGGGACATCTAATAGAGCATCGAAATCTCCCAAGAGAACGACACCACCCAAGGTAGAATATTAAACAATACTTGCACATAAATCCTAGTAAGGACCCCTATCTAAATCAATATGCAGGGAGAAACCTAAATATTTAGAAGGGAAGTAAAACATAGCAACATAGATATCTCAAGGGATACAGCATGCCACAAATCCTAATCCACATGAATCTAGCGGATTCATTTGATGGTGACTCTAGACTAGAGGAAGTAACGAAACAAACAACACACATTGAACCACAAACATTGAGGAAACTCTTCATCTCTTTTCTACTATAACCAACAAGGAAATCCCACATGGACTATTATACAATATAAGAATGACAAGTGTCAAATTAAGGTTTTATAAAACTTCAAGGTGGTGCACTCTCCAAGCATGATACTCTTTGAGCTCAATGCCTCTCCTTTGAGATGGTGTGATCTCCAACAAGCTAGCAATGTAATGACCCCTCTTCCATGGTGGTTTGCTCCTAAACATGTCTTTTTGTGCTCAACGCCCCTAAACATGTGTGCCAATGTAGTTACTATGCTTCTCTTCCACATATGTGCCTTGGTTCAACCTCCATGAAGTATGATCCTCAAGCTATGTTAGGGTCTTACCCTAACCTCCTTATTCATGAAATGTTATTAATGTATGAGGCAACTTTCCTTGAATTAGACCCACTAAATAGTTAGTTGATAGTCAATCTTTGTAAAAAGGGTTATTTTTATTTAAAAATCCCAAATTAAGTAGTGAGATCGCATTATAAGTGGGCCCATAAGCAATTAATAATCTTTATGGATAATTATATATTGAGTAGAAGGTTATGTAATATTTTGTCAAGAGTTGTTATTGTATTTGGAACTATGGTCTAGGACATTACCCCCTTGCAGAAGCAAGTGAATATAACTCTATTTTTTATCAAGACATTTTTCTCAAGGTTTATCTATTTTCTCTTGTGTTCTTTGGTTCTGCAATACATTTTATGTGGTTACTTTGAAGTTTTGGGGTTAGGTACATTACAAGTGGTTTTAGAGCGCCAAAAAAGGGAGATTTTTTTTCTCTTTTTGTAAGTTTTTTAAGGAAAAGAAAAAAGACAACAACATTTAGATCATTTTTTGAAATATTTTGCACCGAATTTGAATAAAGTAGCTATTATTTTGAATTCCTTTTCAAAAAATATCCAAGTTCAAAAAAAATGTCCAAATTAGAGTCTGGAAAGTGAAGTTATCGTTGATTTAAAATAAGTCCCTTTTTAGGGTTTTCCCATGTGGTAGCTTCAAACTTCACAAATTGGATGTCTTTTAATAGAGTGCACAAAATTCAATCAAAGTGGTGCTAGTAGATCCATAGAAGCTATGACATTTCATAATTAGGGTCATAATAACCAATTTGAGAAGCATAGCAAAAGTTAAGCTCATTTTACGTTTTTAGCCTCAAACCCTCCCTTGAAAAAATAAGTTCCTTTCTAGTGAGTCTAAGAGTTTTTTCTTGGATCAACAAGGTCTTGAATTTTTGAACTTTTTTAGAGATGTGTTACGACATTCTTAAATAACACAATGATATGTCATTATGTGGGTAAAACTATAAGAAGCGAAGAATACATGTAGGAAATACAAGCATAATCACCTTGTTGGTAACCCTTGTAATAACTATTGGCACCACTTCCAATAGCGTCGCATTAGATAGTATATGTATATGGAACATCACTTCCACATACCTTTGGGTATATATAAAGTCCCTAAGTGCACCTGAAACTAGTTTTAGATAAATTAATCAATCATTTTGTTGCTATAGTACATTGAGAACAACACTTGAAGAGATCACTCTCAGTACCTAGTTGGTTAAGCAATATGACTCAAACCTCCTTAATTAGTTTCTTAAGGTATTGGATTGAGTACTATTGTTGGACCTTACATGTATATTAGAGAGCTATAGCCCCTAACACTAGCTTGTCCTCGAGATTTAACAACCTTTTTTATCAGCTCACTCATTATGGAGCCTTATTAACCACCTCATAACAACACCTTGAACAATATGACCACTTTCTCTATCATTAATAGGTTCAACACCCTGGATGCTTAATATAAGAATCTTAATAGACAACTTTAACAACTTCAACAGACCATAGCTAGTCGGGATCAAACACCGAGTGAGAAATTGGAGAATTTAAATGAGAAGTTGGCACCTATACCAATTTAAGGCATACTAGAAGAAGGCATGCACAACACATTTACCCACACCAAGAAAAAGCTTCTAACTGAAATCTATTTATCCACCAAAATCCCTCTTTGGGTCCTCACAACCATATGTGTAATAACATGTGGCATTGTTTTCCTAGGGTGGACCTTAACAAGTTTGATGGTTTTGACCCATTAGAACGGGTCACCCAAATGGAAGACTACTTCTCCCTCCATGACATTATTGATGACATTACTCAGGGTGAGGGTCTTGTGATTGGATGTGAAACTATGGTGATGGTGGGAATGACAAAAAAGCTTATGTGGGCTACATCACTGGAAGTCAATTTGTTAAAGCTATCCATGCACATTTTGAGAGACATAACCACTATTTGGGGTGGCTTGCCAAGTTAACACCAAATAGGCTCAATCGCAAAATTTATGTCAGTCTTTAAGCAATTAGCCATCCACTCATAGAACTTAACATATTCTTTCTATAAATAATGTTTTACTAGTGCCCTCAATGAGAAGATTTAAGTACAAGTCAAAATGCAACATCCCACTACCTAGGTGGAGGTGTCTCAAAGGGTTCTAGAAGTAGAGATGGTGATCAATGTACAAACCAAAAAAAGAATTTACAATTCACACTTTTCCTCCTTAGATTAATTCCCCAAGTACAATCTTTATTCATTTCTTGAAAGTACACAGGTCCAAAAGAAATGGTAGACTTCCAAAGACATGGACACTATAATTGTGATGAAAAATATGCTCTATGCCATAGATTTAAATAATAGAAAATATTCCAAATTGATATGACCACTCTAACCTTGACAAAAGGCATAACTACTAAAGAGACATCAAAGTTACCAATTGAAGATACAAATGTTGATTTGTGGTAGCATCGGATGTGCTCTAGACATGAAAATTGGTGGAGAGGCTAAGGCACATAAGATCTCCAAGACCCATAAATGGTTTCGGGAAATTCCACCCAATTAGAGAGATATTAAAATAATTAATATTTTTAATGGGGCTCCTAAGTTTAAACTTAGAAAAATTAAAATATTAATGGGTATTAATATAAAATTGGGTGAGAAGGTTCTAAATGACATGGATCAAGCCAAATCTAATATGAGTCGTTGATTAGAGACTTAATCTCGGCGGTTGAAGACACAACAAGAAAAGTATAAGAGGAGGCTTGAGGGTCAGTTGGAGATACACCAAGATTGATCAGTCAGTTCGATTTTCTGGAGCGGGGCTTGCTGAAAAATTCGAACAAGTGATCTGTTGCAGCGAGGAGCAGTGAGTACAAAGCAGGGGGGCAACGATAGTGCCTGAGGGTCAGCTCAGTGACTGAAGAGGCTGACGCAGAGGCAACTAAAGACTACGCAGAGGCTGAGGGGCCTGTGTGGGTGACGCAGAGGGCTAGAGAGTTGACGCAGAGAGTCAGAAGGCCGACACAAAGGGTTCAGGAGCTATGTTGAGGCTAGCAGGGCTGACGCAGAGCCTAGGAGAAGCGTCGAAGGATTTTCATGGGGCAAACTAACGCTAAGAGGCTGAATATCTATCTCCAAGAAGAGGTATTACTGTCATGTGACAATCTCCATTGGGTGAGCCATTTCAGCACCCTAGTTGTACTCAAGATTCTGCATAATAGTAAAACCCTCTGAACTGCTGCACCGGTTTTCCTGCATTGGGTTTTTCCAGGGACGATTATCCAAAAATAACGGTGTCCCTTGTGTGTTTGTCCAATATTTCAATTGTTGGTCTGTATATGAGTTAAGGCTGCATTCGTGTTTATTTTCAGTATTTATATTTATAAATAACTTGTTAATGGAATAAACAAGTAGGAGAAATAAACCAAATAATGCAGTAGAGGTTTCTAACATGTCAGACTTAGAAATTTCAACATGGTATCAAAGCGTTGCAGATCACAGGAAGACTGAAGGCATCAACGATATCGGAAATTTGCAATGGTCGCAGCTATCCTGAGAGGCAGAGTTGCTCCTAAGCAGAAGGCATCAGAGAAGGAGTGACGCAGAGGGCTTGCGTCATCATTTCGAGCGAGGGAGAGGGCCAGCGTAGAGGAAAAGAGAGGCAGAAGAGGCTCACAAAGAGCCACTTCATCCTACTCAATAAGGTAGGTTGACGCTATTGGCCAGAGGAGTGATTTAGCGTTTGTCGGGATTGCGCAGAGTAGGAAGGCTCAGTTTCTTCAATTGTCAGGGCCTAGGGAGCTGTGGGCAGATTGTGGATTAGGAAGCTAGTGGGGTGTTGTTTCTGTCGAAGCAGAACAGTACCTAACAGGACAGAACCAAGGTAGAGGGAGTCGCTACCTTGACGGATTTCTAGCCAAGAAATCCAGATCCGAGTTGCAGTTGCAAAGAGGATTGGAGAGGAGTGGTTTGACATTTGGTGGGAAGATTTCCAGCAGGGAAATCAGGACTTAGAGGGAGATTTCCAGGAGGGAAGTCGAAACTCAGAGGGATTCCAGAAGAGGAGCAGACAAGGCAGTGAATGCACTAACGGATCAGGACAGGTTGGACGGGGCTTCCAACTTTGTCATCTAGAAGGCCAGGATCCTGGCAGTCCTAGATAGACATCGCATCAAGGGCTTCACCTTGAGAAACGTGGCTATCCTAGTTGACCCAACTGATAATGAGAAGTATGAGGATGCATTCGCGAGGGCAAAGTGCATAATCCTTGACGAGGTCAAGGATCATGTCGTACGACATATAGCTTAAAATAACACAGCAAAGGAGATGTGGGATACTTTGACGACATTGTATCAAGGCACTTCCGTGCAACAAAAGATGTTAATGGAGAATCAACTGTGGTCACATCAGATGCACAAGGGGGCGCAAATAGATCTATACCTCCTCTAATTACAGGAGATTCGTGACCAACTTACTTCCATAGGGGCCACGCCGGATCAAGAGTTCATGGTGAGGACCGCCAAGAATGCAGTCTCCGAGGAGTGGGAGACATTTGTCCAAGGCATTTTGCGTAGAGCTACTCTTCCAGGATGGGAAGAGATGTGGGCAGCTCTTCGCCAAGAAGAGATCAGACGGTTGACCAAGGTAGGGAGTAGTGGGAAGGGAAGTCGAATCAAGAAAGAGGAGGAGGAGGATGCAGCTTTAGCATCTGTGGGATAGCAAGGGAAGAGGAAGAAGAAGGATATCTCCAAGGTGAAGTGCTTCCATTGTGGGGAGCTGGGTCATTATGCATCCCAGTGTCCCAGGAAGAAGAAAAAGGGAGAGGCTTCTGATTCCAAGGCTGATCCGGCTAAGGCAGAGAAATAAGTCAAGACTGATGACCACTGTGCCATGAGTGCTCATGCACTTCTAGAGAAGAGGTGGAGTGACATAGATTGTTGTCGAGAGGACTACAAAAGGAGGGGCAGGATCCTTGAGTTACCAAAACTCTTGGATCATATCTGGCTACGGGAGCCCTTAACAACAGTAGCAGGATGACAGAGGTCAGGTGGAGCAAGATGCGATGGAGCGACAAGGCAGTACTAGAGTGCAGAGGTCTATAGCAGCGCAGTGGGGGTTGCAGCAGTACAAGAGGCACAGAGGTGTTTGCAACAGTGCGAGAGGCACAGAGTCGATTGCAGCAGTGCGAGAGGCACAGAGGTGTTTGCAGCAGCGCAGAGGTAGCAAAGGGAGCATAGGATAGTAGCAAAGGTAGCTTCAGCATCAAGAGGCTTCCAGACTGACAACGATGTCAGTGTTTGGGTAGATCAGTGACTTACTTCTCGGTAACTAAGTTGCAGTGCAGCAGTGGCAGTGCTATGGGCATCATAGGTAGCATGTGGAGAGGGAGTTGCAGTACAGATGTAGCAGTGGCAGTGGCAAAGCCATGGGCGACAGTACAGGAAGCAGCAGTGCAGTGGATGTTGGGCAGCAAGCTAAGCATCAGCACAGGTACCGGTGCGGAAGGATCAGTGTGATGTCTCAGTGGTGGAGCATTACTAGAGCACATTCCTCACTAAGAGGGAGTTTTGATTTGTGGTAGCATCGGATGTGCTCTAACCATGAAAATTGGTGGAGAGGCTAAGGGACATAAGATCTACAAGACCCAGAAATGGTTTGGGGAAATTCCACCCAGTTAGAGAGATGTTCAAATAATTAATATTTTTAATGGGGTTTCTATGTCTAAACTTATGAAAATTAAAATATTAATGGGTATTAATATAAAATTGGGTGAGAATGTTCTAAATGACATGGATCAAGCCACATCTAATCTGAGTCATTGATTAGAGACTTAATCTCGGTCGTTGAAGACTCAACGGGAAAAGTATAAGAGGAGGCTTGAGAGTCAGTTGGAGATACACCAAGATTGATCAGTCAGTTCGATTTTCTAAAGCGGGGCTTGCTGAGAAAATTCAAACAAGTGATCTGTTGCAATGAGTACATAGCAAAGAGGCAGGGATAGTGCTTGAGGGTCAGCGCAGTGACTGAAGAGGCTGATGGAGAGGCAACAAAAGCTACGCAGAGGCAGCTAGAGACTACGCAGAGGCTGAGGGGCCTATGTGGGCAATGCAGAGGGCCAGAGCGTTGATGCAGAGAGTCAGAAGGCTAACACAGAGGGTTCAGGAGCTACGCTAAGGCTAGCAGGGCTGACGCAGAGCCTAGGAGAAGCGTTGGAAGGATTTGCATGGGGCAAACTAGAGATGAGAGGCTAGATATTTGTCTCCGAGAAGAGGCATTACTGACGTGTGACAATCTTTGTTGGGTGAACCATTTTGGCACCCTAGATGTACTCAAGATTCTACATAATAATAAAACCCTCTGAACTGTTGCACCGGTTTTCTCGCATTGGGTTTTTCCGTGGACGATTGTCCAAAAAAATAATGATGTCCCTTGTGTGTTTGTCCAGTATTTTAGTTGTTAATTTGTATATGAGTTAAGGTTGCATTTGTGTTTATTTTTAGTATTAATATTTATAAATAACTTGTTAATGGAATAAACAAGTAGGAGAAATAAACCAGGTAATGCAATAGGGGTTTCTAACGTGTCAGACTTAGAAATTTCAACAACAAACACTCCTAATAAAATAGCTAGTGAATCTCAATTCCCTTGGAAGAACCTCTAATCTCTCTACATGTGTTATCAAGAATTTTGACTCCACAAACCTCGAAACTTAAGGGATACACCAAGCATCAACAAGTCATAGTCCTAGTTCACAATGACAATGCTCACAATTTCATTCACAAGTGAGTGGAAAAACAAACCCATTAATTTGTCCATCTAATGCGCAACTTCCAAATTATTATAGCCAATGGAAGTATGATGAAATGTGGGGGTAGATGTGAAAATGTCAATGGACAACTACTAGCTCAAACCCCGTCTATTTACCATTAATATGAGTGGTTGTGCTATAATATTTGGGGTTGGAATGGGTAAACACATTGGGCCCATACACCATGGATTTTAATGAACTATTATGAGTTTCACTAAAAGTGGTCATGTACACACCTTTAGAGGCCTTCAAGTAAGCCATCCTTTAGTAGTCAACTCTCATCATATGAAGAAGTTATTAAAAGGATGCCACTCTGGGATTCATGCCTAAACTGCCCTACAAGTTAAGGAAAGCTAAGGAAAGAATTCCACCCAAACTTGTAGCTGATCCTCAACAAACATCATCAAGTCTTTGAGACACCAAAGGATTTTACCTCCTTGTGGAGAGCATAACCACGATATTCTCCTAATTCGAAGAAGTCAACCACCAAATATACATCCTTATTGACACCCCTTTGCAAAAGGATGAAAAAGAGAATATCATTTAAGAATTATTGGAGCCAGACATCATACATTTCAATACAAGTCCTTACTTATCACCAATAGTCATGGTATTAAAGAAGGAAGGAACTTAGTGCACATGTATTAATTTTAAGACTCTCAATAAATTGACAATCAAGGAAAAATTTCTCATCCTAGTTATTGATGATCTCTTAGATGAATTGCATGGAGCAAAGCTTTTCACTGAGTTGATTTGTGTTCAAGATACCACCAAATCAAGTTGAAAGAAACAAACATCCCTATGATAGCCTTTAAGACACATGGAATTCATTATGAATTTCTAGTGATACTTTCTTATCTTTGTAATGCACCATCCACTTTCCAAAGCCTCATGAACAAGATTTTCAAACCTTTCCTACACAATTTTGTGTTGGTCTTCTTCAATTATATCTTGATATATATTAAAGCATGGGAATCATACATAGAGCATGTTGATAAGTCTTCGCAACTTGAGGCACAACTAATTAATCGTGAAACACTCCAAGTGTGCTTTTGTGACTCCTAAGGTTAAATATCTAGGTCACATTGTAAGGAAGGATAGGGTATGAGTCGATCCCAAGAAAGTGGCGGCTATGCAATATTGGCCCAATGCCAAATTACTCAAGAGCTTGCAAGGATTCTTAGCACTTATAAGTTACTAAAGGAAATTTGTGAAAATTCATGGAAAAATTATAGCTCCCCTAACTTCACTCCTTAAAAAGAATGCCTTTGTTTTTAACTAGGTAGTAGCACATGCCTTCACTACTTAAAGGATGGTTTGTGCACTACTCTAGTGTTAGTAGTGTTTGACTTTACTAAGATTGTTGTTTTAGAATGATGTCTCAAGAAGAGGTCTTAGACTAGTTTTGATGCAAGAAATACACCCCTTAGCATTCACCATTAAGCAATTATGTGACTACAATTTGCGAAAATCAACATATGAGAAGGAAATGATAGTTATCATTCATGTAGTGGAGAATTATTGCCCATGTCTCATGGGGGGTGTTTTTAGATCAAGAAGACCATCATAATCTAAAGTACGTCATTAAAAAGGGTTGTTTTCATTCAAAGCAATTGGTAAGTGGCTCAACGAGATGTTGGGGTATGATTAGATCATATATAAGAAGGGTAAAGAAATGTCGTTGCTAATGCTTTATCGACACAATATGAGGAGGATGGATCACTCCATGCATTAGTTTTAATGAGCCTAGGATGGCTCAAGGAACCCGCAAAGAATCACTACCAAACAATACTTTTAAGGTAGATAATCTGATCGCTTCAAGTATATCCTAACCCACCTAAAGGTTATACATGGAAACGAGACATTACAGTATAAAGGGCACATTGCTCTTTGGCTCTAAAACAATGTCTTAGAGGAGCTACATTCATCACCAATAGTAAGTCACTTAGATTTCAGAAAATCTAAGAAAGAAGTAATTGGAAATGAATAAAAACATATATCTAGGATTTCATAGCATCCTGTGACACTTTCCAAAGAAACAAGGGAGAGATGGTGAAGATAACCAAGGGCATTGCAACCACTATCAATCCCAACACATATATAAGCAAAGATCTCAATTGATTTTATCGTGGGACTCCCAAAAACGAGTAAGAAATCAATCATCCTAGTGGTTGTCAAGCATCTTTCAAAGGTTATTCATTTTTTTCCCTAACTCATCCTTTCACTTATCTTTTAGTTGCCCATGTCTTCATGGATTAGATCTTTAAGTTACATGGTATGGCCACTCCCATTATCTCAGATCAGGGACCCCCATTCAAATTTTCCAAGAACTATTTAAACTTCAAGGTACATTGTTGAATATGAGCATTGCATATCATTCCCAAACTTACTGCCAGATAGAAATGGTCAACAAGTGCTTAGAAATCTATTTGAGATTCTTTGCTTCTAAAACACCACAACAATGGGCACAATGACTTTCCCTTGCTAAATGGTGGTACAATACCACTTATCATGGAGCTACCAAAATGACAATATATGAAGTCGTTTATGCACAAAACCCCACTTTTAGTGGCATCCTATGTATCGTGCATCACCAAGGTTGATGTAATATATAGAACACTTCACATCATAGAAGTAATAATTTGTATCCTCAAGGACTACTTGATTATCGTTCAAAATCTAATAAAGCAACAAGCTCATTAGCATAGATCTAGAAATTCTTTTTCCAAAGAGGGGATAAGTGTTTTTCCTACAACCTAATAAACAAACATCACTCAAAGATAAAGTACCCCAAAAGCTATGGTCCATATTAGATCAAACAAGGCATTGGATAGGTTGCCTACACATTGGCTATCCCAACAAACTCCAAGCATCATCCAATCTTTCATGTGTCTTGTTTGAATATGGTTATGTGATAGAATTACAAAGTGTAGACCAACCTACCAAAACTTGATGAAGAAGGTTCCATTTAGATCTAGCCAAAAACAATATTGGATAGCAGAGAGCATTAGTTGCACTAATGCATGATTGGAGAAGTATTAATTTGGTAAAAAGATATGCAACTTGAAGATGCCAAGTGGAAATTGACAATGATTCTACAATCATTTCCTCATCGTCCTTGAGGACCACACTATTTTTGAAGGGGAGGGCATGTTAGAGTCCTACCCAAACCCCCTTACATTGGATACTTTATTAATGTATGAGACCACCTTCTTTGAATAAAGCTCATTAAATAGTAAGTTAATAACACTCATTGTAAAAAGCGCCCTATTGAAGAGCCAAGTAAACAAACTCTTTATTTTTTATAGAGAGATCTATTTTCTCTTATTTCTTTCGTTTTGCACTACATTTTGCGATTGTTTTGAAGTTTTAAGAATAAGTACATTAACCTAAGTATTCTCAAGTTAGTATCCAAGCTCCAAGGTGTATGTCACATATTCCCATACTCTTAGGGCTAAATGCCCTCATCCCAAAATTTAAAAACCAAATTCAAGTTTAAAAACACTCCCAAGAAGTGTGTACGAAATTGAAGGGCCTACTTGAAACTGTATAAAGCCTTCTTCAATCTACAAACATGGGAATCCTTCCCACGTATTACAAAGCCCTGAGGTTGTTGTATGTACACTTCCTCCTCATTCACAGCATTGAGGAACACAGTTTTTACATCCATTTGATGTAAACTCCAACCCATAACTGATGGAAGTGTACACGGTGACTGGAGCAAACGTCTACTCATAGTCTTCTCCCTCTTTCTAGGAGAAACCTCTTGACACAAACCTTGCTTTGTACTTCTCGATGCTTCCATTTGTTGCATGCTTGATCTTATAGATCGAATTGGAAGTCACTACTAACTTACCCTCTAGTCTCAAAACTATCTCCCACAAATCATTCTTCATGATGGATTGATACTCCTCCATCATGGCATCCTTCCAAACCTATTGGCCTATCGCCTCATAACTTGAATGCTCAAAATCAATGATGTGGCTCATCAATGCCATATAGCTCGAGAACCTCTATGGTCGTTTGCTCTCCCTGAAAGTGCCCCTGGGAGCTTCATGCCCCTTTGCATCCTGCAAAGTGTCACAAAACCATGTCGATCTCTTCCTAGTCACTACAACATCTCTAGGCTGGTCCACTAGTTGTACTGGCTCAATTGACTCCTCCTGATAGTCTGAAGGATGAACAACAAGACTAGAGGGATCTGTTCCCTCATCCTTCGAGGTCTCCTGCTCCTTGCTATCAATCTCCATATGAGACTCTCTAGACCTCCTAAAGGCTACCTCCTCATCAAAAGTAATATCCCAACTAACCTCAATTTGATGCTATCCTGGAATGTAGATCATGGAAGTCTTTGAAGTCTTGTTGTCATGTACCAATGTGTGGGATCGACGTCCTAGCAAGTTGTACATTCCTCCCTCTTGAACACCAATCACTCTTGTTGTGTCTATGCTCGAGCCCTTAGGCCATACAAAAACCTAACATTCCACAAATGCAACTCTGTAACCTCTCTCCTCCAACGCTGACATAAAGAGTAAGTTATTCTTCAATCTAAGTACAAACAATACATCTCCCATGTAGAGAATCCCCGGACTCTAGTTGAAACGATGCAGTCCCAATTTATTTCACTGCATACTGAGCATTATCTCCAAGGTCCACCTGCAATGATGAATCCCTCTCTGTCAGATCTGTAAGAGAATATCGTGAATGTGTCATGTGCCTATAGGCACAACTGTCCACCAACCAAATATCACTATTGTCAATAATAGTGCTTGTAAGAGCAAAGGCAAAGAAATATTTCATCCATAGATCATTTGCAATCTCATCAAGTTTAGATTCCTTTGTCTTCTTTTGTGGTAGATGTTCATCATCATCATCAACATCGACTGTTGATGCATGTTGTTTTCCCTTTATTTTCTTCTAGGGGCACTAGGAAGCATAGTGACCAAATGTATGACATTTGAAGCACTTGATCTTTGAAAGATCCTTCTTCTTTTGATCTTGAATTGGAGTTGATCTTCCATCTGTATTCTTCTTATGAAAGTTTACTCTTAGTTTATTCTTCCTTTTCCTTTCCTTGCATGAGCTACAAGGGCTTGAGTTTCCTCATCTTGAGGTTGGACACAATCAATCCAACGCTGATCAAACTTAGGTAGCTCAACTTGTGCACGAAAACCATGTACAAATAGATCCCATGAAGAAGGAAATCCATTAAGATCCATTGTAACAAGCTCTGCATCATCACTAATATCTCCAATGGCCTTAAGTTGATCTCTCAATTCTGAGACTCTCACGAGATAAGTGGCGACTGAATTTGATCTACACATCATGATACAATGAAGTTGATGCCTCAAGGCCTATTTCTTGCTAGTGTTCTTACTTTCAAACAATCCCACCAAGGCATCATAGATCTCTTTAGCACACTCAACTCAACAACATGTGGAATCAAGTGGTCCTTTATGGAATCTATCAAGATCCTCGTAGCCTTAGCTCATTCTTCTTATGTCTGGCTTTCTCCTTAGCTCCCTCTTGTTTTCGAACAACTTCCTTCACATGATTTCGAATATCATTTTCTTCCAAGACAAGGAGTATTGTGGTCTTCCAAGATCTTAAATTAGTAGCACCATCCAATGTGTCTTCTACTTTGAGATTGGGCACCATCTTGGCAAGAGAACTGAAACCTGTATAAGTTGCCTGAATACATAAATCTATGGCTGATCAATGGCTAATCTTTCGACAAAGCTTTGATTCCATCTTGAAATTTTATGGTTAGTGCAGTAGAATACCATTTCTTGCTTGATAAATACTTCCAAATGATTTTCAAACAATATTTTTATGCCACTACTATCATTGAATAATTATAATTAAACAATATTAACAGTAAATGTAGTGGAAATAGTAAAGATCATAGAAAGACAAACATGCACAATAGACACAATTTTTTCACCTTGGAAACCTGTTGTCGCACAGATTGTCACAACAACGCTCACACTAAGGGCTGACACCTTGATCCCCGATATCTCCGTTTAAGCCTGTCTCCTGCGGCTAAGGGGGGTAGACCCTATGGGATAATGATGACCAACTGGGGACCAGTTGGGTTGGGAGACACGAGGGGAAACAAGCACTTAATTGATTTTATTGAGTTAATAGACCAGTGCCTTATGAAATGAATGATGAAACGATTATTTGTCAAATGCCGCAGAAATATGAACTCACTAACAACCGTTTACCATCAAATAACTCAATCAAAGATTAACTTTTACCAAATGTAATAAATGCTCAATGGCTTAATGATACTCCAGCGATTAAAATTTCGAAAGATAAATGCCTTAAACAACCACGTAATTTCAAATGCTAACCAGATATCACATTCATATAGCTAATCTTCAAAATGATCTTTCAAGCATGTTAAAAATGAAATTCCCACATCAAAACTTTAGCCTCAGCTGGAAAGATATATCGCAAACTCGACGAAGCCTTGAGCCAAGACTGAATCTAGCAAAATATTCCAAAATATTTTTTTATATTTTTTAAACAAAACAATACTAAGCCAACAAAAATCTAAATAAATAAAACTTAAATCTAAAGAAAAATCTAAACTATAAGACAAATTTTTTTTTTAAACTTAAATAAAAGAATGAACTAAAACCTTAAAGCTTTTTCCCTTTTATGATTTTTTTTATATTTTTTATTTAAATGAAAGACTAAACAAAATGACCGAAATCCTAAATCTAAATCTAAAGTAAGGATTTATTAAATATAAAACTAGAAAATAATCAAAATTAAAATCTATTAAAAAAAGGACTCTTTTTAAACTTTTTATTTTTTTATGAAATAAAAATAAACTTTAAAGAAAATCTAATTCAAAATTCAAACCCTAAGCTAAACTATGCGCTAAATTAAAAATAAATCTTAGAACTAATCTAAATCTAAGAAAAATGAAAAACGCAACTGCTCACCTGATGATAGATATACAACAAAACAAAACAAAACAAAACAAAAAATTAAAATCTAAACTAAACTATGCAACTCTTCTAAAACTTAGAACACATTAACCCAAAAAGGAATCTGTTGACCACTACCGGTCAACTACCCATGCAGTACACCCCCTTTTTTCTTTGCAAAAAGGGGCAGCACCTGATCAGCGTGTCCGTGCCATCCTGCAGTCATCAGCAGCTTAATCATTTTGATTGTAAACCCAGTCTGCATGTATGAATTGTAAATAATCTTAGCAGACATGAGTCGTGTATGTGAATTGCCTAGGTGGACCTAACTTTCTAGTGGTAATCTACGTCCCGGAAGGTTTTTCGTCTCACCGATCCATGGATCGGCAGAGTTTTCCTTCAAACCTGACCCCAAAGCCGGGATGGATTTTGTCATTAGAACTTTAGGAGAATCCTAGTGTGTTGATCTGCTAGATTATAGTTGTGTCGCAGAACTGGGTGATTTGTGAGGGTCTGTATTAAGTGGGTTTGTCCCCTTAAGATGTAAATTTGTAAAAGTCATGATGTAATGTGTCTTGAGGGTCGAAAAATGTTTTAAATCCCCTCATGAGTCCTAAGTCCTAGGTCCTAGGTGATGTTTCCGAAGGCTTAGTTCGATGATCCATTTTAAAATGAATAAAAATAATAAAATCAATAAATAAAAATTAAAAAAAGAAATAAATAAAAAATTAAAAAATAAAGCAAAAACCCTAACTAATAAAATAATAATATTTTAAGTGAATGCATGCAAAATATTATTTTTTAATAAATCGACGGATGAGATCAAGAGATGTCTTGATCCTCATCAACGGTCGAGATCATTTCGACATGGATCACTCGAACTAGCCGTTGGAGGCATTTCCTTTAAGTAGGGTGCTAGGGGTCATTTCAGATCATCTGATCTGTGAGTCTAAGACTGAAGAAGCTCTCTTGTAAATCTGTTTCTGGTTAATAAAAGAAGACTTTGAGGTCCATATCTTGCTGGTGTTACTCTCTTGAAATGCTGTGAGATTGTTTTATTTTCTGCATATGTTATTTTCAGCCATTAATAATAGCTTTTTGTAGAGTATTGTGGGCACAGGTATCTTGTTCACTTGCTAGGGTTTGAGTGTTGTTAGGGTTTCTGAAGTAATGGCAGGTATCTCCATTACTGTTTGAGATCTAGCAGCATTTTTGCCCTCTTTATTGACGGTTGTTTTGAGCTGTGCAGAAAACATTTTCTGAAGGAATTTTGTGGGCGTTCGGAGAAGTTCTCGGCTGAACCAGCCAACTCCCGCAAGCATTTTTTGCTGAGCCCACTTGGATTTGATCCTGGGTCTATCATTCAATTTTATTTCAAATTTGCATGAGAGATTTTCTGAAGTTCTTCACAGTGAAAACCTAAAATTTATGTTTCTTTAAAATATTTCTGTGCTTACTGCCAAATCTGGCTGTTAAGGGGCCAAATCTGTACATTAATTAGCTGTTCTAGAGTTTCAAATTTATTTTTTGCAGTTTTTTTCATTAGGGTTTCTTCTGCAGATTTAAGATTAGGGTTTTATTCTTTTTCCCTTTTTTTATTTTGCAGCTGCTCAGCCAGCAAATCCAAGCCACATGAAAATGCCCAGCACTGAGCCAGCTTGCAGTAAAAGAAAAGAGAAGTTCTGGAACAGCGTGGGTAAGGAAAACATGTGATGTGGGTTGATGGGTCAAGTGATTTATGAACTTTGCTGAACATAAGTTTTCACGCTGCTCTGTCCACTGTCCGGATATAAACAAAGCGAGCACACTGTATAACATATAAAGACGCAGCAGAAAACTGATCCAAGCACGTTGCTGCTGAAACATTAAAACTCGTCCGAGGAATCTCTTTGTTTACGCAGACAACCAGCGGCTTCAGCGTGGGCGACAGCAAATAATTCATCGATACACAAATTTCATTGACGCAGACGGCGTGTCCCTATAACTGTTATGCGCAGAAATTTCTTTGGGTTTCATGGTAAAAACGATCAGGCCGATTTTCTGTGGGTATAACTGAGTGTGATGCCAGCGCCGCTCAGATCATAAAGTCTGCATATTTCCCTTGTCTCATCGTCATCAGCACGCTTGAATCGATGTGAAAGCCAGCGTAAGAGAATACGTTCTCTGCGTGGGCATCAGGTTGAATACGCTGGTCTATTTGCGTTTAAGTCTTTCTCCTTCGACCCTGCACATCATATCACTGTGGATTATCTGCGTCTCTCAAGAGATCGATCCGAAAACGCCACAGGTTCTCACGCCAAAGAATTGCTTACTCACACGTTCAGCGACTGTATATTTGTCAGTGGCGTGAAATTTTCCCAGTGTCGAAGCACTCAGAGTTTATGCAGCGCAGAGTTTCGGTTGACGGCTAGATTCGAGGCCGCATCCCCTTCCACCGGTGACCGAAGATTTTATCGTTCAGCAGTGTGGGCGTATGCATCCTGCGGTTATGTTTTCAACTGCGTATCTCCTCCATAAAAAAAAACAACTGCCGCCGTCGACTAAAGCCCGATCATTCGCCTGGTTACTCTCTTTTCATTATCGTAAGGGTCAGATTTGGTAATGTTTTGATTTAGATTTTAGAATTTCAATTTTAGGTTTAGATTTTAAAAAAAAAAATTATAGTTTTGTTTTATATTTAAAATAGATTTTAATTTAAATTAACGTAGATCTTAATTTTCTTTTTCTGAGTTTAAGTTAGGGTTTATTTGGATATTAATATAGTTTCAAAAATTTGCTTTTAATAGAAATAAAAAAATATAATATAAAAAAAATAAAAAAAATTTAAAAAAGAATTTTATAAATTTTTAGGTTTTTAGTTTAGATTCTTTTAGGGTTTAAATTTTTTATTTAAAAAAAAAAAAAAAAAATTTGGAAAATTATTTTTGCCAGATTCAGTGGTTTTTCATGTTATATCTTTCATCCTGAGATCTAAATTTTCAAAGTTGAGATACGAAATTGATATCTAGTTAATGATTTACGATTCTCGTGGTGGTTTTAAAAGCATTTATCTTTTCAAAATTTCCAGTTGCTGGATATCATTCTAAGAGCATTGTGATGACAAATGATTGTTGTTCACGGTCTATTTTTCTATATCATCTAAAAAATAATCGTTCCAATAACAATCTCTTTAGGCACTGGTCTGCTAAAATAATCAAATCCATCTAGTGCTTTTCATATCGTGTCTCGTGTCTCCCAACCAACTGGTCGACAGTTGGTCTCATCATCTCACAGGGACTACCCCCCTTAGCCGCGGGAGACAGGCTTAAACGGAGGGATCGGGGATCAAGGTGACAGCCCCCGGTCTGAGCGTTGTCGTGCCAATCCGCGCGACAACATTTTTTGGCGCCGTTGCCGGGGACACTTTGTTCTCGGTGTTTCATCGACATTCACCTTCTCATCTTTCTCATCTCTCATTTTGAGCTGGCAAATTCAACCTTTTGGGTTATCATTTGGATCTTTTATTGCCTTATTTTTCGCCATATCAGTAGCATCTCTTCGGTTTGTTTCTTGTTTGGGTGGCGACTCCACTTTCTCATTCTTCCCAGACAAGAAGCTTTCCTCATATCTGCTTGTGGTTACTTTTTGGATCCTAGAATCAGATTCATTGTTCAAGTGGCGACTCCACTTCTTTCATCTCTTAATTTTCTTGAGCAGAAATCTCTTTCTATCATCCATTTGATCCCTTATTGTTCATCATGGATTATTCATTTAAACCATGTCATTTTACTGATAATCTCCATGATCTTCCGAAAGAGGCCATTTCTAAATTATTTAAGTTCTCGGGTGGTGATTCGGTCGCTGTTAGAAAGCATTTAAACATGTTTACTTGTGTAATGATCATATATTGTAGACTTCCTCAGTATAATCATGAAGATTTCAAGATGCGTCTATTTGTCCATTCTTTAGAGGGTGATGCCTTGAATTGGTTTAATAATTTTCCTAATGATTTTTTCACTTCTTTACAAGACATTCTCAATGCTTTTAAAGATAGATATGATAGTCCAAACAGCTTGCCTTCTACCTCTAAAATTGTGCAAAAGAAAGAAAGTAATCTTATAAAAAATCCAGCTGTTGAAGAAAGTTTTCAAGATCAGAATGTGTCATCCACCGGAAATATCGCAGACCAAGTTCATGATAGTGAAAAATCAGGGACAAATGATAGTGAAAGGGAAGAACAAAAGCAAATTATACAAGATCTAATGATGCTGGTAAGAAATATGGAAAGCAATCAAACTAGTCTTATCAATGATGTTAAAACTTTATGCACCCACCTGGAAAAACGTAATAGGGAGTTGGAGGTCACACAAAATCAGCATGCTAAGGAAATTGAGGCCATGAAAACTAAATATGAAACAGAAATTAGAAGCATGCAAAGCAAGATGTCAGTCTTAGAAGAAAATATGGTGACCATGAAAGCTGATCATGATAGGGAAATTGATTCTATGCAAAACAAGTTATTAATTATGGATCATCAGTTGGCTGACATGCAAGCGAATCATAAAGAAGAAATAAATTTCATGCAACATTGCTTGATGGACATAAAGGAAAAGAATGATAAAGTAATAAAACACATGCAAGAGATCCTACAATTGTTGGAAAATGGCGAGCACAGCGGAAGAAGTCCAGGTTTCGTGCCCCGCCCTGGCCGAAGCGGAGCAGGCCTCAGCCGTTGCAAATGTCGTGGAGCTTCCAGCGCCTAAAGGCTGGTTAAAGATGCAAGTTGTTTTTTGTGGGGAGGAGGCGAGAACAAAGCGTAGAGCTCGTAACTCCACAGGCGGGAAGGTGCCGAGGAAGCAACTGGCTACCAAGGCGACTCGGAAGTTTGCCCCGACGACGGGAGGAGTGAGAAAGCCCCACAGTCTCAAGCCTTGCACGGTTGCCCTTCGTGGAACACGAAAGCACCAGAAGAGCACTGAGCTGCTAACGCGGAAGTTGCCCTTCCAGCGATGGATGCGGAAGCTCGCCCAGGACTTCAAGACAGATTTGAGGTTGCAGTCGTCAGTAGTTGCTGCACTGCAAGAAGCGGCGGAGGCATATCTGGTTGGTCTGTTTGAGGACACCAACCTGTATGCAATCCAGGCCAAGAGGGTCTCCATCATGCCCAAGGTCATTATCGGAACCAAGGAGGATGCGTGGCATCTGTTTGACAAAATGCCACTTCGAGACTTTTTCCCAAACAGGGCCCTGGTCTCTGTTTCAGATCAAACGGAATGCGCTGATAGATGCGTGCATTCAAGTATTCCTGGCTATCAGGGTCACAGCAGCCCGCAGAGTACAGAAGTCTCAGAACCATTCCAGGTTCTGATTGTACTTATTTCCGGCAAGACATTGCTGCAATGGGTGAGATCTTCAGATCTGGTGCAGCACCTCAAGCTACTCCTGGAAAATAAGGCGGGGATTCCTACAAGGTTTCAGCGTCTCATTTATGAAGGTAAACAACTGGAGGATACCTGTCCCCTGTCCTGTTATAATATTCAAATAAATGCATCCGTTACCCTATCCCTGCGTCTGAGAGGGGGAGCTGCTGGTCAATCTTCTTCAGCTGCAGCCTTTTCCTATAAAGATGCTGTCCATTCTCAGAAGCCAAAGGAAAGAGCTCCTCCTGCTCAAGTTCCCAAACCCTTCTTAGTGGACAAGCTGGAGGATACCCCTACCATTGAAATATCACATCCCCTGTTGGAAAAGCAACACCAGCTGTTTGCAGAGTTTGGCATCATTTGCAGGTTCAATGGTCTTTGGCCTAGTACAGCTGATCTGTACAATTGGATTCATGCTAATTGGACCAAAAATTGCAAGGTTATTTTATGCTCTAAAGGCTTCTTTATAACACTGTTTGATAACAGTGCCGATTACCACAGAGTCTTAACTGAAGGCCCTTGGTTTTGGAATTCTGCGGGTCTGTTCCTCACTCCGTGGTTCCCAGAGTTCGATCCTTCCACAGCAGTCATCACCAAACTCCCGATCTGGGTTAGACTTCCTAACCTTCCGGCGCATTTATGGAACTCTGTTGTTTTTGAAGCGATCGGCAACTCCTTAGGTCGCTTCCTCAACACAGATCCCTCAAGAGAGCTAAAAGGAATTTATACCTACGCCAGAATCTGCGCAGAAATAGACATAAGCAAAGGACTTCCTGATCAGATCATTCTCAAGATAGGTGACTTCCATTGGACTCAACCTCTGGATTTCGAGAATACAGCTTTTCGATGCCGATTTTGTCATCTCACAGGGCACCTTCAAAGCTCGTGTCCCTCAATGCCTTTCCATAAAAAGAAAGCCAAATCCAAGCCCAAATCCAAGAGCTGGAAACCTCAGGATACTCCCCCTATTCATGCCATTTCCAGCTCAGATGAAGAGGTCGAGGAGGAAGATGAGGAAGTCATGGACGAAATGCCAGAACAGGTTTCTCCTTCAGTGCATCTCGAGGTAGCAACAGTCCCTCCCATTTCTCAGAAACGAACTCATGAATCTTCTCCTTCGGATTCAGACAAGGAGCTTTCGCCTCCAGCCCAACTTAGTATACAAGACGTTCTTGACCAACTCTGTCCAACTGGTTGGGTCAATGTCGATAAAAAGAAAGGGAAAAGAGGTCGACCAAATGATTCTACCCTCGCTGTGTGAATTCTTTGGTTTTGCACGCTTGTCCCTCTTCTTTTAGTTTCTTTCTGTTCAGCTCTGGTTTCTTCCTTTCTTCTCCTGGGAGTCGAGGTGGTTTTCTTTCCTTTCCGACTGCCCCTTGTGTTTGCAAGGATCTGTAACAGATCCTTCTTGTTTCCCAGCATCTCTTCTCAGGTCTTTTGGTCTTTGCCGCCCTGCGTGGTGGGCTGCCCATCCTCTTTTGTCTTCGGACGCTAGGCCTGCTGTTCAGCGGCCAGTTGGTTGCATTCGCAGCCAACCTGTATCATATTTTCCTTTTAATACAAAATTCTGACTTACAAAAAAAAAATAAAACACATGCAAGAGCACCATGCCATACAAATCAGTGTTATAAGGGATGAATGCTCTAGTCAGATGGATGCCATTAGAATACAAGTTCAAAAGATTCAACAATGGTCAGATGATAAGAGAAACCAGGAGCCTTCTCATTTGCCGCAACAAGTTCCATCTTATTATGAGGAGGTCATTAGGTGGTTAATTGAAGGTGATCCGGATAGACTTAAGAATGATAAAGATCAGATGCAGGCTAAAGAAAGACATATCACGCATACTTCATCTGATAGTTTTGAAACAGAAAGTTCCAGGTCATCAGTAATTCAACCTGCCAGAAAGAAAAAACGTAAGAGAAAGAAAATAAGAAGAAGATTTGATGCATCAGACGGCCGTGAGCAGCTTGATTTTCGGATAGGAAAGAGTCCTACCATATGCAAAATCGGACATGGCACATCCGACAAGCAGCCCACAGATTTGCCTGAAAGCAGGCAAATGCTCAGTATGCACTATATTGAACACATCTGATGCCGTAGGGCATCCTTTGTATTGTATTTCTAACCCTGCTCTTTAGATAGTCAATAAATGAAGAGCTTTTATCTTTCCTGTGCTTAATGTATATGATGATTTTTTGGATGGACGCTACTTATTTTGGTGTTGTATGGATGCAGATTCTGGATTCTCACATTCCTGCAAGCAGCAACGTGTCCCCAAGTAGAGCCAGATGTTGACCACTACCGGTCAACTACCCATGCAGTACACCCCCTTTTTTCTTTGCAAAAAGGGGCAGCACCTGATCAGCGTGTCCGTGCCATCCTGCAGTCATCAGCAGCTTAATCATTTTGATTGTAAACCCAGTCTGCATGTATGAATTGTAAATAATCTTAGCAGACATGAGTCGTGTATGTGAATTGCCTAGGTGGACCTAACTTTCTAGTGGTAATCTACGTCCCGGAAGGTTTTTCGTCTCACCGATCCATGGATCGGCAGAGTTTTCCTTCAAACCTGACCCCAAAGCCAGGATGGATTTTGTCATTAGAACTTTAGGAGAATCCTAGTGTGTTGATCTGCTAGATTATAGTTGTGTCGCAGAACTGGGTGATTTGTGAGGGTCTGTATTAAGTGGGTTTGTCCCCTTAAGATGTAAATTTGTAAAAGTCATGATGTAATGTGTCTTGAGGGTCGAAAAATATTTTAAATCCCCTCATGAATCCTAAGTCCTAGGTCCTAGGTGATGTTTCTGAAGGCTTAGTTCGATGATCCATTTTAAAATGAATAAAAATAATAAAATCAATAAATAAAAATTAAAAAATGAAATAAATAAAAAATTAATAAAAAATTAAAAAATAAAGCAAAAACCCTAACTAATAAAATAATAATATTTTAAGTGAATGCATGCAAAATATTATTTTTTAATAAATCGACGGATGAGATCAAGAGATGTCTTGATCCTCATCAACGGTCGAGATCATTTCGACATGGATCACTCGAACTAGTCGTTGGAGGCATTTCCTTTAAGTAGGGTGCTAGGGGTCATTTCAGATCATCTTATCTGTGAGTCTAAGACTGAAGAAGCTCTCTTGTAAATCTGTTTCTGGTTAATAAAAGAAGACTTTGGGGTCCATATCTTGCTGGTGTTACTCTCTTGAAATGCTGTGAGATTGTTTTATTTTCTGCATATGTTCTTTTCAGCCATTAATAATAGCTTTTTGTAGAGTATTGTGGGCACAGGTATCTTGTTCACTTGCTAGGGTTTGAGTGTTGTTAGGGTTTCTGAAGTAATGGCAGGTATCTCCATTACTGTTTGAGATCTAGCAGCATTTTTGCCCTCTTTATTGACGGTTGTTTTGAGCTGTGCAGAAAACATTTTCTGAAGGAATTTTGTGGGCGTTCGGGGAAGTTCTCGGCTGAACCAGCCAACTCCCGCAAGCATTTTTTGCTGAGCCCACTTGGATTTGATCCTGGGTCTATCATTCAATTTTATTTCAAATTTGCATAAGAGATTTTCTGAAGTTCTTCACAGTGAAAACCTAAAATTTATGTTTCTTTAAAATATTTTTGTGCTTACTGCCAAATCTGGCTGTTAAGGGGCCAAATCTGTACATTAATTAGCTGTTCTAGAGTTTCAAATTTATTTTTTGCAGTTTTTTTTCATTAGGGTTTCTTCTGCAGATTTAAGATTAGGGTTTTATTCTTTTTCCCTTTTTTTATTTTGCAGCTGCTCAGCCAGCGAATCCAAGCCACATGAAAATGCCCAGCACTGAGCCAGCTTGCAGTAAAAGAAAAGGGAAGTTCTGGAACAGCGTGGGTAAGGAAAACATGTGATGTGGGTTGATGGGTCAAGTGATTTATGAACTTTGTTGAACATAAGTTTTCACGCTGCTCTGTCCACTGTCCGGATATAAACAAAGCGAGCACACTGTATAACATATAAAGACGCAGCAGAAAACTGATCCAAGCACGTTGCTGCTGAAACATTAAAACTCGTCCGAGGAATCTCTTTGTTTACGCAGACAACCAGCGGCTTCAGCGTGGGCGACAGCAAATAATTCATCGATACACAAATTTCATTGACGCAGATGGCGTGTCCCTATAACTGTTATGCGCAGAAATTTCTTTGGGTTTCATGGTAAAAACGATCAGGCCGATTTTCTGTGGGTATAACTGAGTGTGATGCCAGCTCCGCTCAGATCATAACGTCTGCATATTTCCCTTGTCTCATCGTCATCAACACGCTTGAATCGATGTGAAAGCCAGCGTAAGAGAATACGTTCTCTGCGTGGGCATCAGGTTGAATACGCTGGTCTATTTGCGTTTAAGTCTTTCTCCGTCGACCCTGCACATCATATCACTGTGGATTATCTGCGTCTCTCAAGAGATCGATCCGAAAACGCCACAGGTTCTCACGCCAAAGAACTGCTTACTCACACGTTCAGCAACTGTATATTTTTCAGTGGCGTGAAATTTTCCCAGTGTCGAAGCACTCAGAGTTTATGCAGCGCAGAGTTTCGGTTGACGGCTAGATTCGAGGCCGCATCCCCTTCCGCCGATGACTGAAGATTTTATCGTTCAACAGTGTGGGCGTATGCATCCTACAGTTATGTTTTCAACTGCGTATCTCCTCCATAAAAAAAACAACTGCCGTCGTCGACTAAAGCCCGATCATTCGCCTAGTTACTCTCTTTTCATTATCGTAAGGGTTAGATTTGGTAATGTTTTGATTTAGATTTTAGAATTTCGATTTTAGGTTTAGATTTAAAAAAAAAAAATTATAGTTTTGCTTTATATTTAAAATAGATTTTAATTTTAGATTTTAATTTAAATTAACGTAGATCTTAATTTTCTTTTTCTGAGTTTAAGTTAGGGTTTATTTAGATATTAATATAGTTTCAAAATTTTGCTTTTAATAGAAATAAAAAAATATAATATAAAAAAAAAAAATTAAAAAAGAATTTTATAAATTTTTAGGTTTTTAGTTTAGATTCTTTTAGGGTTTAAATTTTTTATTTAAAAAAAATTTGGAAAATTATTTTTGCCAGATTCAGTGGTTTTTCATGTTATATCTTTCATCCTGAGATCTAAATTTTCAAAGTTGAGATACGAAATTGATATCTAGTTAATGATTTACGATTCTCGTGGTGGTTTTAAAAGCATTTATCTTTTCAAAATTCCCAGTTGTTGGATATCATTCTAAGAGCATTGTGATGACAAATGATTGCTGTTCACGGTCTATTTTTCTATATCATCTAAAAAGTAATCGTTCCAATAACAATCTCTTTAGGCACTGGTCTGCTAAAATAATCAAATCCATCTAGTGCTTTTCATATCGTGTCTCGTGTCTCCCAACCAACTGGTCGACAGTTGGTCTCATCATCTCACAGGGTCTACCCCCCTTAGCCGAGGGAGACAGGCTTAAACGGAGGGATCGGGTATCAGAGTGACAGCCCCCGGTCTGAGCGTTGTCATGCCAATCCGCGCGACAACAGAATCGTATGCAAATATCGAATGCTTGGTGTTTGCAGGAATATGTTGACGGCAGCGATGGGACATGAATCAATCAAGAAGGAAGAGACCGAGTCGCGGGCTGAGGACGCAGGTTCTACAGTTCTGATGGCGGATTCGACTGCAGATGCGATTTTTTTTTTTGGACAGCGTGAAGAATGCTGCGAATTTGAACCACAGGTCAGCGTGAGGGCGTTTGAAAAACTCTTTGTTGTTTCCTTTCTGTCTGTAGGTTCTTACAGGTTTATGTTGTATGCAGGTTTGGACGTTGGACGGCAGAAGGAGAGCAGAACACTGGTTCGAAGGGTTTCACGCAGGAGGATGAGTGCGTGACAACAGAATGAGCAAGGTTGGCAGCTGGACGAGGAGCAATAGACACGACTAAGATAGCAGTGTATGATTCGCAGGTGCGTGGAGCTGAAAGGAGCCACAGCAACGTTTTAAACTTTGTTTGCAGGTGATGATACACAGTATGGACGAGGGAGAGCAAGACAGCACGATGGTGATGGCTGCGACAACGCTGAGGATCCACTTGTAGAATGGAAGCAAGGAGCTAAATAGTGTGAGAAATGGCGGATATAGCAGTCAAGAAAAATTCCGAATTTCTTGTGCTTCAGAATTATCAATGAAACCCTTGTAGGATTTCTTCCAGATTTAAAACATTCGAAAAACCCTTAGACTGCAAAGAAGCTTAAGATAAATCCTTGGAAATCTTCAGAAACCCTGCAACCTGTAATGGAAAAACAAACAGCCAAAAATAATATGTGCAGAAAACGAAACTAAAACCCTAAATCAGCTAAACAATTATAGCATTTACAACTTTTCGACTCTTAAACGGCCAGATTTATCAATAATCAACAGTAATATTATCAAAATTCCAGATTTACAATGAGATACTTCAGAAATCTCTCATGCAATTCAAAAAAAAAAAGAAAAAAACTTAAAATGTCAAACCCAGAATCGAAATTGTCAATCAACTGCAAGTTTGCTCCCACTACCTGCAAATCAAGACACACTACTGCATCCCACAATCCAAGAAGGTTTGTCAGTCATGCCATCTCTAGGAGATCAAGTCTCAAGAGCATGATGTTTCCAAAAGCCCCATGTACTACGTGTTGACGACCTATGTGTCAGCAGTTCCAAGAATCAGAGTACAAAACCGTGGATAAAAAGTTTTGGTCATTATTATCATTGTAATCCCAAATTCTGCAATTTTATTGTAAAAATGATTCTAGTATGACTATTAAGCCATGTAACAACACCTAAGCAAGCCTTTCATTCTTATCAAAGGGTTCCACTTTAGGGAGTTTTTTAACCTCCCTACATTATTTGTGTTTCTAAACACAAATAACTAGCAGAGTTTTTATCCCAAGCATCCCCCAAAGCTAGGGTGGAATCATGTGTCGAGGTCTTAGGTGAGTCCTAGTGTTATTGAGTCTATGTAATTTTATCATATTAGATTAGATATCTTGAGTCGCAAAATTTGGTCAAGTCTAAAGAGGGTATGTTTATTGTCAATTTCTCCTTATGGGTGACTATTGTAATATTTTGACGTAAAAGTGTTGCCTAGGAATATTTTTGGTAAATGGTTACCCATAATTAGAACACCATTGCCAAAATATTTTTAGACCCACTTGGAGGGTGGAAAATATTTGTAATCCCCTCTTGGGTCTATTATTTGATTTTCTGGCAAAAATAAAATTAAAATTAGCCAAAAATTGTCAAAAAATAAAATGAGAGGAAAAAATTAATTACTCTCCAAGTGGAAAAATTATCAAAGGCTATTTTTCAAAAGGAAAAACTGCAAGTCAAAATTAAAAGCCTCATTTCCAAGGCAAAATGTCCTAGTGAAAAAATTCATTGGACCAAGAAGACTCTTTTCCCAGCAAATCGAATTTTTTGAACCAATTGAATAATTATTTTGCAAAAGTTACGACAATTCTATTTTTGAAGATTCTCCAAAGCGCCAAATGCACCTAGAAGTTCGATTTTCTAAAGGGGTCAAAAATGTTGGAGATTTGTGCACCAATTATCAACGGATAAAATTATTTTGGCAAGGATCAAGCCTGGGATCAAGTCAAACTAGCCGTTTTTCCATTTGGAGGGGTATAGAACTCTCATATTTTCTATATAAGGAAGCCTATGGCTCATCGTTTGATATCAACAAAGGATGTACTCAACGAAAAACCTTAAGCAAGTTGTGAATCAAGCTACTAGATGTACTTTATTTTGCACTAATAAAATCAAAGACTTTGGGGGTTTATCTTGCGATGGTGTTCCTTTTTGCTTCTTGGTAATGTTATTATGAATCATGCTCTAATGCTCTACTGAATTTAATTGCTTCAATTATTATTTCATTTTCCAGTGGTTGGATTATCTATTTGCACAGGTATCTTGCATTAGGTACTGGGTTTAGAAAAGCGTTCTAGCTCACTCGATCTAGCAGGTATCTCTAGATCTTGAGGGTTTTAACGTGTATCTAACCCCTTATGATCTAATAATGTTATTTCAAGTGTGTAGAGATAATTTGATATTCAGATCTTGGGCATGAGGGGAAGTCTTCGATTGGACCAACCAACTCCCAAGACAAGAAGTGTAAAAGCCCATCGTGTTAAATTTTCCAAGTCTTATCTAACGATTTGTGTGCAGCAACTTGGCCATGGCATAAAATTTAAAATTATTTCTCCACTCAAATTTTCTTCTAATTTAATTGAGCAATAAAGTTAGATCTGCTTATTAGAGCTTGTAAATTTGAACTTGTGAATATTGTGAATAATTTTGTAAATTATTTTTACTAACCCTTGTGTTTTATTTTTCTAGTGTAAATAATTAAAGGGGTTTTATTTTCAAATTTGAATTTTATTTATAAATAGTGGAGGATGGCTAGCCTTTTGTGACTTTGTAGGTGCATTATCACTAAAGCAAGAGGTTTATTCGAATTTTTGAGGAAGCAAGCCCTTACCTAGCCTAGACGGCTAAGGTTTGGGCAACTTTTCATCTCTGAGGGAGTCGTCCAACCTTTTAGAAGAAGTCATTCAGCTTGTGAGGGTGGATCTAGCCTCTAAAGGCTCCAATCTACAATACCCAAGTCTCCAATCTTCAACGTCCAGCTCTTTTGTGGAGGCCGCTAGCCCTAGAGGGTTAAATTCACTGCAAAATCAACATTTTTTGGCAAAGATTTATCATCTAAGGGTTTTGCAAGCAAATTCCGTGGATATAATCATATTTTTGTGGCTAATACTTAACTTGGTTGAACATTGAAGGCAGTTGTAGGGGTTTTAAAGTTTATTAAGCCTAGTCGCAAGCCCAATAAGCCTCTTCTACCCTAGCTGCAGGCCTATGAGGGCCTAAGAACCCTAGCCGCAATCCTTATTAGTTTGATAATCTCATCATTATTGATTTTTGGCACAACACTTTGTGTTTGCAAGCCTAATTCACAAGTTTTGTAGGGATTTGAAGTAGTTTCTCATTGAATACTTGTCATTATAAATCTTTGATCCATAAGGGTTTTGAAAATATTTGACTAATAATTGGTTTTCCAAGCCTAGCATTCATTTGGAGGCGGTTTTGTGGGCTCAATCTAGCCTTTAGCCTTGGTTGCAAGGCCTATAAGCCTTTTCCACCTTAGCCGCAAGGATTTTAAGGGCTTTTAGCCCTAGCTACAACCCCTAATGGGTCTCTAAACCCTAGTTGCTAGCAATCGGAAGCCTATTTCATTTAGTCTAGGGTTAACAATTTTGTGATTGCAAGTGCTTTATGGAGTTTCATCACTTATTTAAGCTCAAAACAATTTTGGAGAATTTTGGAAGGCTTAATCTTGACATCTTGGCTTGGTCGCATCCCAAGGAGGCTCTTCTAGCGCTAGTCGTGAGGGTTTGAAGGCTTGATCTCATTATTTCAGAGGCTAATTTTGTGGTTGCAAGTGTTTGGAGGAGCTACATTGCATTTTTGAAGCCTAAACACCTCCCCCTTTAGTGTCTTAACTTGGCATAGCAGTCATTGGAGGAAGGCCTCTAGGTCTTGTAGGTTTGTTTGATCCTCTCACCTATCCTTGGTTGACTGTCATAACAAATTCAAATCTGAGGTAAAACATAACACTGACATAATCAATCTAAAATCTGACAATAATAAGCCTAAGACACTGAAAGACATCATAGATTAACTAAGGCTTAAATATTGTTCTAACTCTTGTGTTCTTTCATGTGCCACTGATTTCATGTTAACAATGGGTTGATTGCGTCATTCAATGGTCTAATATAAGTTTTCAAAGGTTTGATATAAAGTTGCAATGATATTTTTTTTATGACCTAGCACAATCTCCTTAACATCTAGAGTGATTTTTGCGCATTGGCTCTTCTATATTTTACATTTGAAAGTAGAAATTGGCATCTAATTTACTATCTATTGGTAAATGAGCTACAACAATCTCATCTTCTATTGGCAGTGGCATACTTGAGGGATTTGACAATCATAATTGGTTTATCTCTTGGCTTGAGGATAGCTTGCCTCATCACTAACCCTTTCTCCCATTGCTTCTCATTTTGTATGATTAGATCTCATTTTGCATGAGTGTTTCTTGCATTGCATATTTGAAATCTTTTGTTGCATTTCATTTACTAATATCATTTTTGGCAATCTCATCTTGTTGGTTATTGTTCATTGGTTCTAAATTGCAAATCTAATAAGTGAAGGAAAGCTTCTAATAAGCATTCATAAGTGATAAGAGGATATTGCTTTCATTGCCATAATCATCTTATTGTGCTCATAAAATCTGGGTCTTTCTCTTGTAATAAGCACATCATTGCTTCAATGAATAATCTTGAAGTGCTTCACAAGTTGTTATTGGCATTCTTGTAATCTTGTGCTCTAAGGTTAATATTTGAATAATCATGATTACAAGTGGTTTAATATTGTCATATTGGAGCATTTTACATATTTATAATCTCGCTGAAGCAATCTAGCATCATTTTCATCTTTATTCTAGATTAGAAGTGCATATTTGAAATTTACTTCCGAGCATAAGCTCGGTTGATAAACATTTAGGGCCACCTTCACTCCCGATTTGCGACGCTTGACCCTTGCACTAAGGTTAAAACATGTGACCTTGCAGTCCTCTTGCAGGCAATCCCTTGTAGGAACAGAGGCATCTAGGTCGTTAGAACTCCAAGGTAGGTATCATTAATGAGGCCTTAGCCTCCTTCCCCTGGACTTCTTTCTACAACCCTTTGCGAGGCCTACTTCAAAACAATTGAGGTGAAGGTTGAAGGCTCTCTCTTAGGCTAGGCATTTAATTAAAAATAACCAAGATCTTGCATCTCACATTAGAGTAGGTCTTGCATTTCATCTAGGATAGATTTTGCATCTCGCAGCATTTGTCTATCCGGTAACTTGGTATATTGATCTCTATTGTGCAAGTATTTTCTAATTTCAAGGCACTAGTCATTCACTGAAATATCTTAAATAATCTGATTGTTTGTGCTCATTAATCTCACTTGCCTTATAATTTAAATCAAGTTGCTAGGATATTCATTTATATCTCCTAAACTTGTTGATTCTCAACAAGTTCTTCATCCATTTTTCCTTTAGGTACTATCCCCCTTAGCTTGCATTAGGAGATAGCTTAAACGTAGTGGGTAGGAATCAGAGCGAAAGCCTCTTTCCTGAGCGTTGTCGCATTGGGTGTACAATTTGGGCGACAACACTACGAAATACAAGGGTAACACCACTACTTGTTCAAGACTCAACAGGTTGATGTATTGGATGAGACTGTAGAACTACAGAATAGTAGAGAGAATCCCTGAATGACTTGAGTAGATCAGGGGGAAAAAATGGCAATGGGGAGCATTAGGTTTTCTCTGTGGGGGAGCGCAGAGTTGGGTTTGATAACCAGTTTTGACGCCTCGGTGGCCGCAAAGGATAAACGGGGGTCAGAGGCATCGGGCCTCTGGTGGATACACAAAGATTCAGTTTCTTCAAAGAAATGTGGACTCGCAGAAAATCCAAAATGGTCTCCCTCCGCCACGAGCCCCTCACTCCACCTCTCTGGTTCGCAGATGCATTTTTCCGCCTCCTAGAACAAATGCTTCCGGATCCTCTCCTCCTGCAGATGGGTCGAGCACCACTATGGGCGGCTGCGGTGTGGCAGGGACAAACAATGTTGTGGGTGGCGGCACTCTCTGTCCCTCTGCGGTATTGGGGCAAGGGGTCTCACACTGCCTTTCCCCAAAAATCCTGAATATCTGGCTCATCGCTATTGTTTGGACCGAAGGTCTTCCATTTCCCCCTCACCTGCTCACTATCTTGGGGCTAAATGGTAAAGATGAACTTCTCATAGCGTACATTGAACGTGTTTACAATTGGATGGTTGTTGCGGCTCCCTGTGGCGGCCTGTTTCGTGCAGATGGGTTGGCCATGGGGCACGGTGTGGTTTCCAGGGTGCTCAAGCAGAGGGATTACAGGTTTGCTGGCACGACGATGGATATGGGTCCTCTATGGTTTCGAGGTTTTATCACAGCGTGGGGAGCTTGGATTTCCTCATCCAGTGGGCGGGCCTCAACTCCTACAGCCACTGATGGTTCACTGGGATGGCCAAAGTCCCCGCGCTTTTGCTCGAGCATCAGCCCTCTCGTGCTTCGGCCAGTTCAGGGTTTGGTTTTGGGTTCGACGGTGGTGGCCCGAAATCTGTTCCCTCAGCCCTTAGCGCTGCTTGGACCATCTGCTCTCGAGGGGTCTGGTGACCATTTTGGAGAGTTGGGATCCCGAAACCTGGTAAGTTCCACTTGTTTCCAAATCTTTTTAAAATCCCCTGCTGGGTCTTCAGGTTTACTCTGGGTAAAATACACAGACAAAGTGATAGATCTGAAGCAAAACATCTCAAAAAAATTCAGATACCCTACCCATTCACAGAATTTGATCTTCGAAGGCAAAGTATTACAGGACCACCAGTCCTTGAAGGAGTATCATATCTTTGCTGCTTCCACCATTACACTCAACCTGAGATTACGTGGTGGGGCTGCAACAAAGTGCAAAACAGGTTTGGGAGGCAGCACACCAATAGGCTCGGGATCAAAACAGAAGCACGCAAATGGGGGACCAACATTCAAGAACATTCTTTAGGGGAAAGGCAAGACATGCTCCAAGCCCATATATAGTGGAGCAACTGAACTACACCCCAGAATTAAACATAGACATGCCAGAAACAGATGAGCACTGCGCCTCTTATGAATCCCTTGCAATTATTTGTCGTTTTAACTGCTTCTGGCCTAAACCAGTTGAGCTCTTCCACTGGATTTTAACTAACTGGTCATTAGAATGCGATATACATCTCTGCTCAAAAGGTTTCTTTATTGTAAAGTTCCCAACTCCTGAAGCTAGAGACAAAATCCTTCAAGAAGGACCATGGTTCTGGGGTTCAACTGGCATGTTCACTATTCCCTGGTTCCCTGACTTTGATGCAAACACCATGGTTGTCTCCAAAATGTCGGTATGGGTTCGAATGCACAATCTCCCCCTTCATTTATGGGATGACAAGGTTCTAGCTGGCATTGGCAACAATTTTGGGCAGTTCATAAAGACTGATTCCCAAAGAATAGAGGAAAGAGTTTTCACTTATGCACGTATTTGTGTTGAAGTAGACCTCAGCAAAGGCCTACCAGACAGCATCTGCCTAATCCACAACAAGCGGATTTGGACACAGATTTTAGATTATGAGAACACAACTTTCAAATGTAGGAATTGTAGGCAAACAGGGCACTTACACAACTTGTGTCCAGAAGCTAAAAAAGACACTTGAAGAAAGAAGAGTCTTGGGAAACAACCCAAAGGATGGCAATATCCCCCACCGGAACCTGAAGAGGAGGAGGATGAAGCTGTGGATGAACCATCACCAAAGGGGAATAACCAGACTCCAATGGAACCTGAAACACAGGGGGGAACCCCACAAGACCCAACAGAATCTCGGAATCACCGGGTGCAAGCAGACTTGATTCCTGATGATGGGGACATCAGTGGGAATAAGCGTATTCACTCATCCGATAATTCAAACTCAAACAAGGACAATGCCAAAATGGATGTAGGGAATCAACTTGCACTTGTCTCTTCGGTGCCATCCCAAGGGGAATGGCGAAGGGTTGAGAAAAAGAAGGGGAGAAAAGCTTAGCTTTTTCCCATCATGTATATTATCTTGTATTTTTCTGCTTGTTTTTGTTTATCATTTGGTCTCTGACTTGATGATGCAGCTTTTTAGCCAGTTCAACATGTAATTTTGTTTTCATTAATAAAATTACGCCTTTTTCCTTTTATCCGCAAACAAAAGACTTTGTGTGGCATCTTTGGGGCCACTACAATTAAGCTAATTGCCTCCTTCTGGCCTATCTCAAAGACTAGAGGCAGTAATCACTAGGTAGACTCATCAACATTAGATCTTTTTGTCGTAGATATGTGAGACAAAATGCTTCCATCCTCTAGGTCAATACACATTCTACTTTTATGAGAACTCAACCACAAAACCACTCTTTATAGTTACAAGGTACTACCCACCATGTCTATTCAAGCAACCAAACTTACATCATGAGCTTTTTTCTCCTCGACCTCCACTGTTATAAGGGGCAACTTTCAGTCCAAAGCCCTTCCCAAGAACATCTAGCCAAGCATCCTCTTCCCCAAGTACTCCCAAGAGGACAACATTAGGATTTCTATCAACCTATTCACTATAATAGAGGACAATCGGAATGCCTCTTCTTCCTCCTCCAGCTCTCTTTCTATCTCTATCTCTAGGTTGCTCATTTGTTCACATTAATTTAAATTGTCTTGTCTTGTAATATATTATCTCTCCACGATCATCCCTAAATGTGTGTGCCCCCTATCTCTACAAAAAATTCACTATATGAGCTCAAAAAAGGGCCTAAATACTAGTATGCAAAGATAATTGAACACTTTAGAACAAATGTGTTTAAAAGAAGTCCAACAAAATCAAAGGTGATTATAATTGTGCACATGGATAGTCTATTAATTATAGGTATCAAAACAAAGACGATCAAGGGTCTAACTGACAATTTGTATAAAGCCTTTGACTTCACAAATTTGGGCAAAATTTTATATTGTTTGGGAGTGGAAGTACGGCAAATGGATGACATCTACATGTCCCAAACTAAGTGTGCACAAGAGATACTAAAAAGATTTATTATTGGTGTTTACAAGTCAATGGTAACTCCTAGTTAAATGAGAATGAAACTATTAGCTCATTAAATTTTAAAGCCAATAAAAGAAACATGGTAGAGGAATAAAATAAGGAGTTTAATCTACCTTCTTATTACCAAGCCAAATTTGAGTTTATTGTCAACCTTTGCGCAAAGTTAAGTCCAACCATCATTGTTACCTCAGTGGTCATGCTCCTCACTTTCGTTCAGCTCTCCTTTAGCGAAAGAGAGGATTCCCTAATAAGACTAAGCTTGTCATTATAAAGTTGATAATAAAATCATATTTGTAGATAAATTTGTTCTTTAATTTTAAATAAAAAAATGATAAGACAAGCAAGACCTCTACCTCATCATTTGGGCAAATGGAATCAAACCATAACTTGATGAACAAGCTTGAAATGCGAAGTATATATGGTTATCCTCCTCACTTTAGGTCAACTCTCTTTGGCACAAGAGAGGATTCCCCGGTAAGACTACAAGCTTGTGATTATAAAGCTTATAATAAAATCAAATTTGTAGATAAAATTGTTCTTTAATTTTTAATAAAAAGATGAGAAGACAAGCAAGACCTATTGCCTCATGGTTTGGGCGAACGGAATCAAAGGATAACTTGATAGCTTGAAATGCAAAAGGAAATATCCGCAAGTTATATAATAAATGAACCTTGTTCATCTTATCAACTACGTTGATACGTTGAACTATGTGGGAAACCTCACAAGGATCCATCAAAGTAAAGAGATCAGCAAACAGTGACCAAAATACGAATAAACAATAGCCCTTATCTCTATTTAACAATTTTAGTCACATTAAGAGATATAGAGGACTAGCCCCTCACAAAACCCTACTCTAGAGACTAAACACCCAAAAATTCCACAGCAAAATGTGTAATGGATTTGAAAATAGGGATGTATACCAGCAGACAATGACCCAGCAGCCCAAGCATCAATATAACCTACGACCCAACACAAGATAGTATACTTCACCGATAGCCTTTCCTCCTTACTACTTGCAAATGACAATGTCATTGGCTTTTTAGGGGGATTTCGACCACATGAACTTTTGATTTGTAAATAACAAGTCCTCCTTTTATAGCTTTCCTCTCCTTGATAATTTTCAAAAACATATCATTAAGAAAGGTCTAGAGATTCTCATGTTCTTTTTTCTATTAATTTTCTTGGAACTCTACAATAATTTTCAAAAAAATATCATTGAGAAAGGTCTAGAGATTCTCATGTTCTTCTTTTTGTTAATTTCCTTGGAACTCTACAATTACTTAGATGAATTACTGACAATAAGGCAATTGAAAACTGAAACCAAATTTACTTTCACCAAGATACAAAGTTTCTTAACAATTTAAAACACATTCACACAAATTGACACACTTGTTTACCTAGGAAGCCCAAAAGGGAAAACTCGCTTTCTTTGTTGTGGTATTTTATTGATTGATCTTGAGAAATTGGATCTATTACAATTCACATTGCTTCCTGCAACTAGCAATCTGTCTCTAAGAACAAGTGCCTCGACCTACCCTTGCAATCCCTATTCCCTGCTCATATTTCCTTGTGCACTTGAGCCCTCCTATTTTCTAGCGCACAAGCTCCTCAACTTTGCGCACGTGCTCACACACACACACACGCACACACAAAATGATCTCATAAGAATATATGATGATCCTATGCCTGTGTCCTTCTCTTTATAGACCCAATTCGAGCATGCAAGTAGGCCTAGCTCAATTTAGAAGCTCGAGTTGCGATTGCAAGTTAACTAAGAGTTCAACAAGTTCTCTCTCCAATCAACACTTATAGTCTTAACTCGTTCTCTCTCCAATCAATACTAAAGACTAACACATTCTAACTAAACTTCTAACTGCCACGTCGTTCTGTAGTCAAACTGAAGAAGACTCCATGTAACTGAAGCTCCAACATTATGCATTCAATCTTGATGATCATTCCAATAAACTAGAAATAAACTCATCATAACTGGAGTCTATCTCATGAGCTCGCACTCGTGCTAGAGAAAGACAAACTTGAGGTCTTCACTAGCTAAGGCATAAGTTAGAAGACCTTCACTTGCTACATTTTCAACACTCCCTCTTAGCGAGGAAGGGATTTTGTACAACTCCCAACTTATCTCTGAAATTATCGAAACTTCCTATTGCTAATGCCTTGGTCAAGATATTTGTTGTATGCTCTTGTGTTGGAATGTACAGTAGCTTCGTTATCCCTTTCTATACACAGTCCCTAAGATGATGATACCCGGTCTCGATATGCTTGGAGCGATCATGAAACATTGGATTCTCGGAGAGCTTAACGCAACTTTGATTGTCACAGTGTATCACAGTGGGCTCCATCCCCTATCTGAAAAAGTCCCGAAAGCAACTTCCTCATCCAAATAGCTTCACATGTTGCCAAACCAGCAGTCATGTATTCACCCTCTACTAAACTCGATGCAATTGATCTTTGCTTCCTGTTGAACCAAGAAATAGCAGTTGACCCAATGTTGAAGATGCAACCTAAGGTACTCTTCCAATCTGTGGAGCTCCCTGCCCACTTTGCATTTGTGCAACCCTCCAGCGTCACTCCATCGACTTCTATGTACCATAATCTGTTGTGCCTCCGAGGTACCTCAAAACATGCTTCCCAGCAACCCACTGAACTCTAGTTAGCTCCATCATGAACTGGTTCCACTGGTTCACTGCAAAACAAATATCAGGTTGTGTGTTGACTAAGTTCATCAACGACTCGATGAGTTGCCTAAACAATGTAGCATCTACTTGCTATGCTTTGTTAGCATCCACCTTCCTCCAATTTGTGAATAGACTATAGAGGCAGAGTCATGGGCTTGGAATCTTGCAAATGAAACCTCCTAAGGATCTTTGTAGTGTAATTCCCCTGCCCCAAGAAGATTTCCCCATCACCCTACCATACTTCCAGCCTAAGGAAATAGTGCATAAGCCTTATATTCTTAATCTCAAACTCTCTTGCAAGATTTGCTTTGCAATCCTGGATCAAGTTGTCTGCTCCTATTGATATAAGATCATCAACATAGAGCACTAGAATGAGCAGAAGCCCTCCAACCATGATGTAGTACAGGTTGACATTTGCCTCTCTTAGTAAAGCCCAATCCCTAAAGGTAGACATCGATGTGAGTGTACCATGCTCTCAAAGCCTACTTGAGCCCGTATAAAGCTCTCTCATATAGAGCTCTCTTTAGCAAACAGACATGAGTGTCTCTGTTGAAAGTCTCAAACCCCTGTGGCTACTCCATATAGATCTCTTCCTCAACTACTCCGTTGAGGCATGTTGTCTTCACGTCCATCTGGTGGATCTTCCACCCCATATGAGTTGCAAGTGCCAGAATCATCCCAATGGATGAATAACGAGCCACTAGGGCAAACCTTTCGACTCTCATCATAGTCGATGGCCTTAACCTGTGAGAAGCCTTTGGCCATAAACCTGGCCTTGTACTTCTACACACTCCCATCCAATCCATGCTTCACCTTATACACCTACAATGAGCCTATTACTGATTTACCTTCTAGTCGTGGCACAATCTCCCAGACATCATTCTTACAAGGAATATTCTTCCACAATGGCATCCCGCCTAACCTACTAAGAGGCTACCACCTCATAACAAGAAGGCTTTGTGTCGAACAACTTAGTCATCAATGCCATATATACGGTGTACCTTTGTGGTTGCTTGCTCTGCTTGAACATAGAGCTACGAATCTCAACTCACTCCTAAGCCTCCTGAACCAACTTCTCAGCCCACTTAGCTCTCTTCCTCCCAATGCTAGGAGTCACTGACTGAGGGGCTCCCACTACTCGTCCTAGTCTCTCCTCGTCATCCTGTGCTGACTCCTATTCATCCTACTATGCGACCCTCATGCCACCTGGCTAAGACTCAATTTATGATCCTAGCTAAGGCTCCTGCTTGGCAGGGAGTTGCTCCTCCTCCGATACTCCAACCTACTCTCGCTTCAAGGACTCCCTCAGAGCCTTATCCTCCTTAAACCTCACATCTCGCCCAATAATTATCATCTTGAGTGATGCTATATACACCTTGTATGCCTGAGATGTCTCGCTATAACGCACAAAAATTCTCTTTTCAACTATGGGTTCCAAGTTCTTCTTGCTCTCTTTGGCCACATGACAGTAAACCTTTGTGCCAAAGGTGCAAAAGTGAGAAACATCATGCTTTTTTCATGTGAAAGCCTCCTCCGATGTAACTCGTCCAAGCACTATGTGTGGACTCTTGTTCTACAAAAAAATTGCAGAGTTACATGCCTTTGCACACAAGAACATAGGTAGCCCCTAGTCATGCAACATGGCCTTGACTGCTCCAACTATGTTGTGGTTCCTCCTCTCAACCACCCTATTCTACTAAGGGTTATGGGGTGTTGTAAGCTCCCTCCTAATGCCCTCCTTGGCACACATGTCCTTGAAGGCATTGGAGACATATTCCTTGCCATTATCACTCCTCAATGCTTTGATCTTCTTCCCGTTCTAATTTTCTTCCAAGGCCTTAAACTCCATGAACTTGGAGAAGGCCTCCTCCTTCTTCTTCATAAAGAAGATCCATGTTTTTCTAGAATAAGCATCTATGAAAGTGACATAGTACTTACGTCTCATGAAAGATGGAGAAGAGAAGGGCCCATATACGTCTGAATGTACTGGCTTCAGAACCCTTTGGCTCTGTTGTCTCAGCCCTGAAAAGATCACTTGGCATACTTGCCAAGAGTGCACCCCTTGCACACATCATGCTAGTCAAATGCGCATTGTGGTAGTCATGTGGCTACCTATAGAAGAATCTGCAGTGCCCCATGATGCAAATGCCCCATGCATCTGTGCCTAAGCTCCCCCACGTCTCTACTCTGCACACTTCTGGCCTTGTTGCTCAAGGTTGTGCATGTCTCAACCTGCAACCTATAGAGATTCTTCATCCTCACACGAATCTGCTTCACTGGTGCTTGAGGTAAGCCTTACCCCTATTGAAGATGACATCATAACCCTTGTCCCCTAGGGTAGCCACTGAATCAAGGTTCTTCTTCAAGCCTAGAACATAGTGAATATCCTTGAGATGGAGAGAGTTGCTAGACTCCTCAAACTAACAGTACCAACTCCCCTAGTCATGTACTTGCCATCATCTCTTAGCTCAATGTGAAACTGCATGTCCTTCTCCTTTAGCTGGCTGAAATACTCCTTGTTCCTAGTCATGTGGAAGGATGCTCTAGAATCAATGTACCATACGTTGTTGCCTATTGAGCTTGCCATGCAAGCTATCAATGAGAAATATTTCTCAAACTAAGAAGAAAATGCATCTACCTGAACCGATGCAGCTATATGATCCTTCCTGGAACCCTTCTTCTTATTAGGACACTTAGTGGCATAGTGCCCAAACTCATGGCAATGGAAGCGCTTGATGTTACTCAGATCTTTCTTCTTTTTCTCAGCCTTCTGACTAGACTCAGCCTTTCCTTGGCCCTTCTTATACTTCGATTTTCTTCCTTTGCCTACAAGGGCAAAGTTCTCCTTGTCCTTTGTCTTTGTTGATCTATTAGCTCTCGTCCCTCTCCCGATTTCTTCTTGAACACAGTCTAACCACAACCTTTCCCAGCCAAGAAGATTCTCTCTACCACTGACTACATCCTATAAATTCTCCCAAGACTTATCAAGTCCCAGAAGCGCAAGACAAGGTCACTGCCTACTACAGTAGCGCCCACTCCAGCTAACTTATCCCGAACCTGAATGAACTTGGAAAGGTACATAATGATGGGCTCACCTTTGCTCATCTGAATATTTCTTAGCTTGTCCTTCAATGCAAGCTTCCTGGCATCACTGGAACCCTGATACAAATCCAAGATGACTTTGCACATCTTGTATGTTGTCTTCTTCCGACAGAGATGAGGGACAATATGGTCATTGACCCCTTCAAGGGTGATCCTCCTAGCCTTGGTGTCATTCTTGTTATGTTGGATCAATTGTTGGGGATCTGCGGGTGGAACTATTTGATTTGCCACAAATTCTAGCACCCCATTCTCTTCCAACACCACTAAAATATGTTGCTTCCATAAGTAGAAGTTAGAGGCTTCCTCTAAACAATGATATGCCCTCAGACCTTGGAACGACATCCTACTATCCAAGAATACTACTCTTCAAAACTCTAGCGCAAACCTCTTGCTTAAACTACGCTTTTCACTTACTGAACAATTTGGTGTTGGTCTTTATGTTGAACTCTGCTCTGATACCATGTTAATTTTCTTGAAATTTTGCAACTACTTAGATGAATTACTAAAAACAAGGCAACTAAAAACTGAAACCAAATTTACTTTCACCAAGACACAGAGTTTCTTAACAATTTATAAGCAACAGAAAAACACCAAAGATAAAGCACATTGACACAAATTAACACACTTTTTCACCCAGGAAACCCATAAGGGAAAACCTACTTTCTTTGTTGTGGTATTTTATTGATTGATCTTGAGCAATTGGATATATTATAATTCATGTCGCTTCCTGCAACTACCAATCTGTCTCTAAGAACATACTTGTTCTCTTGTTGAATATCCTCGACTTGCCCTTGCACTACCTATTCCCTGCTCCTATTTCCTTGCGCACTTCCTCCTATTTCCTAGCACAAATCCCCTATTTCCTTGCGCACTTGTGGCCTCCTATTTTCTAGCACAAAAGCTCCTCAAATTTGTGCGCACACACACAGAATGACCTCACAAGAATATATGATGATCATGTACCTTCGTCCTTCTCTTTATAGACCCATTCGAGCATGCAAGTAGGCCTAGCACAATTTAGAAGCTTGAGTTGTGATTGCCAATTAACTGAAAGTTCAACTAGTTCTCTCTCCAATCAACTCTTGGATTCTTAACTCTTTCTCTCTTCAATCAATACTGAAGACTAACTCGTTCTAATTGAACTTGTAACTGCCACCTCATTTTGTAGTCAAACTGAAGAAGACTCTATGAAATTTTCAATTTATTGCAGCAACTGGAAATTATTCTTCTAACTAATTAATTACTAAGCAGTTTATTTGCTATGACAAACAATGAATAAAATCACAATTCCAATTTTCACCATGAAAAAGGCAGAAAATAAAATGTTGGAAACTGAGAAATATAGAGCACACATACAAAAAATATGGCATGTTATTTTTGGACAAATGTCCCCAAAAAAAACCCAATTTGAAAAAACCAATGCAGCAGCTCAGGGTTTTTATTATCATGCAACGGTGAGAAATTTTTTAGTACAACTGAATGCCCAAAACTAGCAATCCTCTTGTTGGGTCTAAAATGCAGATGCAAATTAGAGTTTCATTTACTATCAATCCGGGTAAGTAAACTTCGAGGATCATCCAATATATATGGACTTCGAAACAAACTAAACTAAGCTAGGTGAAGAAATGCCAAAGCTCCCTTACAGGAGGTCTTTCATTGGGATCTCCAACACCTATTTAGTCATTTAACAAAATGAAATCTAAAAATTAAAAGACATTATGACAAGTGTAAGAAATATTGAAGCTCCCTTGAAGACTATTCATTAATATTTCTAACCATCTTAATCAATAAACTAAGAAGTGAATGCATTTAAACATAATTCAAATTGATTACAGGAAATCTTTTACAAGAGACTATTCATTTATATTTCCAGCATCAAGATCTTTAAATCAATGAAATTAAAAACATAAATGAAAGCTTACTATACCAAAACAAGTATGCAAGTGAGGCAATGGGGGCCCTCCATAGCTCCACAAGCACACCTAGAAAGAAGTCAAATGTAGAAGAAAATCCAATCCACTTTATTTATCATCAATTGCAAATTGCAATTACAAGCTCCAAGTTCTACATTCCAAGAGATTCTAAATCTCCATTACAATGATCCTAAAAACTAAAATTACAAATGAAGGACTAAGTTTATAAATTCTAAAAAAAATTAAGATTGCAAATGAAGGAGATAACACTCCTATTTATACAACAAGATGAGATAACAAACTCATAATGATGATCCACTATTCCCTCCTTTGATCCACATAATTCTCAACCAATGGTGACACATAACCCTATCCTCCATGATCTTCTCCATGAGGTCCATGATCTCTTCAAATTCGAATTTGAAAATAGAAAGCCACATAAGGGTGCCTTAGAAGCTTCCATTGTACCTACACATGTCAACAAACTCATTCTAATTGTTAGGTATAAGTATATGGATATTATTTTCTAAAGTTTAACCACAAATTCTCTTAAAAATACTAAGAATTAATAATGTTTTGGAAAACACAACAGTAACCCATTTAATGATGAAAGTGAAGCTAATGTGATGACATGGTGGTGGAATAGAGGTGAGAAAATGTGTGAATGGAGAGAAAGTGGATGTTGAATGGAGTGAAAGTGGATGTATTTTAAGGATAATTCTTAGGCCCAACACCTCTACAAGATAAACTGGCCACAAAAAAATTTGTGAGACAAATCTTGCCTCAACCGACATTGGTCCAGCTCCAAATCTGGCACCAACTAGGCTGCTCGAAATCCCTGCATCAGCCCCTGCGCCAATATTCCGCAGATCCTCACATGCACTACCTGGAAGCTATTATGATCAAGTTGTATAGCTCAACTCAACCTTTTAAGAATGACTCACTAGCCTCTCCGGAAAATCTCCAGGTCTCTAGAAACTTAAACGACCCTCACTCCAGCTAAATCGAACTCTACCTCTGAAGTTGCTCGTGCAGTCCCTGTGCAGCCTGACTGGGAAACTCGGCCCTCCTGTAGTTGACTCTCTAGAACTGGAAAAACTTCCTCCACACTCGCTGTCTCTACCCCACTGTCTCTACATCCCCTCTGGCTCGAACTTCTCTTCCCTACTCAGTTGCTACTGTTGAATAGCTCAATCTGCCAAGAATCTCGACCTCTAAGTGTGTTCTCCATCAACCCCATCGACCTCCTTTTATAAACTCCAGTTGGATCACCAACGGCCATGATTAAGTCCTCATCGATGGCTGAGATCATTTTTGAGTTGATCTATGTGAGTTTCTAGATAATTCTCACCTTTCTCAATTAATTCCCATTAATTAATAGATTTCCCTAAGTTAGGCTTAAGCATTTTTTAATTATCAATCAATTAATTCAATTGAGCTATCTCTAGGTGGAATTTCCATAAACGATTTCTGGGCTTTGGATATCTCATGTGTTTTAACCTCTCCACAAAGTTTGAGACTAGAACACCATAGATGCTACAAACAAAAACTAACAAACTCCACATAACTGAAGCTCCAACACTATGCATGCAATCTTGATGATCATTCCAATAAACTAGAAATAAACTCATCGCAATTGAAGTCTATCTCATGACCTCGCACTCATGCTAGAGAAAGACAAACTCGAGGTCTTCATTGGCTAAGGCACAAGCCAGAAGACCTTCATCGCTACATTTTCAACACTTTTCTCCAAGAAATATTAATAAAACAATTATAAGAAGCCTCTTAAATTATCCTTGTAGTAGGAAACTCCACCTCTTGAGGCTTCTTGAGACTTCAGGAATGTGTTTGATGATCCCTTGCTACCATGTTTCCTTAGCAGGACATTCTCCAAGAATTTCCTTTGACCAAATCAAATCTCAACAAAAATCACCAAAGATGGCGTGCCCTTGAAATGTGTGCAAGTAGTTAGTTAAGGGTTCATTAATCCTTCTCAAAATAGCAACCATCCCCTAAGAAGGGGAGCATTCCTCTATTCTTGAGATGTGCGATAAACGTGCAAGAGGCAGCTAAGGATTTGTTAACACTTCGTAAATTTCCCTAGGCTGAGGAGAGAAATTCAGAGGTAACCACAAACCACTTTTAGGCTAGAATCTAGCCCTTCTAGCCTTGGAGAGGGCTCTCTCACTTAGGTTGTTCAACTAATCTGATATTAGGCTAGGTATAGTGCTCAATAAGGTCTGATTTTCAAAGGTTTTCTGGTAAGAAAGGAGACAGATCCATTGGGCATGGAGTCATGTCAAATTGATTATTTGTCTAGTGATAAGATGAAGAGAGAAAGGGTTTTTCCACAGGGGCAAGGTAGGCAGTCTTGGTGATGGAATTAATTCGTTGTAGGAGGGTGAGTGTGAGAAAAGATAGAAACAACACAAAGAGTATCAAACTGTAGATAAATTATGAATGTTGTTTTAAGAAGAAAACATAGATCACTTGGTAAAACTAAATTAGAGCACCTTTTAGATGAATTATGAGCTAAACATCTGGTTCTTCCAAGCATGAAGACATACATTCAAGAGATGTAAAAAACATAAGACAAACTTACAACATGAAAGAAGCACAACACCATCAAGATCTGACACAGGAATCCCTGCAAATCACCTTTTGTCTTTCATTCACTGGCAAAAAAAATTCAGGAAATACAATGCACACAAAGTCTCTTTCTCTCCAATCTGACCAACAACCCTTTTTACATTCAGATTCATGAATTATATACAATATGCTCTTCCTAAGTCAAAGGGGGTCGAAATCCATCCTTTTCCCAAAGATAGGAAGAGGTTACAATGCTTTAGGAATAAAATATTTGGAAAATTTGCCCATATCCTACTCTGTTTGGCTTTTGACTAACCAAAAATATGCTAACTGAAGAGAAAATCATCCAAATCAGCTTGGAATCAATTATGCCAAGTTGGAGGTCCACCAAGTCGAATTTCAAAAATTCTAGAACTCTGTCAACAAATTTGGCTTGGCAAAATTGTGAAAAATGGGTCTCAAAGTGACACATGTAATTCCCAAACCATAATGCTTGTACAAAAACTGAGAGAGATTTTTGTAATTTATCTAGTGTTTGACAAAAACCTCTTTCACTTTCAAAATTCATCTCCCTTAGGTCAGAAACTGATTTTGAAGTGAAACTGTCAAAAATGAAGCATCTCCCCTGCCTCCTTTGTGCAGCGACTGTGTTTTTTGAATATCTCCCAAACGGTGAGTCTGATGGAGCTGAAATTTTTACAGCAAGTTACTATCATCATACCTCATCTCCACAAAAAATTTGAGCCAAATCCAATTCACGGATCTCGAGAAAATCCAAAAATGGTTGTAGGTGACAGTAGCTTGTTTCTCAAAAACCGTGAAGCATTTTGGGCTGAAATTAATTGAGTTTATTCATCTCACTCCCATGCATCTACTATAAAAATTTCAGGGCAATGGGTACAGGGTTTAAGAGATATGGTGAAAATACGTTTGCGCAGCGCACTTTCACAACGAGTTGTCTTTGCATGGATTTAATCACATGCTTGAACTTTGGCTGAGCAAAAATGGATGATTGATGATGTTGCCACCCTTGTAAACCTTTTTTAAGTTCCCACACACAAAAATAATGCCAAAAAAATTGATTTTTAATTAAACCCTAATGCTTCTGACAATTTCGCAGCAACTTGTGCAGCATTCCAAGTTCTGTATACTTGCAGCCTATCTCTGACAAAATGAAACTGATGGGTCGTCTTGGAATGTCCCTGTGAAGCTTATGAACTTATGAAACTACCCCAAAACTTAAAACAAACTTCCAATATGAACCTATGAAACTACCCCAAAACTTAAAACAAGCCTCCAAAATACTATCTCCCTTTGTTATTAGATTCGCAACAACTTTCACAGCACCTGTGACTAGGGTTCTTTTAGAGAAAGACAACCAAACAAGGGGTTGATCAACGATACTCAACTGAAGTTCCAAATAGAGATATGTAGGGTTCATTGCACATATTGCCACCGACTTGATGATTTCTTGAGATGCGCAAAGGGTTCCTCAGTTGCGCAGCAGATTCCAACTTTCGCAACAGCTTGAACCTGCAAATATGCAGTGCTCTTCATTTCGACCTTCCAAGTGTTTCAGAGCATGTTTTTCAAATGAGAGAGATGAGGGTGAGGAAGCACATTTAGGACTTTCACATTTTTCTAATATTTTCTTTAGGACAATGATTACTCGCTTCTTGATATGAAAAATAGATAAGTGATGTTTTTGTAATGATGACAACATGACATGACTGACCATAGATTCCCATAACTGACAGGATTAATCTAACTAACTCATGCTAACTAAAATCTCTCATGAAATGACCTTGAAATACCCTTTAACGGTGACCAATGACCCCTTATGATTACCCTTTTAGTGATGATCCTTCAGGCAATACACTTTGAATCAATGTTGCAGGAATCGCCCCCCCCCCGGATCCTAGGCCGGAATCGCGTCCCGTACGGAAGCGTTCCGGAACCTCCAGGCGAAGCGCGATTCCGTTTTTTTTTAGCGATTCCTGGAAATAAGGTTGCGTTGGGCCGGATCCGCGCTTCGGAGGGCGCTTCGGGCCTCCGGAAGCGCAACGCTTCAGGCCCGGAAGCGCACGCTTCACGAGCCACGGAACCGCGCTTCCAGATCAATCCGCGCGGGCAGCATTCTAACTCGAATTTTTTTTAATTTTTTTTAAAAGTTCACTTAACTTAGCATGAGGGGGTGGGTTAGGGTGAGGTTAGGGTTAGTTTAGGGTGAGTTTAGAAAAGAATAAAGCCCCCATTCTCTTCTCATTTTCTCACTTTGAGTTTATGAGAGTTGGAGAAGAGAAGAGAGGAGAGGAGAAGAGAAGAGAGGAAAGGAGACGAGAAGAGAGGAGAGCTTGGAGGAGTGAAGAAGGAGGAGCTAGGAGAAGGAGGAGGAGCTTGGAGCAAGAGCTTGGAGGACTTCATCTACAAGAGCTAAAGAGGTAAGTTCAAACCCCAAACTCCCTTGTTTTTTTTAAAAAAAAATTGTATTTTTCTCCTCCCTCTCCTACTCTTTCCCATTGTTTCTACTTGCTCCTTTATTTACAGGTTGTCCACCACCTATATCCATATTCCAAGATGGTGTTCTTTTGGCTTCTATGTATCATTCCACTCTTGGTTTTAATGATGGCAAAGGTGAGGAATAGAGGGGAAGAGGAAGGGGATGAACTTGGTGACCCAATGTATGATGAGGAGGAAGGGTTTGAAGAGGAAGGGGATGAACTTGAAGGGGACACTGAAACACAAGATGGGAAAGGTACATCAACACCCTTGTGGAACTATGTGACCAAACTTGATGGGGGAAAGGGTGGTGGATCTTACAAATGGATGTGCCCTCATGATTGTCATGGAGGAAGACCATATTGTGGTTCATATACCCGTCTGAGGAGGCATCTTTGTGGGGTGCTGGACAGTGATGAAAAAAAGGGTTCTGTGGGGGTACAAATTTGCCCAAAAATTTCAGCTGAACAAAGAACAAAATACATCCAAATAGAGATGGCTGCACAACAAAAAAACAAGAAACAAAAAACTCATTCTGAATCAAGTGCAACCTCTAAATTTGGTAGTTGCCCATCTCCTCATGGTACTTCTGCAACCTCTGGAGGTAGAAAAACAATAGGGGATTTCCTTAATGTTGCTGGGAGGGATGATGTGGATGGAAAGATAGTCCGTTTTCTTTGTGCTTGCGGTGTACCATTCAATGTGCTTCGCTCTCCCTATTGGCATGACATGGTAAAGGCCATCAATGAAGCCCCAAAAGGATACAAGGCCCCCAACTATGAGAAAGCTAGAACAGTGTTATTAGAAAGAGAAAAAGCTAAGGTTCAAAGAGCTTTGACACGTTTTACACATGAGTGGGTGGATTCTGGGGTATCCATTGTATCAGATGGGTGGACAAATATTAGAAACCAACATTTGATAAATGTTTTTGGTGTTTCTTCTAGTGGTGCAGTATTTATTGCATGTCATGACTCCTCCTCCATCAGTGCAACTGCACAAAACATTGCAGATCTCCTATTGAAATCAATCAAAGATGTTGGTCCGAATAATGTGGTTCAAGTGATCACAGATAATGCAGCAAATTGTAAGGCAGCAGGAAAAATTATTGAGCGTACTCATCCACACATCTTTTGGTCTGGGTGCCTGGTTCACACATTGAACCTTTTGATGCATGATATTGTGAAACACAAAGATTGTGGGTGGATTGCTGAGGTTTACAGGAAAGGGAAGCAGCTCATTAAATTCATCACAGGGCATACAAGGGTAAACTACTTCTATGGCACTTACTCCAAGTTGCAATTGCTTAAAATTGCAAAGACAAGATTTGCTAGTTATTACCTCACCTTTAGGCGGCTAGTGAGGGTGAGACAAGCTTTAACTAATCTGGTGTGTGCTGAAACATGGGATGAAATTAACATTGACACAGATGGTGCTAATGAAGTCAAGGACACTGTTCTTGACAGTTACTTTTGGTCACAGGTTAAATATGTTTTGCAATTCACCAAACCAATTTATTACATGATCAAGTTTGCAGATTCAGATCGACCAGTAATTGGGGAGGTGTATGAGCAAATGGATAGCATGTTGGGGCAGATTAAAGACATTGTTGAGCCTAGAGATACCACCTTGTACAATTATATTCGTGCAGAGGTGGAAAACCGATGGGAAATGCTAAATGTTCCATTGCATGCATTAGCATATGTTTTGACACCTAAATACTATCATCCATCATGGCTTTCAACACCAGCACCTGGGGGGGGAAGCAGGAAAAAACCACACCAAGATAGAGAGGTTCACGAAAAATATATGGCTGCATTGAGTAGATTAATCCCTGATAATGAGGAGGCTGCATTGGTACGGAGACAGGTGAGCAACTATACGAGCAACACTGGTCCATTTGGGAGCATGCATGCAATTCAAGATCGAGAGCATTTTTCTGCTCTTGAGTGGTGGAACATGCATGGAGGGCCTACTCCACTTCTACAGAGTTTGGCATTGCGGGTGCTATCACAGGTGGTAAACACTTCTTCTGCAGAGAGGTGTTGGAGCTCTTATTCTTTCATCCACAGTGTTAAAAGGAACAGGTTGAATTTAGACGGGCAGAGAGCTTGGTTTATGTTCATTACAACTTGCGATTGTTGTCCCATTACTGTGAAGATGCAAAGTCTAATAAAGACTTGTTGACTTGGGACAAGAATCCAGAGGAGCCCAATTTGGAGGATGGAGTGTTGCGACTAGAGCAATTAGAGGATGCTCTTATCCAGGTATGTCCATTGTGGTATGAATTTTCCAATTTTCCCTTATAAAGCATTTCTCTAATTCATGTTTTTAATTTTTTTGTTAACTAGTGTTTTTTTTTTTTGCATGAATTTTTTGAGCGATTCTAGGATGATGACACGGGTGTTGATATGCCACCACCCCCACCCCCATCTGGTCCCTTGGTTTCTAGGTTCCATGGTTCAACACCAACGGCAGGGGGTTCTTCTTCATCAGTTCCAGTGCCACGACTTACACAGGGACCATCTTCTTCATTGCCACCACGTGGAGGCCCGCCATCACGTTCTATTCGTGGTGGAAGGAGGAGAGATTAGTAGATATATTCACAATCTACTTCTTTTTGTCATAGATTACTCATTAGACTTGTAGACTTGTCAATTTGAATTTTGAACCTTTTTGGCTTGGCGGTGACCAAGTGACATATTTTGTAAACATTATTATTTGAATTTTGGACATGACAAATGTTGACAGTTGCTCACTTGCTAGATAAATCATAATATGCTCTATGTTTTATGTTTTATAATATGCTTAAATGTTTTATGTTTTATAATATGCTTAAAAATTTGATGTATGTTTGTAATAGCTAGAATATAGATGATTGTTGTAGATACTAGTAACTACAATGGAATCATGGATGCCATATCTATCTTGATTTATGCAAAAATATGCATGTTTTCATGTCTTCTACAATTAATTTGGTATTTGGGATGTTTGTTTTGAGTATAAATGCAAAAAAATATAAAAATATATATATATATATAGCAGACGCTTCCGCGGACGCTTCGCTTCCTAGATTTTTGGAAAATGACGCTTCCGCGCTCTGCGCTTCCGCTTCGCTCCCGCTTCGTGCAACATTGCTTTGAATTATGACATATAGACCTATTTTGACTCAAAAAAAATTACATGACACTCAATCCAAAACTAGACCCCCTTATTTTACAATAGACCCCTCTAGATCATATCACTCATGAAACCAAAATTAATATTTATAAAATGACCTCAAATGAATAGTAAGACAGAAATGGCTAAGATTCCTATAATATAGGACCCTAACAAGATCCATTAATCACTCCTTAAATGATGCATACATGCCACTTGACTTTTCTAGTTGGGCCATTCCTTGAATAAGGAATCTAACCCTTTGACCATGTCATCTTTTCCTTGAAGAATGACTTTGATGCTTTACTGGGTGGAATATTCCTCAAGATATACCCTAACTCCTTCCTTGTATCATATATCAACACCACATGTTAACTCCAAAGCTACAGCATTCCTCTTTTCTTGTGCACTTGATCACTCATTATGCCATGGAAATTTACAGGAAATTCCTAAGAAGATGGACGCTCTCTACAAACCTTCAATGCTTTGAAAACCATAACAATAAGTCTACTAGATGATGAGTCACACCTTCAAATATGTAAAAATTTCTTCAGTGGGTGAGATGACCAGCAAGAGTTGACAAAGGCTTCCAAATATGTAGTTTTTGCCTTCAAAACCCTAAAGACACGCCAAAGGCACTTTCCAATGGAGAAATATGCATGCAAAATATGTAGAATGTGCATCGAAAGGTAAATGTTTGTGACATGTGCAACCCTACCTCCAAATATGTGAACTCGACAACAAAACATGCCTCAAATTACATAAATATCCCTCAATATCTGAAAGAAAAGGTAAACACATGGATCTTCATCACCACCACTCAAATGACTCATACCATGATCCAAAGATCATATATGTTGGTACAGCGCCACTAAAAAGAATGCCTTTGAACAAGCAAATTCAACTTGCATTTTCAGGTGCTAACAAGTTGTTGGAAATCTTCCATTGTTTGTAGCCAATCCCAAATATATTGAAAGGAAAGCCAAAAAAAATCCAAAGTACCAAGCATTCTAAGGCATTTAGATGGGCACCAAATTTTGCTATACTAGGAGGAGTAGGGTTAGTAGAAGATAGGATAGGCAATTTGAGAGAAGATTTGGCCATCCTAGTAGGGGGGATAGGATTCCATGTAAAAGGTACTGAGATGAAAGTTTGTATTTTGATGGCAATGAAAATATATCTTTTACACAGAGATTTATAAGTATTGAGCCAATAGCAGAAATGCTACAAACATGATAGGCACCAAATCATATTTACTTTTCCAGTAGAATTCAATTCTTATAAAAATCTCCTTAAGTGGGTGGGGATACCATGTAAAAGTGTAAAAGTGACTAAGATCGGGACTTGAACTTCAATAGCGATGAAGATAGATACTTTACGAAAAAAAGTGGCAATTTTATTTTCCCAGTGAAATTTTTCCATTGTCATGTCAGTCAGGAAATCATATATCTGACATTTTTTAGCATATTAACTGAGAAGAGTTCGGTGCTGCTAATGGCCTGAAATGCATATTTCTAAGAAGACAAAACACGAGTCAGAGCTTCTTTCCCTATCTAGTATCCAACAGGAACTGATTGAATTATAGCTGTTCAATGGTAGACTTGCAAGTTTGGTATGGCCTTCAACGATGTCATATAAAACATTACGTTCATGCGCGCCTTTATAGGGTGCAGTCTGTCTACTTATTTCTGTTCTAATACATGACATATACAAACTGCACTGGCATTCTACATTCTATATAGTATAACGTTCGGGCTGCTCTTAGCTCTGCACTTTGCATTATAGTTGTACTTCAAAATCATCACACTGATAGTTCGAAAGGCATCCAATTTTTATGTACATTCATAATTTTCATTCTCCATCCATTATATTCATGCTTTTGGTCATCTGTGAAAATAGAGACAATTTCTCCGCAAAACTTAGTTCGGTCAAATTCTGAATTTAAGAATAAATTCTCTTCATTTTGACAACGCGGATGGAGGCTGCACCACATACACAGAGATACTTCGGCTTAGTTGGCAAGTATAAAGGGTATCTATCTATTCTGCCAAATCCACCTAGGACTTGTACAGCCTCCCCCCTTTTTGACAGCTATTGAGTGGCGCGTGTGGACAGTTCAATACTGTCAATCTCACCAGTGGAAAAAGGGCCCTTGGTGTAATTTGTTCTATTCAATATCCATTTTGATTATTGTCCGCAAACTCTTGCATGTTGCGTTTCCAGTAACGAGAAAGATAACAGAGTGAGAAACGGTAGCCAGGGATCGCAGTGAACAACGTACAAAGAGAAACGAGTCTCCCCGTCAGGTCTCTGGTAACGTACATTACGGGCAGCCTAAACAAGTGAAAAGGGCATGAACGCTATCATGGGTAATTTCGGCCATCCAAACCCTAATGACCAAACGATAACATCTCTCGCCACTGACCTCTTTGAAAGGCTTCAAACCCTCATTTTGGTCATTCAAACCCTGAGGGCAGTAAAGGCTTCAATACAGAGCACGTTTTGTATACCCGTTGTCTTCATTGTAGACAATTCACGAATAATTCCTGAGAAGACCTAATTTCTATTCAATTTTCAATTTGATTGCTGTTCATTGCTCATTTTAAAGACTAGCGTGTTTCGAAATGATAATTTAGAGATGGAAGACTCACCTGGTTTTCCAAAGATTTGGCCGAGTCTCTGGAAAATAATATTCGGAAACCCTGATGTAAACCTGTTAATCAACGATTCGTCCCACTCAATCATCATCAACAACAACCATGCCAAAACCTGCAATTCATATGTTAATCGACGGCACTCTACGAACTTTCTTACTCTTCATTTTCACCATATTCGACGAAACAAAACAAAGCTTTGAACATGCTACGAATATGGATACACATTGTTGGCACTCCCGCGCTTTCATTTATTTTTCTCCGTGTTTGCACCACGGGAACCGGGTGAAATGGCGCTGTTGGCTATCTCAAATGGGTTCACTCTCCTCGCACGACTTTACTTTTTGCACTCCATTACTTTTCATAGTGAGTACGAAAGTCTATTAAACATGGTCATCAAGGATAAACAAATTGATAATTACAAAAAAGATTTGCAAGACAGGAAGAAATAAAGTGTATTATGAGAGACATCAACGACAATTTGGACGACATAGTGGTAAGGCTGAATCGGGTGGAAAGATATATTGTTTTAGACTCTCACATTGAATCCAAAGGTCTTGACGAAGAAGAAGCAGTTATCAGTGCAATCCCTATCAATTCCATCTTTGTGTTGAATCGGGTGGAAAGATATATTGTTTCAGACTCTAACATTGAATCCAAAGGTCCTGACAAAGAGGAAGCAGTGATTTCATCTTTGCTAACCCTGCTCTATTGGAGAATAATTCCCATGCAGCTGGCTCTCCAGGATCAATAGTCATTGTTTTTTACTAGTCTTCTTATATTTATGTTTTACTACCTATGTGTCTCTAGAATCTATGTTGTTACTGTTTGTTATACTTCCTAGTACTTATCTCAGCTCGTCTAGATAGTAAGTTTTTGTATAGGGGGAAGGTAGGAAGATGAACAGTTACAGTTACTCCCTATTTTTTGGGTCATATAAGTCTATAATGGCCCAAATTTTGGTTTCTATAACCAGGATTCCTGGTATGAATGTCACTCTCAGTGTCTTGAATGCTCGAAGTAGCAAATTTTCATGTAATCTCCTTGGTTCCGAATAGTAATACAAGTACTAATTTACAACAAACAAACAAACAAACAAAAATTATATGTTGATGTGGCTCATATCTTCAGGCGTTTGTATATGAAGGTATTTACGTGTACATAAATTTTCAATATATTTGATTTTAAAATGAGGGAAAGGTTAAGTAGGTGTAAATTTTATGAGAGGTGTTTCTAGGCTCACAATTCTAACAAAATCAATCATAAAAGATGTTTGTTTCCAACCAATTCCTTTCTTATGCATCCATTAGAATAAGGATTGTGTTATATTGGAGTTTATATGTTGTTGTGTGCCACATCTCTAAATCAATGTGGGATTAATTTTTTGTATAGAGATGTATTTATATTTTTAAAACAATTTCAATATGTAATGCACAAATTTTGGGCATATCTAACTTGAGGAAAGGGGGGAGGTAGAGCGACAAGCATATTCACACTACAACTCTAACAAGAGGTGTCACTATGTTTACAACTCTAATAGAATTAGAGGGTTATTAAAGCGGATAAGTTTCCACAGTTGTGCATAGTGTAATATTATTTTTGGTTCTGAATTGTGGGAACTTGCAAGAAATGTCCAACATGTCAAATGGTATTCGCGATACAACTCTAAAAAGAGGTGTCACTATGTTTATAACCCTGACAGAATTAGAGAATTATTAAAGCGGGTAAGTTTCTTAGGTGGTATTGACACTACAACTCTAACAAGAGGTGTCATTGTGTTTACAACCCTAACAGAATTAGAGAGTTATTAAAGTGGCTAAGTTTCCATAGCTGTGCATAATGTAATGTTATTTTTGGATATGAATTGTGAATTTGCAAGAAATATGCAACATGTCACGTGGTCACTCCACCCATCATTGGGGACTTAAGAGGTATTTATGTTTACAACCAATCAACAATTACGTTGCTAGGAGACACCACCTCCCTTGTGGCTACACTCATCAGTATAAGGATTGTGGTATATTGGATTTTATATGTTATTGTGGGCCACATCTCTCATCTAATGTGGGATTAATTTTTTTGTTCACGGAGATATTTATTTCATAAATATAATTCCATGACACATAATTTTTTAGCATATACAATTGGAGGAAGTGAAAGGCGAAGCAACATTATTCCCTTGTGGTTGTACCCATTAGTATAAGGATCATGGTATATTGGAGCTTATGTGTTATTGTGGGCAACATCTCTTGGGCAATGTAAGATTAATTCTAAAACACACAATTTTTTGGTATATCCAACTTGAGCAAGGGGGCAAGCTAAGCAACAAGCATATTCACATTGTAACTCTAACAAGATAAATCACAATGTTTGTGTAGAAATTCCCACAGTAGATCACCTGGTAATGCAATGTACTAAAGCAAAACACTTGATTTACTTCTACAAACAATTTAGCGGAAGCTTAATCGAACATGAGCAACATCAATAAGAACACATTTAACTGATAAGAAGGAACCAATCACACATAACACAGAAGAATTTACCCAGGGAAAGCCTTAGCCTAAAACCCCAACTCTATATTATCATACAAGTGGAAATATAGCCAGTATTACAAAAAGAATCAGCTCAAAAGCTATCTTGCTCTCTCTGTTATACCTCTGTTGCTCATAGACAATCAAAGGCCTCTATCTAACCTCTGATCTGCCCTCCAAGCCTCCTATTTCTTTGCGCAATTCTGATTGGGGTCCAGTGCAGCCACTTGTGTGAATTGGCCTCTTCACACACTCACTAACCTCTGATCCAACTACGCAGTCTTGAAAGAGATAAATCCTCATCATGGATGAGCTTCCTTTATAGGAAAAATATTCATCCAACTGATAGTACACTGTACCTTCTCTGATCTCAACTGGGTCTCTGTCTGAACTGACATGCATGAGTTATTCATGAGAGAATATTCAGTTATCTGAAGTGCAGCAGTTATATGCAAGCATGCATTAACTAACTGAACTTACTTAATTTAAACAAACTGTTTAAATCAGTCTAACTGGACTTGACTCAATTAACTGAGCCAACTAATTACTACTCAAATTAGAACTCATCCTTATCTCTTTAATTGATGGATAAATTCCCTAATTAATAGATAAATTGTTGCATGTCCTCACATAGACTTCATGTTTGATTTTCTCCAACTAATTAACTCATGGTGAATTAATTAATTTATTTTCAAATAGCTGTTAAGTTCAAATTCGAATTTTACTTCCTATTTTTAGTCCAAGGACTGACTAAAATAGGAATCCATCCTGAATTGCTAAAAATAGAATGTTATTTTTAGCACTTCCATTTTTCATTCCCTGTTGCTCAATCCAACACTGGTACCCAAACTACTATTTTTAGCAGTGCTATTTTTAGCACTTTTATTTTTAGCATTTCTTGTTACCATTTTCAACACTCCCTCTCAACAAGAAAGGCTTCCTCTCGAACTCGATCCTTTACCTTCGAAATGTTCTGCATGCAACACTTCTACCAAGTATGGTTACTCCAGCAACTCTCGGGAAAAAAAAAAAAAACAAACAAACAAACAAACAAAAAAAACAAAACAAAAAAAAAAAAACAAAACAAAACAAAACAAAAAAAAACAAAAACAAAAAAACAAAACAACTCCCAACTGACCTCTCTGTTGGGCTAGAAACATACTCTAATGTTGAAGCTCTACCTGTTGCTTACAAGTGCTCCCTCTCTGACCTCTGCGCTACTGCAACATCTCCATGCATCTCGCACCATTGCACACCTCTCTGTGCCATCATGCACTGGTGCAACACTCCTGTGCCTCTCGCATCACTGCAGCCTACTAGCTCTACACAGCCCTGGAACTCTTGCACTGTAGCTCTCTCTGCTGCTCCATCCGCATCTGTCTCTACCTAATTAATCAGTCCTGCTACTCCTCTTCGAGGCTCCCGTAGCAAAGTCGAATCAAAGAGGTTGGGTACCTCAAGGATCCTGCCCCTCCTCCTTAGGACGATCACTCCACATCACCCCACCTCCTACCTGGAGGTATGGCTGCATGTGATCCCTCTGCCCACCTAGCTCGAAGTTTCCCCCTACTGGAGGTCTCTGCATGAGTAGATGTCTCAACTCGTTCTCCACTCAGCTTCCCCTGTTGTGGTTGCTCCACAACCTCTTGAAGCTGCTGCACCAATCGTGGCTCCTCCACAATCGTCTGAGACTTATTTTGGCGTTGCATATTGAGAGGTAATATACTCTCCCTCTCAACCACCAAGTCTCCATCAGTTGCCTTGCTGCTCAAGGCTTTGCATGCATCTTGAACCTCAAGAGCATATAGGTTCTTGACCCATGAACCGATCTGTTTCACCTGTCTAGTGATGATGTGTTTAAGGAAAACCTTTCCCTTACTGAAGACTACATCATAGCCTCTATCTTCCAGCATCACGATCGACACCAAGTTTCTCTTCAGTCCTGGTACATACTTGACATCGGTCAAGGTAAGGCGAGCTCCATGCTCCCTCTGAAAAATAATCATGCCTACACCTGAGACACTATACTTTTCATCATTACCCATCGCTATGAGTATTTGGAGATCTTTCTCCTCCAAAGTACTGAACAAACTCTTGTCGTCGGTCATGTGGAAAGAAGCTCAACTGTCAAGAAACCAATCACTTCCCGCCATGGATGAAACCATGCATGTGAACAGTGTGAAATCCAACTCGAACTGTGAGGCCAATGCCTCACCTTCTGATCCTTCCACGGATCCCTTCTTAGATTTCCTCAGTGGACAATTTGTAGCAAAATGGCCCACCTCATGACAACAAAAGCATCACACTTTCGATTTGTCAAACTTCTTCCCACCATGAGAAGAACTAGATTCAGAATGAGAAACCTTCTCCTTCCCCTTCTTTGCCTTACTTGCTAAGGCACAATTTTCTTCATCCTCCGTGGATGAAGAACCATCTCTGGTGCTTCTTCTTATCTCCTCCTGCATCAAATCCGACCAAAGTCGTTCCCAATCTAGCAGTTTTTCTCTTCCATTAACCGAGTCCTAGTAGTTATGCTAGCTCTTAGGAAGACCAAGGAGTGCAAGACTCACCATGTCATCATCAGTTGTCGCGATCCCTACACTTCCAAGCTTATCCCTGCATGTGGTGAGCTTATTCAGATACATAGAGATCGTGTCACCCTTTTCACACTTGATCTTCGGAAGCTTGTCCTTCAATGCCAACTTCCTCTGATCACTACTATTCTGATATAGATCTTTCAATGTTTTCCACATTGAAAATGGAGTCTCCTTCCCATGGAGGCTTGAGACAATTGATCTCGAACTCCCTCCAGGAGGATTCTCCTTGCTCTAGCCACACACTTTTTCCATTCCGCTAGTTGAGTAGCATCAGTTGGCTTCTGGACTTCTTGATCAATGAAGTCCTTTAGACCGTTATCTTCTAATACTGCCTCCATGCGATCCTTCCAGGCTATATAATTCGAACTACCATCAAGGGCATATTCGAGTCTCAAACCACTAAATGCCATCGGTGAAATAGATGTTATAAGAACTCAATTCAATATTCAAAAACCATAAACTTCAACTTCTCCCTTCTTGTATACTGTTATTCCTTGATCACCTGTGCTATGATACCATGTAGAAATTTTTCTACAAAACCTCTCTCTGATACCATGTAGAAATTCCCACTGTAGATCACTTGGTAATGCAATGTACTAAAGCAAAACACTTGATCTACTTCTACAAACAATTTAGCGGAAGCTTAATCGAACATGAGCAACATCAATAAGAACACATATAACTGATAAGAAGGAATCAATCACACATAACACAGAAGAATTTACCTAGGGAAAGCCTCAGCCTAAAACCCTAACTCTATATTATCATACAAGTGGAAATATAGCCAGTATTACAAAAAGAATCAGCTCAAAAGCTATCCTACTCTCTCTGCAATACCTCTGTTGCTCATAGACAGTCAATGGCCTCTATCTAACCTCTGGTCTGCCCTCCAAGCCTACTATTTCTTTGCGCAATTCTAATTAGAGTCCAGTCCAGCCACTTGTGTGAATTGGCCTCTTCACACACTCACTAACCTTTGATCCAACTACGCAGTCCTAAAGGAGATAAATCCTCATCATGGATGAGCTTCCTTTATAGGAAAAATATTCATCCAACTGATAGTACACTGTGCCTTCTTTGATCTCAACTGGGTCTTTGTCTGAATTGACATGCATGAGTTATTCACGAGAGAATATTCAGTTATCTGAAGTGCAACAGTTATATGCAAGCATGCATTAACTAACTGAACTTACTTAATTTAAACAAACTATTTAAATCAATCTAACTGGACTTGACTCAGTTAATTGAGCCAACTAATTACTACTCGAATTAAAACTTATCCTTATCTCTTTAACTGATGGATAAATTCCTCAATTAATAGATAAATTGTTGCATGTCCTCACATAGACTTCATGTTTGATTTTCTCCAACTAATTAACTCATGGTGAATTAATTAATTTATTTTCAAACAAGTGCTAAGTTCAAATTCGAATTTTACTTCCTATTTTTAGTCCAGGGACTGACTAAAATAGGAATCCATCCTGAACTGCTAAAAATAGAATGTTATTTTTAGCACTTCCATTTTTCATTCCCTGTTGCTCAATCCAGCACTAGTACCCAAATTACTATTTTTAGCACTTCTATTTTTAGCATTTCTTGTTGCCATTTTCAACAGTTTGCAACTCTAACCAAAATTAAAGAGGTATTTATATTCGAAGCCAACTAATCATTATGTTAGGAGGAGGAACCTCTCCCTTGTGGTTGTACCCATTAGCATAAGGATCATGGTATATTGGAGTTTGTTATTTTTTTGTTAGCCATATCTCTCAACCAATGTGGAATTATAATTTTCTATGAAGATACATTTATGCTGTAAAAAAATCCGCAGTGCACAATTTGTGGGTGTATCTAACTTGAAAAAGGGAATAATACCAAGCAATAAGCATATTCACACTACAACCAATATGTTATTAGGAGGCACCACTCCCTTGTAGTTGCCACCATTAGTATAAGGAACATGGTGTATTGAAGCTTATATGTTGTCATGGGCCACATCTCTCAACCAATTCGTGATTAATTTTTTGTATAAAGGGACACTTATGTGATGGAAGTGGTTCCAAGGTGTAGATATTTTAGGGATATCTAACATAGTATTGGGCGTTTTTTAGAAAGGCATGTGAAAAGGGTAATAGGGAGGGTTGATTTTTTTTTTTTTTTTTTTTAACACAAAGGGAGTTGGTGGGGCGAGGGGGAGGTGAAAACTATCACAAATTATCAACTATTGTGTTGGTAGGAGGCATCAGTCTCTGTTGATGCCCTCGAAGGCGTAAGGATCATCGGTATATTGGAGCTTATGTGTTGTTGTGAGCCACATCCCTCAAACAATGTGGGATAAATTTTTAGCATAGAGAGGTATTTATATCATAAAAGCAACCCCAAGATGCATGGATTTTTAAAATATATTTTTTAGTAAAGGGTCTTTTTTAGGAAGGCATGTGAAAGGGGTACTAAGGAGTACTGTTAGTGAGAGATTTTTTTTTTTACTTTTTAAATGTTTGCGTAGGAGGAGGGGAGAAACCCGACTAACAAGCATTTCCACACTGCATCCAATCAACCATTATGTTAGTAGAAGGCACCACTCCCATGTGATTGGCCCCATTGACATCGAGATAATGATATATTGTAGTTTATATTTTGTTGTGAATGAAATCTCTCAACCAATCTTAAACTAATATTTGGTATGGAGGTATTTATGTCGTAAAAATAATTCCAAGACACATATATTTTAGGCATATTCAACTCAGTAATATGCATTTTTTTGGAAGGCACATGAAATGTAACCACCCCTCCCACATTTACCCAAATTCACAAGATCGCCAAGGTAAACATGAGATGAGTGTCACTATGACATGACCTGACCTCCTAGTTCCAGATAAGGAAGTGGGGCCTACAAACTAACCACAAATTGACATCCTATAGGGACTACAAATCACCCAGGAGCTTAACAACCACCCTAGGTGATCAATCCCTGAGTTGGAACCTTGTTTCACTAACCTGGACCCACAGTCACACCCTTGACACTACTCCCATGCAGTTATGAGGCTATAACCACAATCACAAGCGTGCCTCCATGCAGCTATGGTGTAAACTCTTTAGTTTTGAGCATGCAGTCCCGAGATTTGTGCCACCTCTTCAAGCCAACCTCCAGACCACTACCCAAAATTGCTTGAAACTTTCCAAAATGCAATCAAAGGTACTAACAGTGCTAGTCAATCAAAACTCAAGCAAAAACTTGACCCAAAGATGCCTAATCTATAAAAAATATTTCCATGGGATCCTCTATCCCCCATTATTACCAATTTGTTCATGGAGCATTTTGAAGCCAAAGCCATTCAGTCTTCACCTTTAAAACCTAAGCTTTGGAAGAGATATGTAGATGACACTTACGTCATTTGGCCTCATGGAAAAGAAAACCTAGACAAATTCCTAGAGCACCTCAACAATCAATCAAATTATATCAAGTTCACAATGGAAATATAAGAGAATGGTTGTCTTCCATTTCTCGACATCCTAATCAAGAGAAACCAAGATAGCTCAATATCTCACCAGGTCTATCGCAAGAAAACCCACACAGAACACTACGTACATGCCAACTCTCATCATCATCCTGCTCAGAAACTTAGGGTGCTCAACACTCTAGCTATTAGGGCCATTCGTATTTCGGATCATGATCATTTTGATCAAGAGAAGAACCACCTCTTAGATGTTTTTGTAAAGAATGGATATGGAAAACACCAAGGGATCAAAGCTTTCAAAAAAGCGGAAAATCCTAAAAAGAAACAACCATTGGATGACTGTGTAGGCAAAGTTCACCTTCCCTACATTCAAGGCACCACTGATAAGATTTCACACATTTTAAAAAAGAATAATATAAAAACCACCTTCAAACCCTTGAATACAATTAGCAAATGTCTGAAATCTGTAAAAGATCCCATTGATCCTAGGCACCACAAAGGGGTTTATTTGGTTCCATGTTCATGTGGAAAATCCTACATTGGTGAGACGGGTCGTTCGATATTAACTAGGATTCAAGAACATGCCGCTGACATCAAACATAACCGCTCCAAAACCTCAGCCTTGGCCAAGCACTCTAGTAAAACCAATCATCACATTTGCATTGAAAACTCCAGTGTTTTGGCCAAAATCGATCATTATCACCATAGAAAATTTAGAGAAGCTATAGAAATAGGAAAACACCCCAACAACCTCAACCGTGATGACGGTTGGAAAATTAGTGACAATTGGATTCCTACACTAACGGGGGATTCCACTGCCCCCTAGGTACCCATGCCCCCTTTATCTCTTAATAGTTCACTGATCTGAATTTGAAACTACTTGAAATTTGTTTGCAAGGTATTCAATTCAGAAATAAACATGTTTAAAAGACTTCCATGTCTTGCAGAAAGGAAACACATGAAATTTTCAGCTGTTTATGACCCATCTAAGCATAGCAGAATTATTTCCTTTTACTGTTTAACACATTAAAACGAATTTGTTCTGCAAAATAAACCAACCACAGATGCAAAAGAAGTTGATAAAGCAGTTCACCCCTCCTGGGCTACGTCTGTTGGGTCCAAAGCCCCCAAATGGGCTTGTCCTTGTTTTTATAAAATGCTCAAATTGAAAATACAGTTGAATAGAAGCATCTACAGGAGAAACAGATGGTAGAAATGGATTCAGAACACTTGAATCCTTCAGGATTGACTATTGGATCACCTCCAATGGATACCTGCAACCCTGTACAGTCTTCCCAATACTGGGCCCTGGTGGCTCCTAGAACTTCCACGGCTTCAAAACGTCTGCAAATGACCTCTGATGGCTGTAAGACCTGCACCAATGGCTTCAGAAGGTCGAAAATACCCAAAATAAAAAAAAAAATTCGTCCAAAACCGACTTTCCTAGCCAAAGTTATGGCCATTTACTCCCAACTGCCAGTTTGGCCTAACAAAACCCCAGTTAAATTTAGTGACGGCCAGTTAAGCCCGCCAAATATGGCGGGACCGCCAAATTTGGCGCTCCGCCAATTCCGCCGCCAACTGAACTGCAGTCAAATTAAATGTCTTCCTCGGATTGCGTGCTGACCGTTTGGGCTGGCGGTTAGCTTAAGCTCCTGGTTCCCCGGCGCTGGTCATATGGAGGGCGGGGCTGGCCCCCTTCATTTCCCGCCAGAACCAATTTTAAAATTTAAAACCAGTTTCCTCCGCCCATAAATCAAATGAGTGCTTGGTGGCGCGTTGGTAAACCGTTGAAGTGATAGAGCAAGGGTCGCGGGTTCAAACCTGGCCCATGCCATACTTTTATAAACCCAAACCATTAACGAGCTTTGCTGACGTCATCTGGGGCCACGTGGCGCCCTCCGGGCCTGCCACGTGGCGGCCTGTGATTGGCTGCTGAAAGGGAATATTCCAAGGAATATTCTGCGGAATATTCCTTTTTTAATTTTTTTTTTTTTTTTTTAATTCAAATTTTCTAATGTTTTGGGCAAAATATTCTTTTGGTCATATCTTCCTCGTACGGCGACCGTTTTTCGAACCGTTTGCGGCGCCGGAATCGGGAGGACGAGCACTTTCCAGTTGTTCAACTTTGAACCAGTTCTGAGCACTTTGAATTTTGAGCATTTTTACGACACTTAGGACATGAACACCTGATCATTCACCTATCCCTAAAATCATTAAAAACTAATAATCTAATTTAATTAGTTTTTCAAACCTAATTAACTGATTCAAGCTCTAAAAAACATTATTAATATAATAAACATTATAAATATTTAACCAGAAACCTTTATTTAACATCAATAATTCAACTAATTAATTATTATTGAAACTTTTAGTTAAACATTATAATATTTGAAATATTAATCACAACAAATAATGTTTGAATAAATAACATTAAATAATAATATATATATATATATATAAATAAATTTATTAAAATTACATTCAAATAATTTTAATTTATATAAACTTTAGTTTCCCTAAAAAAAAAATTAATAATAATAATAAAGTAAAATAAATTTATTTCTGAGCATTAGCAAACCTGTTGGCTCCATTCATTATCTTCCCTACCCTATCCTCTATTTATTGGTCCATTATTCACTGACTTTTTCACACATCTGATCCTAATGATGAACCACAGAGGTTGGTTCGAAACGTCGATACATTAAAATCATGAATGCGATGACTCCGGAAAATAACACTACACAAAAAATATTTCGTCAAACATACGACAAACATGTAAGCTACAGGTCATGAATGCATATTTGATCATAAACTAAGAGTCTTCATCTGAGAATCATTGAGAAGGCTCTAAACCTTCTCTAGCTAGGTACAACACCTTCTCTAAACCTTCACCGAGACAGTGATTCTACCTCTATGGTATGACATCACTAACACCAACCAGATTGGTCTCTACCCAAGCTATCCAGGTCTCTAGGAACTAGTAACTCAACCCATAGCCCTCCAAGGCTCCAGAGCGTTTGTCCAACCCAATTCCAGGGACAAGTAACTTAACCCACCAAGAGCTCCAGAGCATTTGTCCAACTCGACTCTAGGGACTAGTAACAACCCACAAAGGGCTTCAGAGTGTTTGTCCCAACCTAGGCTCTAGGACTAGTAACTCAATCCAAGTTGTTCCAGGGCTTCCAGATTGTTTGTTCCAACCCACATCCATAAGGAACCTAAGCGCCAAAAAAAAAAAAAAAAACAAACAAACAAACAACAAAAACAAAAAAACAAACAAACAAACAAACAAAAACAAAAAACAAAAACAAAAACAAAAAGACAAACAAATAAAAAAACAAACAAACAAAAAATAAACAAACAAACAAAACCATGGATATCTAGGAAACGGCAAGGCAAGGCTAAAACCATTGTCACTCTAGACAAATCTCCATGCCAATGATAGCACATAACCAGAAAATCACATGCATATACCATGCTTGTAGAAATTAACAAGGAAATCACACATGCAACATGTTACTTGCAAAGCAATCTAACTGTAGCTATTGATCCAACTGCTTCCTTACACTTTCTTGCTTTCCTTTGCCTCTTTCTCCAAATCTAAATTTTATGCCAAAGTGCTCCAAGAATGCTCTAAGTGTGTAAGAGCATGATAGAATGAGATAATGAAATGAGAGCTCTAAAACTAAACTGACAAAAGTTAAACTAGCCAAAAGTTGTGAATTGATCCTCATAATCCTTTTTATCATTGAGGCCTCTATTTTCTTCATTTTTCCTCTAATTTCTCTTGCATGAAAATTTGTGTCTCTTCACCTTCCTTTTCTTCTATTTTCCTTTATTTCCATAAATAAAATGCCAATTATTGCCTCTTTGCATTTGCCAATGTCTTTGCCAATTTCCTTAGCCATAAATAAACCAAAAGTAATCCCCATGTGGATGTCTACCCACCATTCAACTTGCAATATGTGTCCGATGACCTTGGTCTTATATTTTTTTACATGGAAAATCAACGAGGAGTTGTTACATGAAAGGGGCACTAAGGAGTATTGCATGAAAGGCACAAGAGAGGAAACATGTAAACTCATCTTAACCCCATAGTTTATAAGTAATGAGAGTATTTTTAAATCTGTCCTACTAACATTATCGTATGTAAAATAAATATGTGTGCTTGTGTATATGTTACAATAAATAATGGAAAAGGTATAAATAATAAATTGAACATATTTTGTGTTTGGGCTCTTATAATAGTTTCTATAACTTTTAAATCTCATCTTTGTTTATATTATATTCCACATTGGTTGTGAACTCTAAGCCATAACAAGGATTAGATCTTTCGAACCCTATTCTTGAATTTGATCTCTTATGTTCAAACAACCTTTAATAAGGTTCAATTATGGTTCTAAAATATATATGGGGAGTAGAAGGAACCCTTCACTTCAAAGGAGGGATTTTATCTTTTAGATGGTATCCTTGAATTCAACCTCTTAGATTTTAAAACTCTTCAATTACGGTTCAATTACAGTTCAAAAATAAAGATGGTGGGTAAGCTTTAGAATCAAACAATCAACATTATTCCAAGATGAAAAACATGATAACTCTTCAATGAGGTTCAAAATGGTTTTAATCTAGAGATGCGGGGTAGGAGCTTAGAATCATGCAAGTGTGACACTTAAATTACAATTATATGTTACGAATGTACTACACATATATCAAATTCTTTAGCACATGCTTAGAAACTCTTTCAATTATTTGTTAAAGATGCCCAACATAATGTACATCATACAATCAAAATACATTAAAACTATTCCAATAAGCCACACATGTCTTATGTGAGTTTTAGGATGCCAAAATGACACATTTCAATATTTATTCTCATATAATCATCATGCAACAACCCCAAGGGTTAGCTCAAGTGGTCTAGAGCTAGACGAGAAGTTCTATGACATTGTTGCTAATTGTTGTTGATCATGGGGTCTTTGATTCCCTTAGAGCAAGGCTTCATAATCAAGGTTGACAGTTCACCCAATTTACCATTCATGAAATGTGAGTAAGTACTTTGATGTTTCTTGTACTTTCGTTCCAAGTATTAAGAAAAAAATCATCATGCAACAAACCAAACATTATGTTAGTCGGAGGGCCAATACCTTTGTGGACAATCCCATTAGCACAAGCATTGTGGTAATTTGAGACTTATATGACATGTTTGGATCAATGGAAAAGTTTTTTTGTCTATTGTTTTTATAATGTACACCATGATGGACATCGTTGACAAATAATTGAAATGGTTTCTAAGTATATGTTAATGAATTTGATATATGTGTTAACCATCCATAATATATAATTATAATTTAATTTTCGCCCCTACATGATTATGAGCTCCTAGTATTAAACCCCCACAACTTCATTTTAAAAGTAGTATTAAACCTCATTGAAGAGTCATCATGTTTTGCACACATTTTGCATCTTGCAATAGTGTTGCTTGTGTGATTTTGAAGTCTTACTCAATGCCACTATTTTTGAACCATAATCGAACATCATTGAAGAGTCACTGTGTTTGACATCTTGGAATAGTGTTACTTGCACGATTTTAATCTCTTACTCGAAGTCTCCATGTTTGGACCATAATTGAACCTTATTGAAGAGTTTTTGAATCGAAGAGATTGAATTCAAGGATATTGTCCAAAAGATCCAATCCTTCCATTGAAGTGAAGGGTTGCTTATACTCCACATTACTATTTTTTTAGCCATAATTGTTATGAAACCATCTCACAAAAAGATAGAAAAGATAGATCAAAGACTTAGAAATTAGCCTCTTCGAGGGGGCAACCTCCTTTACATTACACAAATGAACAATTCTTGGACCATACAAATGAAAAGACCTCCTTTCTATATATAGGAGTCTAAGGGGTCCCAATACAATCAGAGCCTACATAACAATAATATTGTAGGGGCACAACAATAACAATAGTGGGCTTCTATGGGGCATAATAATAACAACATGGGGACTATATGGGCACAATAATACAATAAGGGGGTTGCACTAATAACAATAAGGGGTTACACTAATAGTATAGGAACCTAATATACCCCTCTCCTTCAAAAAGTGTTGTCCTCAACGCTTGAGTAGTTCTAGATGCTTTTGTATAAAATTTTCGTCCTCCCATGTGGAATCTTCAGCAGGTAAGTTCTTCCACTCGATGAGATACTCTGAAATTGATCGATTTCGTAGTTGTCGGGTTCTGGTTGCCGTGATTGCTTCAGGTTCTGTTATGATTTTTCCTTCCTTGTCAAGTTCTGACAATATTGTTTGAACATGGAGCTTGTCACCTACAACCTTCTTTAAGCATGAAACATGGAAAACTGGGGGCACTCGAGAAGATGCAAGAAGCTCCAATTTGTATGCCATAGTACCAATCTTTTGGTAGCACCTTGTAAGGACCATAGTACTTTGGTGATAATTTATTATCCTTCTTAGCTTGCTCGAGGGACATTTTGTTTGTATGGTTGTATTCATAAAAATACCCAATCACCTATATGAAAACTTCTTTCGTTGTGATGTTGATCTGCCCGTTCTTTCATTCGACTATGCGCGAAAGTGAGGTTATCCTTTTTCTTCTTGATATGTCCTCCTATCTTGACAGTTTGAGGAGTGGTAATTCCTGCCAATGCATTACAAGATATGGTTGGATTCATTTCTTCTTTCTCTGGGGTTGGTTCCTAGTGTATATCCTTTTCTTTTGACGTTTCTTGATCCTTTTCTTCCTCCTCTTCACAATCAATGTAAAATAATTTCTTCTAAACACACTTATGACCTTTAGTGTATTTGCTATCACAACTGTAACAAATGTCATTTTCTCCTTTTTCTTCCAATTGTTGTGGTGTCAACCTTGTAGGTTGTGGAAGGCTAGGAGCAACAACACTTCCATTTTTATAATTGTGAGTGGTAGGATTTCTTGTTGCCATAATTTTGCTTTCAATTTTTCTTTCCCGCTTGAATGCCTGCTCCAATGAATTAGGTTCCCAAAGACGAACCTCATGCTGAATGTTATCCTTTGAAGTCCCTATGAAGACATCAATCCTTTACTTCTTTGGAATATCATTTACCCTTACATTCAATTTTTGGAAGTCCTCAATGTACTCTGCCGTTGAACCCTTTTGTTTGAGATTTATCAATTGGCTAAAGAAGGTGTTGTTCTTTGTATCCTTATAGTGTGCTATCATTTCCTCCGTGAAAATTGACCAAGTGACAAGTGGTTTGCGAGAACAAATCTCTTTATACCATAAAATTGATTCGGTTCTAAATATAAAGATGCAATACATACCTTTTGTAATAGTTGCATATCATGTAGATCAAAATATTTCTCCATCTGTAGTATCCATGTTATGGGATCATTGCCATCCAACTTCCTCATACTGATCTTTGGAATATGGTGGGTCTTCAATCTAATTTTAGATTCTATGAAATCATAATTAACATTTATTTCTTTATCATCATGAGTTTCCTCTACTACCTCTTCGTCATTAGGAGACCTTTCTTATAGTAGATTTGTCCCACCTTCCTTCAAACCTTCCATGTCTTTCTTCAAATATTCCAGGCCTTTCTTCAAATATGCTTCCATGCCATCGATATTAGCTTCCATGTCACATATAAAACTATTTATCTTAGCTTCAATCGCATTCTTCAAATCATCCATCCTATTTTTCTTACTAGGTGTTTCTATTTTCTTGATTTGAGTCATTATTTTTCTTGCTTTTAGGAGCTCGATATTTAAATGACTGTAACTCTGTAATTTAAGATCTTCAAGTTCTGAAATTTATTCCTGTGGTATCCCTCTAAGTCTTCTTTTCAACCCCGCAAGTCTAATCAAGATTGGATTCTCCAAGGAAGAGTTATGTCAAATCTCCCACGATGACCTGATTATAAACTGGTTCAGTAGAGCAAACTTGGATGAAGTGCCACGTGTCACTGTTTCGAACTTAGGACCTGAAACCAATATAAAGAAAACTATAGTCCGTCCTCTTTCTGTAACTTCTTACGAAATTTCGGTATGATGCTCAGAGAGAAAGTTATGACGATTTTCCCAACGTCACCTACTTGGGATGTAATTTGGGAGCCTACAGAAACCCTAAATTTCTTGGACCGTATCACTGAAAATATAGCGAACCAAGATCTGAAATTCAAACCTGAGCTTCACCAAGACCTTGGGTCAAATGGGTATTAATTTCAGAGTCAGCACCTTCATAGAAATGAAATTATAGCGAAAATTACACGATGACCTGTTTGACATGGAATTCAGGAGCTTGCCAAAACCCAATCTTCCTTGGATCATCTCTCCGACAATATAGCAAGACAAGATCTAACATTCAGATCCGAGGTTCATCGTGATTTCGGCTCAAATGGGTTTTAATTTTCGCTTCTAAAATGTCATAGAAAAACGTTATAGCAAAAACGCCACGATGATCTGTTTGGAGCAGCGAAACCCTAGAATCCAAAGCTCTGATACCAAATGTTATGAAACTAGCTCACAAAAAGATAGAAAAGATAGATCAACTATTTAGAAATTAACCTCGAGGGGGCAACCTCCTTTACATTACACAAATGAAGAATTCTTGGATCATACAAATGACAAGACCTCCTTTCTATATATAGGAGTCTAAGGGGTCCCAATACAATTAGAGCCTACATAACAATAATATTGTAGGGGCACACCAATAACAATAGTGGGCTTCTATGGGGCATAGTAATAACAACATGGGGACTATATGGGCACAATAATACAATAAGAGGGTTGCACTAATAACAATAAGGGGTTACACTAGTAGTATAAGGACCTGACAATAATTAAACCTTATTAAACAGTGTTTGAATCCAAGAGATCAAATTCAAGGATAGGATCCAAAAGATTGAATCCCCATTATTGAGTGAAAGGTTGCATTTATGCAACATGGTTATTACTTACAACCACCTTGAATTGCTAGAAATAGATTCCCATTGGAAATGACAAATTAAATAACAACATCTATATCTAGCACATGCCATTGTCATGATGGTTTGGTTGATTAAAGATTGTCACAATCGATTCAATAAATGGAGGTGATGAAAAGTTTGAAGGATATTCTTCTAAAAATATTTGATGATGTGAATATAAATATACCATTAACATCCAATATCAATAATTAACAACTTGTTGAACAATAAAAAATTACGACATAAAAGAAAAATATATTATACCATTACAAGCCATTATGAGGGGATAATTTCCAATATCACCTTAGGGCATTGACCACCAACTATTTCACACATATTAGGATAACCCTCCATATATAAGATGCCTTACTTGAAATGTGGAAGTAAAGAAGAAAATAGAACATGATGGATGTGGAACAATTATTTGGGCTCTTAAGTACCACAGTAAAAGAGAAGAAGATAAAGATAAAGGTGGATATAGAGAAGGGGATTAGAATGGGATTACATAAAGAGAAGAAGAAAATGACAGTGCATGTAGTTGCATAATATGCGCCCCATCTCCACTCTTAGAAAAAAGTTTTACCTCGTAGCTTTGGTAATCTTGGATATTATTGAATGAAATCCCATGTTTTCCATCTGGCTTCATCATAAGGGAGATTCTTCCATTTGATTAGATATGCAATGATTGTCTTGTGATGTAGCTACTATCTATGAGAGTCTGTAACTATTTATAAAACAAAAATGAGATTTCCTTCTCCATTTAATGTTGAAAATGTTATTTGAATTCAAATGTGCTACCCTTTAATTTTGTTTAGATAAGAAGCATGGAATATATTGTGAATTCATGAAGATGGAGAACTCCAACACATATCCGATCTCCCAAGTTTTGTTGAAGATTTTGTAGCGTCTATAGAAATTTTGGCTACGCTTCCCCATGGAGTATTGCATGTAAGGTTGAAGGTAAAGGTAAACCCATTAACCAATTACAAGTTATCACTCCATATGATTCTTTCATCATGCGGCTTCATTTGGTTTTGTATGAGCATAAGATTGTTCTAAAGAAGTTGCAAGGTATCATGGACCTTTTAGTTATGAGCTACCATTACTTGGACCTTTTGGCTAAAAGGAGCATAAATGAAAAAGGTTTGGTGGAGGATAAACATGAAGTGATTTGAATGAGGTCATCTTAGAAGTTTCATAGCATGAAGTGTTATGCTACCATTTCACAGAGAGTGGGCATTTAATCCACTAGGATTGTTTATCTACCACAATGATTTGGATTAGATCATTATAATTTTTGTTATCTAAATCAAAGCTTTTAAAATGGAAAATTTGGAGGAATTACATTGCAGGGTCATTTTTACTGGTCAGTCATAGTTTGTAGAATTGGCATATGAAACCTTTCATTTTGAGGCATTAAATGATATTGCTTGGTGTCAAAACTTTTCCGCACAAGTGTTAGACCCTAGGAAATTATTTTACACTTAGAGACATTTCCAACAATGTAAGAATCATGTCAAATTTCATATGCAACATATTTTCCTCCCATAAGTTGATCTACCATGCTGACCACCTACAAATGGATGCCACATCAGCCCCCAATACCCATGCATATGGGGCTAGCCATGTGTCTACTCTAAAGAAGACTCTACAAATGTTTAAATCCATAACTATAGTTGATAGTTTACAGAGTCAAACTTTATCCCTAGTTGGTTATTGGGCTACGTCAAACACCAAGCCGCTACGAGGAGTAGGGGTTCTATTTTATGCTTTTGTATCTTGTTCCATGGTTGAACAAGGTAACTGGGAGTGGGAACTAAGAGAGCAAAATAGAGGGGGTTAGGATTTTGTACCAACCTTCTAAGCCACAAGTTTCAGGTAACTCGATGGAGAGTACATCTTCTTTGTACTTGCACATTTTCCATACTATAGAAAAGAGCTTATAACAGCCTCACCTTTTAGCTGAGTTCTCTGTCGGAAGTGTTTCCTAGGATAAATCTTTGTGCCTATTATGGATAGTGTGTATATTTATTTATGTTTTATGTGTCTCACATTTCAACCAATTTAATTAATAAATAAATAAAACCAACCAACTAAACATTTTGGAATCTAAGGAAAAATTAATAGTAAAGATTTCATTATTTTTATCATATTTGTCGTGATGAATTGTTCCAATGGAATATCCATGGAAATTTACAGATCATACAAATAAATGAAGGTAGCATTCAAGGAACTAGCTCACAATTGTTGTTCGATTATCTATATTGGATGGTAGTTCACACTCATGGATAATTTTGTGTCTTGGTGCTTAAAGAACTCTTCTGGAAGTGGTAAATTTTAGATCCCTATTACATAATTAAGTAACTAGTGAATCTAGAATCCTTGTTAGAGACGAAAATCTTTTGGTAGTCATTAAGTGCGTGAATATCCTTGATTAAATTATCTACAATTTAGTTAGCCTTGGTATTTGATTGAGCGATTAATGAATGGGCATATTTCATAAGTTAATCTACAATGACAAAGATGACATCTTTCCCTAGGCCATAACAAGGATTAGATATTTTGAATCTTATCCTTGAATTTGATCTCTTATATTCAAATACTCTTTAATAAGGTTCAATTATGGTTCAAAAATAAAGATGGTGAGTAAGATTTTAGAATTAAACAATCAACATTTTTCCGAGATGGAAAACACGATGACTCTTTTGTGAGATTCAAAATGTTTTAAGTTGGAGACATGGATTAGGAGCTTAGAGTCATGCAAGGGTGACACTTAAATTAGAATTATATGTTATGAATGGATAACACATGTATCAAATTCTTTAACATATGATTAGAAACTATTTCAATTATTTGTTAAAAAATCCCAACATAATGTACATCATAAACACATAAAAATTATTCCAATAAGCCAAACCTATCATATGCAAGTTTTAAGATGCCAAACATGGCAGTATTCATTAATTATTCTCATGTAATCATCATGCAACAACCCCAAGGCTTATCTCAAGTGGTCTAGAGCTAGACATGATATTCTTGCTACTTGTTGTCAATCATGGGTTCGACTCTCTTTGATTCCCTCAGATCGAGGCCACGTAATTAGGGTTGGCAGTTCACTTGGTTTACCATCCACAAAATGTGGGGAAGTACTACGAGGTTTCTTGTGCTTCATTCCAAGTAAAAAAAAAAAAAAAAACATCATGCAACTAACCAAACATTATGTTAGTCGGAGGCCAATACCTTTGTGGAGAATCCCATTGGGACAAGGATCATGTAATTTGAGACTTATATGACATGTTTAGCTCAATGGAATATTTTTTTTGGCTATTTTTGTATGATATACACTATGATGGGCATCTTTAAAAAATGATTGAAATAGTTTCTAAGCACATGCTAATGATTTTGATATATGTGTTAACCATCCATAATATATAATTATAATTTAAGTGTCATCCCTACATGATTTAATCTCCAACTCGACATCTTCATTTTAAAACTAGTGCTAAACTTCATTGAGGAGTTGTCATGTTTTGCATCCTAGAATACTTTGCATGATGTTAAGCTCTTACTCGAAGTCTCCGTGTTTGAACCATAATTGAACCTTATTTAAGATTTTTTGAATAGAATAGATTTAATTCAAGGATATTGTCTAAAATATCAAATCCCTCCATTGAAATTAAGGGTTGCTTCTACTCCACATTAATGTTTTTTTAACCATAATTAAACCTTATTAAATAGTGCTTAAATCTAAGAGATAAAATTCAATGATAGGATCCAAAAGATTGAATCCCTATTATGGAGTGAAGGGTTGCATTTATGCAACATGGTTATTACTCATACCACCTTGAATCACAAGAAATGGATTCCCATTAGAAATAACAGATTAAATAACAACATCTATATCTAGCACTTGCCATTTGCATGATGGTTTGGTTCCCCATTGATTAAAGATTGTCACAACTGAGTCAATAAATGTAGGTGATGACAAGTTGGAAGCATGTCCTTCTCAAAAAATTAATGATTTCAATATAAAAGAACTTGTTGAATAATTAAAAAAAATGACATAAAAGAAAAAAATATTATACCATTACACGCCATTATGACGGGATAATCTCCAATATCACCTTGGTGGAGTGATAACCAACTAGTTCACACATATTAGGATAGCCCCTACATATATAGGATGTCTTACTTAAAATGTAGAAGTAAAGAAGGAAATAGAACATAATGGATGTGGAATAATTGTTTGGGCTCTTAAGTATCATAGTAAAATAGATAAAGATAAAGATAAAGGCAAATAAAAAGAAGAAAAATATAATAGAGTACCGAAAGAGAAGAAGAAAGTGGTAGTGAATGTAGGTACATAATATGCCCCCCACCCCCCTCTTAGAAAGAACTTTAACCTCGCAGCTTTGGTAATCTTGGATACTATTGAATGAAATCCTATGTTTTCCTTTTGGCATCATTAGAAGGAATATTCTTCCATTTGATTGGATACTTGATTATGGTCTTGTGATGTAGCTACCAACTATGAGAGTCTGTAACTATTTATAAATCAAAAATGAGTTTTCCTTCTCGATTTAATGTAGAAAATATTATTTAAATTCAAATGTGCTACCCATTAATCTTGTTTAGATAAGAAGCATGGAAGATATTGTGAGTGCATGAAAATGAGAACTCCAAGGCATATGCGATCTCCAAAATTTTGTTGATAATTTTGTAGGGTCTATAGAAATTTTGGCTACACTTCTCCATGGAATATTGTGTGCAAGGTTGAAGGTAAAGGTAAACCCATCAACCAATTACAAATTGTCACTCCAAATGATTATTTCATCATGCAACTTCATTTGGTTGTATATGAGCATAAGATTGTCCTAAAGAAGTTGCAAGTTATCTTTGACCTTTTAGTTATGAGTTACCACTACTTGGCTCATTTGGCTAGAAGGAGCATAAATGAAAAGGTTTGGTGGAGGATAAACATAAAGTGATTTGAATGAGGTCATCTTAGAAGTTGCATATCATGAAGTGTTATGCCACCATTTCATAAAGGGTGAGCATTTAATCCACAAGGATTGTTTATCTACCACAATGATTTGGATTAGATCATTATATTTTTTGTTATCTAAGTTGATGCTTTTAAAATGAAATAAAAAGTGGAGGAATTAGCTTGCAAGGTCATTCTTATTGGTCGTTCCTAGTTTGTAGATTTGGCATATGAAACCTTTTGAAGCCATTTTGAGGCATTACATGATATTGTTTGGGGTCAAAACTTTTTGGCACAAGTGTTGGACCCTAGGACAATATTTCACACTCATAGACCTTTCCAACAATGTAAGAATCACGTCAATCAAAATTCATATGCAAAATATTTGCCTATTATAAATTTACCTACCGTGTTTAGCACCTACAAATGGATGCCACATTAGCCCCCAATACCCATGCATATGGGGCTAACCATGTGTCTACCCTAGAGAAGACCCTAGAATGTTTAAACCCATAACTCTAGTTGAGGGTTGAGAGAGTCAAACTTTATCCCTGGTTGGCTATTGGGCTAGGTCAAATACCAAGCCATTGTAACGCTTCGTCTCACATTTTCCCAATTTCACAAGCCTGCCAAGGTAAACACGAGACAAAGAGTTACTATGACATGACTTGACCTCCAAGCTCCAGTTATGGAAGTGGGGTCGACAAACTAAAAACTCACAACGTCCCTCAGGGCTACAGGACACTCAAGGGCTAAAGGACCACCCCTGATGACGATTCCCTAAGTTTGCGCTACTTTTCCATGAGATTAACCCCTAACCGCATGCACAACACTGCCTCTATGCAGTTATGATCCAACTTGCCCAGTTTAAAGGGTGCGGTCTTGGGATTTGAACCACCTTTTCAGGACGACCTCCATACCACTGCCCAAAATTTCTTGGGCCTTTCTAGAATCATTTTTAACATGACATTGAATATAAACATTAAATCTCAAATCATAAACTTGACGTGGAATTCTTAGAAAACACTAGACATTTCGTCAAACACATGGAAAACATGTAAGTTATGTGTCATGAATGCATATATGATCATATTAGTCTAAGATTCATCTAAGAATCACCAAGAAGGCTCTATATCCTCTCCACATAGCTACAACAACACTTATTAGTCCATACATTCATCAACCAATCAATAACTAAACAATTCATGACAAGATCTATTGATGATACACAACATATAACTAGAAAATAACTAGCATATAAACCATGGAAACTCAACCATAATATGACCAACATAATCACTACTAGTATATATGAATCATAGTATAAAATAACTCTTATTAATATATGAAAATGCAACCAAGTCAGGGACTTCCACGTACCACTCGACCATAGATTGGGCTTAACCAAATCTCTCTTTTAGTTAATCATCCCTGCGCCATATTCCAAGAATGAGTGTGGGATCATATGGATAAACCAAAATAAAACCAAATCAGGGCTTCCAAAGGTCAAACCACCTCAACCCTCAATCATAGTGATTCCACCTCTACGGTCGGACATCACTAACACCAACCAGATCAGTCTCTACCGAAGTTGTCCAGGGCTCCAAGAACTAATAACTCAACTCACAACCTTCCAGGTCTCCAAAGCATCTGTCCAACCCAAATCTAGGGACTAGTAACTCAACTAACCAAGGGATCCAAAGTGTTTGTCCCAACCTAGGCTCTAATACTAGTAACACAACCCAAGTTGTTTCAGGGCTTCCAGAGTGTTTGTTCCAACCCACGGGCATAAGGAGCTTAAGCACCAATCAGAAAAGCAACAAGTGGAAAAACCCACAACACCATGGTTATCCAATAAATAACAATACAAGGTTAAAACCAATTTCAGCCCACGAAAATATCCATGCCAATGACAACGCATAACCATAAAATCACATGCATATACCATGCATCTAGAAATCGATAAGGACATCACACATGCAACCTGTTACCTACCAAGCAATTCAGT